>CM062808.1:656395955-656995955 GCA_031772625.1 Pinus tabuliformis
TTATCTTTGAGAAGAGATGTGCGGACTACAAGAGTTTGAACTGAGTTACAATGAGGCTCAAGGGCCTTTTTTTATTATTGAACAATAATAGAAAACCCTAACCGAAGGAGATGTAACACCAAGATTTGATGGGCCCCCTTGGGGCTAGTTGAGCAGCTAACTTCCTGGGGTTGTAACTTGGTCATACTATCTTCGTTTGACGCGTATGATACCTTGTTGGAAAGATATTTCCGATAACTATGGTTGCTGATGTGATTTCCTTAGCAATCATTAAATCTATTTTTCCAAAAAATGTCATTTAGGGCCTCAAAATGGCTCCAGAAATTCAGGACCCAAAAAATTGTAAAAAATAGTAAATTTTGCTACAATTAAGGAAACATATGAAACTGACTGGAGGGTCTAGGTGGAATAGGAGGGTGGCCACCAATATCCACCTGGATCAGTTCTACACTTGTCATCTTACCCTTTCATGTGTTTCTTTCTATCAAATCAATTTGTTTTATGTTCTGTGATTGCATGTGCATTTCATAGTCTACCCTCTTATTCAAACTATAGTGCACTTAATTGATTATGTTTTAATCAGAACTTCTTTTCAAGTAACTTTTTTCTTTCATCATACGAAAATATATCTTTGGAAAAACATTTTCATTTTCATTTCATAATCAATTGTTGAAGTGGAAGCCTTTTAAAAGACAAAATCAAGAGTTGAATTCCTATTTAGCTATGACACACATTTCGTGTCTTACATTTATTTTGTTGGTGCAATAATTTCCTATTCATTTGTTTACCTCTTTCATGTCTAACTCTGTATGTATATAATGATATTTTATTCTACACTTTTCTTCTTACATTGGTGTGTGTTTCTTTCTGTCAAAGCAATTTTTTTTATGTTATATGATTGCATATCTATTTGGTTCTCAACCCCCTTATTCAAACTATAATGCACTTAATTTTTATATTTTAATCAGCTCTATCTTTTCAAGTATCTTTTTTCTTTCATCACATGAAAATATATCATTGGAACAAAATTTTCATTTTCATTTCCCAATCAATTGTTGTAGTGGAAGCTTTTTGAAAAACAAAACCTTGTGTTGAATACCTATTTAGCTATGACACAGATTTCATGTCTTAAATTTATTTTGTTGGTGCATGTATTTCCTACTCCTTTTTTCACCTTATTCATGTCTAACTCTGGCTACATATAGTGATATTTTCTTGAACACTTGTTACCATATCTTACAATTTCTCTTCTTTGTCAAAGAACATTCTTGTGTGTTCTATGACTGCATATATTTTCAATTGTGAACCCTAGCATTCAAATGACAATCGACCTAATTGTTCTCATTCTCGACAAAATTTATTTCAAGATAATGTATTTTCTTGCAATACATGCAACAATGTTCTTTTAATAATATTTTAATTAAACAAAAAAAATATGTTTTTTCCGACTGCATATATTTTTGAATGTGAACCCTTACATTGAAACGAAAATGCACCTAGTTCTTCTCCATCTCAACAAAAGTTATTTCCAATAAATGTATTTTCTAGTAGCATGTGCAACAATATTTTTTTTACAATATTGTAATTAAAAACAATTTTTTTTTAGAATGATATTGTCTTTAACCACTCTTACTCTTTCTTCCTTAGTGTGACATATGCAATATTTTTCATTTTAACAAAACGTAAAAAAAAAGTGGTGAAATCCGAAAACCATCCAACAATTTCACTCTTGATATTGATGTAAATTCAAAACCCTACCTCTCTCTATCTCCTATATCAACAATGGCTCATCGCAAAGTCATCCCTTGTGAGTTTTGTATACTAAACACCTATGCCATTTTTAAAGGCATTTGTTTAAGATTCCCTCTAACAACTGGTCTTATTGGCACAATGTTTAGACAATTTATATCAGATGGAACACTTGTGTACTTCTCAAAAATAACTATAGAAAACAGTGGAAGTTCAGGTGGCTTCAAACTAGGCATAAATTAGATATCTTGAATATATCCAAGAACACCATTTACTATTGCAACTTTAACCCACAAATTACATGTCAAGAGGACACACTATCTGCGACATAACAACACCTCATGCTCCAACATTGCTCCAACGCATCATTGTCGTTTTCAACAATTTATTATCTTTTGGTCCACTCTGCAACACACTTGCAATTGGGTAGTTCAATGATTTGAGCATCCTCCGATTGTGCAAGTTCACCAAATTATTCATTGCAAACAAGTGAACCGAAGAATCAAATAGACTATTTTCCTATGGATGCAGGAAACTATAAACACTTAACATGAGAAGATCCCAATGATGCAGAGTATGCTCTGCATTTTTGATATTGGTTAAAATATTTTGAAAAGACGATTGTCTAGGATCATCTCCTTGTTGCCTAAAGATTTTATCTAAAGTGACAACAATATTGACAATTTCCCATAAAACTTTCATTATTGTTCTCCCTGCACACAAAGTCTTATCCTTGAGAGGAGGCATCTGGCCTAGGTCACCCACAAGAATCATTAACCTTCCACCAAAAGGAGAGTCCTTGTTTTCAAGAAAGGCTTCTCACAAATTTGCATCTATCTGTATAAACAACCTTGAACATATAAATCTCATCTCATCAATCAAAACATAACGAAGGTGCTTCATTTATTCTTCAAATGTTGTTGGGGCTTTCCCTCTCAGCGGTTTCATATATTTTATAGGAATTTTTAAAGCTGAGTGTATTGTCTTTCCATGTATATTGAAAGAAACAATGTCGGTGGTAGCGAGCAACAACAATGGACTTTTACCACCCATTGTAGAAGAAGAAATAACATGAAAAATACACTGAATAACATAAGACTTCCTAGTTGCATTTGTTCCTTGAATAATCATTTTCAACACATCATTCCTTTCAACATAAAAAAAGTGGCATAAAACAATATCAAAAGCAACTTGTTGCTTCTTTGATAAAGATAAATGTGGTACTATTGTCTCCCCAATTGGGTCACCATTAACAATACCCATTGACTGATCATCTTTTATAAAATGGATAGCATGTTCCACGATTTAATCTAGAACAATTCTTTCTTTCCAATTCTAATCAATATCGTAATCCCTTCTACCAAGATTGTTAAGGTCGGACATTGTTACATTGTTCAGAGGAATAATCTGGGAAACAGGGAAAATTTTAAGAGCCCCCCCTAAATTTATATGTATAATAAATGGGCGAATCTCCATGGTATATAGGAAAAATGGAAGGCGATTTTATCAATAATAAAATATGTATATATAATTTTTTGGCGAATCTCTCACCAAGCATGGCGAATATTTTACTCAATTATAAAATCTTGTAAGATCTTGGTGAGTCTTTCACTAAATAATAAAACTTTGTAAGGTCCTAGTGAATCTTAGCATTGTGAACTCTTAGAGAATTTTTTGAAAAAGTATAAAACCATATATGACAAGAGCCACATGGTGGCAATATCACTGTTTTTTCACATTTCCATGAAATGGAACTTGTTTAGAAAATTATAAAAAAGCCAACCAAGTCCCTTATAATATGCAGGTAAGTTTATAACAGAGTCTGATACATCTACTATGCTTGTCTTCATTCAAGTGTCATAGCTGCTATACTTAACACTGTGAATCACAAATCTCTCAGAACTCAACTCTATAGTGTAATTAAAACCTTTGGAAATTGAATGTGACAACTCTATAAAAAGGATTAGTGAAATAGAAGCTTTTGTGAATGAGCCCACTAATTATTACTGCTAAACAATCAATCCAGACTATGAAGTCTTCCATCTTGATCACAATTGTGCTCACGATCAAGGGAGTGCGACCACCTAGCCTGACATAATGGCCATCATAGATTCCAATAATCAACAACCACCTTGCAAGGACATCCTAGCTCATGTCTCATGAATTTTATTCATCAATATTAACTAATATAAATCTTATAAAGATAATATTAGAATCCTCTCCGGATTCACTGTTAATACAAGGGTAAAGGAAATTTTCTATCTCAAGGCACTAGCCAATACCAACTTTGGTATTTGTGACCCCTTTGTGGGGATGAACCTACCCCGCCCCATTGGGTTTCTGCCTTGTAACATAGTTCAAGGATCACAAGACTTTCCAATCTTCCTACTCCATTAGACACACTTTATATGCTATACATAGTGAATGGAAAAGAAGCATTATAGAACACACAATTTCATAGAAGGAAGAAAAATCTTAGCCAGTTCAATATCAAAATCTTAACCATTGATTAATAAAGAATAACAAGTAGTGTAATGAATTGTTCCGAGTTATTTATTTACAAGCTGTAAAGAATGTAGTGGAATGGAAAATATTACTGAGGCAACCCTTCAATATTTTCTACTAATATGTCTATGCATGTACATATGAAATTAAGAGCATTGTTGAATACAAAGTTTCCATTTCTCTTGCCTCCATTTTCACAAATCAGTGTGAAATCAGTGTCACTTTGAATCTCCTTTCCTGTGTGGATGTTTTGACAAATCAATGTGAAATCAAAGTCACTTTGAATTTCCTTTCCTGCGAGGGATCACATCCACAGTTGATTAGTAAAATATAATCTACTATATATTATGTTCAAGAAACTGACTGCAATCTACAGTGGAAACGAGACTTCAATTCTTATTCTAAATTTGAATATCTCAGGACAACATAAGAGATAAAATGCATATGGCCTTAGTAGCTAGAAAACAATCACTCCATCATTACAAGACCACCTAGATTTCGGCACTTAATCTAAATAATGGCACTAGTTGTAGTGCTTATTTGCATTAACACCATGGAAAAGCAACAACAATGTTTCAAAGTACACTTACTAGAAAAGATGTAACGTTCTGAGAATATTTAATGATAGCATCTGAACCTCATAGCTATGGTGGGGAAACTAGGGAACCCAAATATTGGAAGATATCTCATACCAAATCTGAGAAAAAAATAAAAAAGGGAAAAAATCAAAATCTATAAATCAAGCAATGAATTGTTTACAAATCAAATACAAATCCTTCAACTAACAGTTAAATTGTGGTGATATATTTAAATATTTAGTAAGAGGGTAACTTCAAACCATGGAATATTACCTTTGTCATTACTGTCATCCCTTAGTGACTAAGATTACAAATCAATACTTATGGAAAGATTGTAAGAAACTATGTGAAATAGTAAAGCATAACCTCTATTTTCAAGCAACAAAATCAAGACATTGTTACATCAAGAGCCATAATTGATACATAATCAATGAATCAAGTCCTTGTATGGCACAATTTTGTTTCACAACCTCTATTTTCTTAATAACAAAATCAAGACATTGTGTGTGGTTATTGCCAAAAGGAAACTGCGTTCTAATTTGGAAGAGGATCTTATCAAAAGACATGGATTTATTCAAAGCTACAAAGCCTAATGGGTTACTGAAAAATAAGTTGGAATATGGAATCATGATACTTAAATTGAAAAAATATGCTTTCCTTTTAGAAACATTACAGTTATACAATGTTTTTTGAAAGCATTAGAATTTGAAATTGAGCCTTTCTATCAAGACAAATTTTCATTAACAGAATGTACTTTCCTACCTGAAACGTTGTCGATATCCAAGAAAAACTTGAAAAGCATAAGAGAACTTAGCATAATGTACTTTTTTTCCTTCCTTAACATTCTTAAAGAGTTGAGGTTCCCCAAGTCATCAGGTAACTTTCGAAGGAAATGACAGTTAGTAATAGTCCAATTCACAACTGAAGATGTGTCACAAATACGAGGGGGCATCTCCTCCAAATCACAGAAGTGCTCCAGGTTAAAATCTAGCATTATTGGAAGCTTAATGCTCGACTGGTTGTTATTGAACCCAGACATTTTTCCATTCTTCACTAAAAGCTTAAAGATAGCTTCTCTAAGTTCTACATGACTTTACTATGCTCTTGAAGTGGGGGCACATGCAAGCTCTCCAAGTGAATAGTCTTAAACTAAGTGAAGATAAGTCCGATAGATCATTCAGTGTGGATCTCTTTAAACCATAATTGAATATTATGTCTCTCTTAGACCCATAATTGAATACTATTATGACTTTCAAATTTTTCATGGAACTCAAAAATGTTGGAATAAAATATTTGCTTCCAAAAAGAGTAAAACTAAAGCCACTGCTTGAGGACAATTGATGTCACACCACTAACACTTATCCATGGAATCTATATAGGTAAACCACAAATGCAGAATTCCATTAGAATATTGTGTTTATTGAATACACAAATGAAATCATTGCATTTCTTTAAAATATCTTTTGAAATCAAAATTACTGAAATTACATATCGATAACCTAGTGGGTGTAGGATAAAATTCACCCGTGTCATTCACAGAAAGCATGAGAAAAAAACCTAATACTATATATAAAACCAAGAAAAATTCAAATTGATCACTTCTAGGGACCTCGTAACCACCCTGCCAATACACAAGTATGTTCCTGTTTGCAGTTAGAAAAATTACCCAAATTACAATCTGTTTACTCCAGCATATGTTGGAAAGTTATAGAAGGATGACTAGTGCAATCAATCAATTCCTTTTAGTCCTGGATTTGTTTCAGTTTAAAACAGAAGTATACAAATATACTTGTCCAATGTCTATGCTTTAACCATTCACCTTAAGATGTTTCTACAATATAATTTCCTAAGTCTATTTAATATCTTCATTATCATAAAAACCAACCTATATACATCTTAACTGGACATCTACCACTCTTAGGGGGATGAAATCTATTTATCCCTCTGAGCACTTGGTAGACCAAGAATTAAAATGGATCTAAGATGATAGAATTTCCCCTTTAAATAGTCTATGCTCACATTAATACCATGGTATTACCATGGGTCAATACCATGGGTTATCATAAACCTGGAGCTTAAAAATTACTATTAGTAATTTATAAAAATTAATAAAATTAATAGTTGAATTTTATTTTATTTTTTATTTTAACCAAGCTAAAATGTTTAACATACATTAAATTACAACATCCATTTTTACTCTTGATCCACCAAGCCTCGAGAGGGATCAAATATTTTTTCACTCTATGCTAGTTTACATATCACGATATTTGATACCTCTCGGGGATTAGTAGATCCAGAGTAAATATGGATCTATGTTGGTTTAATTCCCCCATTTAAATAGGTTACATTCCAGGTGAATACCATGGGTCAATACCATGTGCCATTTTGGTGAATACCATGGGTCAATACCATGTGCCATTTTATTTTTATTAATACTAATATTAGGGTTAATAATGTTTTTTTGCATGGTATTAATAACAATCTAGTCCATGGTATTTGTCCCATAGTATTTTGCCCATAGGTTTCACCTAAATATAACGCATTTTTTGAGTGTTCGTAAATATAAGGTGACTTATGGAGTAAATATAAAAAAATGTTTTATTTGTTTACCATACCTCTCGTTTATTTATATTTTTATTAATTTACCATACCTCTTCTACAAATATGGTATTTGGCCCATAGGATTCACTTAAATAAAACCTCTTTCTTGAGCCTAAAAAGAGGTTTTATTTATTTACCTTACGTCTAGTTTATTTATATTTTTATTTATTTACCATACCTTTTGAGTAATATAAAAAGACGTTTTATTTATTTATCATACCTCCACTTTACTTATATTTTTATTTGTTTACACCCTTGCATGTATATAAGGTGACTTATGGAGTAAATATAAAAAATGTTTTATTTATTTACCATACCTCTCATTTATTTATATTTTTATTAATTTACCATGTACCTCTTTTATAAATATGGTATTTGGCCCATAGGATTCACTTAAATAAATCCTATTCTTGAAAATGGGCGAATGGATTCACTTAAGTAAAACCTATTCTTGAAAATGGGTGAATGGAAGGTTGTAACTCCTAGTTTCAAGGGCTAAATTTACCTTTTCTACCCTCTCCCTTAAAATAAGGTGGGCTATTTTAGGTGATTTGTAAAAATGTGCTATGATACAAAATATTCACCCACTAAAAATTTAAAACCCCTTAATTTCGCCAAAGGGCGAACATTCGCCCCTAAAATTTTCTATGCTGGGAAACAACCTGGAACTCTTCAGAATCTCTATCAACAAGGATCTCAACATCCTCCTCATTACTCTCATTTGGAAAATGACCTCGATCAACATGCCACACATCATATCATAAACTCCTCCAATTATCAATGATAATTTCGCTTGAATTTCCTATATCTAAAGCAATGTCACAAAACATCTTGTACAAAAGCAACTCATTCTAGCCAAATGTTTCAAACTCATTTTACCCCTTGTTCAGAATAACATAGAAACTTGTCCACACAAAAGAAATAGCATGCACATTACATAGTCTCCACAACTCTTGTTTATGATTTCCATCATATCTCCATGATCTTGTTGTTTCTATTAAACACAAATGCTCCAAAAAATGGGGGCGATTTTGATGTAGCTAGAAAAAATGTTCTCACATGAAATTTCGTCAGATTGCACCCATTGTATTTGCAACACTTTCTTGCCAAGATTCAATGCAACAAATTTGTGACTTCACACAACAAGAGGTAGCTTTAGCAGCATATGGCATGTTTCTTGCACACCAATGTCTCCCGCAATAAGCGTCTCTGCAACAAACCTTCCATATGAAGACAAGGAAGGAGGGTTAGATCCACTTGCACTTGCAACCCTTGTCAACATGTCATGATAACTTTCAGACCTTCTTTCTATCTTCGAGGCATATTTTGCAATATATTTCAATATTGCATGTCAATAAACAATTGTTTAACAATCGACATTTGCTCGCCACATAGTGAGAAGGTCTACATTGTGCACAATCAAACGATCATCATTCTATGTTGCTTCATATTTCTTCCCCCCTTTTTCATCTATGTACATTGCAGACTCGAAACACACCTACCATGGAGCATCTCAATGGCATGAAAGGATAGATCCATTTTTCTGTAAACATGAATCAACACTACATTTTGTTTCTTTGCACTCTTTTGACTAAATGCTCCTAATATTCATTTGGATTGCATGAAAAAGTATGTGAGGTTTTCAAAAGGCATGGGTTGTCATTAACACTTTGAGGAACCAACACATTGCAATGGATTATGTCACGTGTATTTAACAATGTTACATATTTTTAAAAGTAGGACTTGGCTTCATCAACATCCATACAGTTGGTCCAATCTAGTGTTTCCATATTTGAAGCTCCTGGAAGCCACAAGAAACCATGGATGTGCACAGAACCCCTGTGCTACCACTCATACCTACCATACAAAATTTAAATTATAGTTAGCATATAAAATCCAACCAAAACAACATAGGCATCATTCCAAGCCCGTGGTCAATACATCAAAAGGAACGACCACGAAACTATACCAGAATTCTTTACCTCCCAAATACTTCTCAAGAACCAATTCATGAAATTCAATATTTGGAGCATGTAAATAGAAACTATGTATGGGTACTGAATAACATTCACAATATTTTTTGCATGTTCATTTCGTGGATGTCAACATGTCACTAAAGGCATAAGACAATGTAAGTTAGGCCACTTAGTGTCAGGACCACTCAATGTAAAAGAAAATATTGGGAAGCCCAATTACGTAATCATGTTGGTTAGATTAGAGTGACACTTTTTCAAATATTCCCTTGTACCCCTAAGACAACAACCAAAATGCATTAATTTCCGAGTCAATTTATTGTGAGGTAGATCCTTGAGCTACTCATGCAACTCTTGAATAATTGCAGTTGTATTCTCATGGATAGTCTTTTTCAATAAGAAAGAAGTTGTTCCCTGGCTACAATGACACATAATCATATTTAAGAGGAAATACCAAAAATCAATATGGATTCTGAATCTTTGGTCATAATACCTAAGTAGATGCAAACCATATTTGTGCATTTCAACATTGTAAATACGTCTTCCATAAGAATATGATGGTGGTTAGATTTGGTTTAACTAATGGGTCATATCAATACATATTCTTGAATTTTCCATTTAAATTTTAAATAAAGAACATACCAATAACAAATAAAAAATTAATTTGATTTAGGGTTCACTGAACATATGTAAAGAAATTTATTTTAAATTCACATAGATGCAGACCTGAAATTTTCCACAAACATTGAATAAAAAAACATACCAATGAATGTAGAATTTGGAAAATTCATCAACAACTATATATAGTGTCTTATATATTGACATAATATAAGAGTTATGTATGGACAAAATTTTTTTCATGGCATTTTGTAAAATTACAAAATGTCATCGAGAGGATGGGCGCCAAATTTCAAGAAATCCACAAAACAATAAAAAAGCAATGTGCTAAATTTATGCGCCATAGATTAGACAAACCCATGATTTTAATATCAAAACACCACAATTGATTACTCGTTACGCACCACTGCAAGAACACATGATGGTTTTGAAATTATTAAACACTATGAACTTTCAATGGCCAATTTCCTGAACCCCTTTATAGAAATCAATGAATAACATGGAACTCAAGTTGGCTTTTAAAATTCTTGTTGAACTTCCCCTTGTGAACCATGCAGGTTTTCTATGCCTTGCAACAACAAAAGGATTTATAGCAATTGTGAGCGATACAAATAAATGAGTAACTATAAAATCTTGACAAAATAGATCTGGTAAATTTTTAAAATGGTCTGGTCCCTAATCAATCAATCTCAATCTTAATTGACAAATACACAAGTCCTAGTTTGTTTCCTATCTTAAATCAGGAGCAGTGAAACCGTTCTATATTTATCAGTCAGTTTACACTTATATCCCTAAACAAACAATTATTAAAACTTACATTCATTGATTTATCACTCTCTTTGATCTAGGTGGATACTGGTGGTCACCCACCTATTCCACCTAGACCTCCAATTCGTTTCAATTGTTTCCTTGTTTATTTCATCATTTCCTATTTTTAGCAATTTTTTAGGTCTTTAACTTCCAAATCAATTTTGACCCCCTAAACGACATTCTTTTGAGGTCTGATGTAGGCCCATGGCCATAGGTAAGGGCCTTTGGAAAAACCTGTAGTACTCAAAGAGGCCTTTCCAATATGGTATCGTACTCGTCAAACGGAGATAATATGACCAAGTTACGACCCTGGGAAGTTGGTTTCCGAACTAACCCCAACGAAGCCCATAAAATCTTGGTGTTTCATCTCCTGGAGTTAGGGTTTTGGTTGTTTAGGGTTTTCTCATGTTTTTCAATAATAAATATTCCCTTGAGCGGCCACATCTCTTGTCAGAGATAAGCTACCATCGCCCGAGTTAGTCTTATTTCCATTATGTTTGTAACCATATTTTAGTATTTAACATTAATGAAATGAAGTGTTATTTTTTCTGCATCTTTGTAATGATGGTTATATCTGTAATTTGTTGCATTCCTGTTTAAATTTGGATTAGTGGTATCAGAGCCATATGCTCTTTCTCTATCTTTCTTTGCATGCCCCCAACGAGGTTAGGATATAACGATTTAGGGCTTGAACTGGTCAAACCTTTGCAATACCAACCTCGCAAATCTCGACAGCCTCCCATGGCGAAACAAAATAAAGACAAGGGAGCAGGAGATCCTAAAAAAAATCTTGCTCGAAGAATCCCTTGAGTGACAAAGGAACACAACAATGGAAAACTTTTCCCAGACCATTTAGCGTCTACCCAGAGGTGACACATATACTTCCAGTAGCTACTCTAGAAGCGCCACACCCTTTAAGGTACAAGATAAATTTGACATTCCCATATTTGAGGGTCAGATAGCTACAGACATTGTAGATAAATGGTTAAATTTGTTACAAGGATATTTTTATGTTCATCATTTTTCCTGACGTGAAAATTTTACTTTTTCTCTTCTCAAAGCCACCACCCACATCGAGAACTGGTGGGAAAGCTATTGTGAGTAGAAGGATGAAAGTACGCCCTCACTATTTTTGGTTGCACCCACTTGGGATTCATTCCGGGACACCATCAAAGAGCAGTACTACCATATCGGGAGCTATGAGGATAAATACATAAAGTGGACCACACTACGATAGGGAAGGGACTAAGACGTGCCAAAGTTTACCAATTTTTTCATACCCTTTGCACAAAGTTGGGTATCAAGGATTCTGAGAAACATATGGTACTCAAGTACCACGGCTGCCTACATAGGTACATCAAGGATGAGATGGAGTTCTTAGACATCTCCTCGCTGGGCACAGTGTACCGATACATTATCAATAATGAGTAGAAGCTTAAGAGGAAATAGCGAGACTTTGGATATGCTAATCCAAAGCAAGGGAAAGGTGCCCCCAAACCATAAAGCAAAGGGCAAAGAAAAGGCAGGGTGACCTAGAATAACCCGTTGAAAGCACAAGAAAATAGCAACACCACGAAGACAAATAAGGACACGGGAAAGTGGTGTGAGTTCCATAAGATCTCCACTCACAATGCAAGTGAGTGTTAGGCCAAGCAGTCACTGGTGGCCAAGCTGACGGCTCTTGAGTTCAACACATGTTCCGACTGCGAGTCAAAACCTAACAAGGGGAATGTCAAAGGGAGGCAGATCATCGATACCGAGCGTAGTGCCATTGTGGCCACCGCCAAGATCTAGAAGAGGGGGAGTGCCTATTCCACTCACAGAGGTGGGTGAAGGTTTCACGACTACAGTTCATTGTCAATAGCGGGAGCCAAAATAACCTCATTTCAGTAGAGGTCATGAAGCAGTTGAGCCTATCGACTACAACAACTCTACATCCATAAACCATCGGGTGGCTTCACAAAGGACGAGATCTTTGCATCATCCAATAGTGTCACCTTCCTACAACATCAAGCCCTTCATAGATGAGGTATTGTGTGATGTTTCTCCTATTGAAGTTTGTGATGTATTATTAGGACAACCATACTTATGGAAGTGGTATGATGTATATGAGTCTAGATCTTACTCCATTATTATTTCCTTGGGTACTAATTTATACAGGATACTAGAGGTAGCCCCACATATCACCATCTCTTTGATCTCTGCTAAGTAATGCAGTAAGGTCATCCCCCGGACTAGTAATTTGTTTTTTTTTTTTTCTGATTTGCTCTCAGAGTAAGCATAAGGTTGTAGCCATGTCCATGGCCCTCGAGAAGGGGTCCTCCAAGCAGTACAAGTAGATGGATACGGTTGTGGAAGAATACAGGGACATCTTCTCCTCACCCACATGGGTAGCCTTGCATTATTAGGTCAAGCATTCAACCGATCTGACTCCTAGAGGACCTCTACCCAATGGGCTAATATATCACCGCTCCATTCTAGAAAATGAAGAGATCAAGCAAAAACTCAGGGGTTTATGTAAAAGCGGCACATCTGACCAAGTTCCTCCCCTTGTGGGAGCCTAATTGTACTGGTATAGAAGAAGGACAGAACCTGGAGGCTCTACATTAATTACTAGGCATTGAGAAAGATCACTGTCAGGAATAGGTATCCAATACCATGCATTAATGACCTACTAGACCAACTCAAGGGGGGCAGGTATTTTAGAAATATCGACCTGAAGTCTAGTTATAACCAGGTTCCAATAGAGCCCAAAATGTATGGAAGACTACCTTTAAATCCAAGGAAGGCCTTTTTGAATGTTTGGTTATAGCCTTCGGGTTGAAAAATGCCCCCGCTACTTTTATGAGACTAATGGATGACATCTTGCAGCTCTTCACCAACTCATTTGTAGTGCTTTGTTTGGATGACATCCTCATCTTCAACAAGAGTTGAGAAGAACACTTGCAACACATTCGACAGGTCCTTCAAACCCTTCAGCAGCACAAATTATTTGCCAACTTGGAGAAATGAACCTTTGGCAGGAGTCAGTTCCAATACTTGGCGTACATCATAGATGAGTGTGGCATGCATGTGGAACCGACCAAGGTCCAAGTCATTCAGGATTGATCAACACCAACCACTCTAATGGGCTTCACAACTTTTTGGGCCTTGCAAATTTTTATTTGAGGTTTGTGTTGGCATTCTCCCATATCACTTGGTCTTTGAGTGAGATTACTAAGGGCAGGAAAAGAGAAACGTTTTCTTGGTCTGAGTCCGAACAGAAGGTGTTCGTTGAGTTGAAATGTTGCCTCTGCTCTGCACCAGTACTCACACTGCCATACTTGCAACAACCATTTGAAATCGAGACATACACCTCAAATTATGCTATTGGTGTAGTCCTCACCCAACACCGGTATCTAGTGGCCTATCATAGTGAGACACTTTCTGATACAATTCAGAAGTACCTCATCTATCATAAACAAATGTATTTCATTGTGCAGGCTTGTCGACAATAGAAGCACTACATTGTAGGGAAGGAGACGGTCATCCACACTGATCACCGACCTCTTCAGTTTATACAGAAACAAGGGAAGTTGTAGAACGATTTCCATTAGAAGTGGTCTACATATCAACAACAATTCCACTTGAATATTAAATACAAAAAGGGCAGTACCAATCATGTTTTAGATTGCCTAAATCAGCCCCAAGTTGCATCACTCACTATTGTTCTCAACTCTTGTGGTCATGAGACCTCTGGTTGGGAAGCAAGTTCCTGATTTCCACCTCTAGGATGCATTATGAAGCTACATGGGCCACATTTTTGTTCCTACAAGAAAGTGTGCCAAACTAATTTGGGAAGTACACTATAGTTGGATTGCAGGACACTTTGGGATGGAGAAAATTGTGGTTGTACTACAAAGTACTTCTATTGGTCCAAACTCCAACTGGATGTTTGGAAATATATCAGATCATGCACTGTCTATGCCATCGCCAAGCCATCCATCAAGAAGTAGGGCATGTACACTCCTCTGCCTACTCCTAGAGAGCCAAGGGAATCCATCTCCATGGGCTATATGTCTAGCCTCCCTTCTACCAAACATGGTAATGACTGTGTATTTGTGGTTGTGGATAGATTTTCTAATATGGCTATATTGGCAGCCTGTAAGAAGAGTATCACAACAGAGGGCACTACCAAACTCTTCTTTGAACGAGTATGGGTACATTTTGGGATCCTGCATACCATTATATTAGATTGGGTTAGCAGGCTCCTGAGCACATTCTATTCAAGCCTTTCGACACTATTGGAGACCAAGCTCACCAAGTCAACTGCCTTTCATCCCTAGACTGATGGCCAGATGGAGCTTGTCAACAGGATGATAGTGCACATACTCTACATGTAGAACTCTAAGAATCCTCGAACCTAGGATGAAAGTCTTCCATATGTGTAGCACAGTTATAATAGATCTCTCCATGGCTTGACTGGTTGCAGGCCCTTTCAAGTGGGTCTAGATTTTCAACTGTTGTGTTTGATTAATGTTGCCATGCCTCAGGCGGTTACATAAACAAAATCCACACATGTCTCGTTCGAAGTGGATAAAGCGACCAAATTTATTGAACACATCTGACACATCTATCATTAGCTTCACGACATCCTGGAGAAGTCAAATTCCAAGTACAAGTAACGACATGATCAACATTGGGTGCCACACAAGTTTTAGGCAGGTGACAAAGTCTAGTTGCATTTGTAGAAAGAACGCCTTACCGGAGCCCATCAAAAGCTCAGACCACTTCGATATGGTCCCTACACCATTACCAAGGCTATGGGAGACAATTCTTTTGAGCTTAGCATTCCCCAATTCCTTGGTCTGCACCTAGTGTTCAATGTGGACTACCTTCGACCATACTTCCTGCCATTACTGGACACATCAGACATTGTAGAACATCGCACACCAACAGAGTTAAATCCAGACAACATGGAATAGGCCACAACTGATCATATTATGGACACATATGCCAATGACACTCACCAGCAGAAGATCCAACTATATCGGGTTGTCAAATCTAGTCAACTCTTGAATCAAGGCAAGTGGCTCACCAAAGACCAGGTTCAATAAAAATTTCCTCACCTCACGGAGGCTCTGCACATAATGGGGACCATTGCTTCCTAAGGGGGGAGGAATGATCCAGGTGGATATTGGTGGCCACCCACCTATTCCACCTATACCTCCAGTTAGTTTCCATTGTTTCCTTGTTTATTTTAGCATTTACTATTTTTAGCATTTTTTTGGGTCCTGAACTTCTAGAGCATTTTTTACACCCTAAATGGCATTTTTTTTAGGTTTGGTGCAGGCCCATGGCCATGGGCGAGTGCCTATGATAAAAATTGTAGTTTTAGGAGATACCTTTCCAATAAGGTATCGTACATGCCAAATAGAGATAATATGACTAAGTTACGACCCTAGGAAGTTGGTTGCCCAACTAACCCCAACGGGGCCCATAAACTCTTGGTGTTTCATTTCGTAGGGTTAGGTTTTTGGTTTTTTAGGGTTTTCTCATGTTTTTCAATAATAAATAGGCCCTTGAGCCTCAGTGTAACATAGTTCAGAGGCATGTAGCCACCACATCTCTTCTAAGAGATAAGCTACTATCGCTAGAGCTAGTCTTATTTCCATTCTATTTGTAAGCATATTTCAGTATTTGACATTAATGAAATGAAGTGTTATTTCTACTGCATCTTTGTATTTATGGTTATATCTAAAATTTGTTGTGCTCCTGTTTAAATTCAGATCACTTGTAAACACGATAGGCATTTTCACTCGGTGATTTTTATCCTGATATATACCTTTTCCTATCTAAACTGCATGTAAATTCAACTTAGATACAAGTGATCTTAATCTAAAAAACCTAGTAATATGCCTGCTACTGGATTTCCAACCAAACATTAATCAGTTTCCCAAAAAAGATAACCAGAATGGAAAATCATCTTCATGATTCTCATATTTTTCTTCATTCAAATCCACGTCGAAGTCCATGTCCAAATTCATCAACTGAATGAGGTATCCATCCACACAGAGTCTTGGTTACATTTGATCCTCTTTCATATTGGGAGGGAGTCTGAGGTCATCACCAGAAGCATTCTGTAGATAATTCATATAAATCATCAATCCTTGATCTCCTTCCTCTTCCTTGAATCTTGTGTTCCAATTTTCAACATTACTGGAATCATTGGTTGTGGATTAGGCGTCATTTGCAAACAATAATTGGAATTGTACCGACTTGTTTACTCTACATGAATGAGAGTAGTAGTTCTCAATGCTTAAATAAAAATCAGAGTCACATATTTCCTGCATGAAATCATGATTAGTAGCATGGATAAAATTCCATTGGTTCTTGGATTCGTTAGAAAAATTCAAAATAATCTTGTAAAATGTCCCCATTTGTTAAGCCCAGTATCCACGGAAATCTTTGCCTTAGTGGAATGGGAAATCTAGAGAGATATTGCTTCAACGATTCTTAGACATAAAATCCCATACAGATATAAAAACCTAAGAATGTCTTCATTTAATGATTTCATGTTGTAAACCTCGAGTTGAGTTAATTTGGCATACAGTTTATTTGTGGGTCCCTATCTAAATATTTTGTACTTTGTGGAGCTTTTTGTTGGCTGACTCAGCCCGAGGCTCAAAATTGAGATTTGCTAAGCGTTAGAGATAAGGGTTTGATTTTTTTTATACTTACATTCTATTTTAAAATTTATTATTATCGTTAAATGTTTTTCAATTTGGAAATGAACATTTTGTAATAAATAAAGTGAGAATTTTATGATAATGGTCATCTATATGTTTTAGTGAATAAAAATTATACGATAGTGTTTCACTAAATTCAATTTCACAACATATAAATATTATAAGGTAGTACTTAACTAAATTCAATTTCACATTAACTAATATAGTATAAGTCATAGCAATACTTTAACAAGATTTATAGATGTTATGCAACATAGCCTGTGCCTTTACAACTATAGTTATTTAATTGACTAAAAGTTGTGCATACTGCGAAGAAAACTCCACACAATGAAAGAAAAAATCTCTCTACATGGCTAATTAATTAATTATCCCTGCACAAATCTTTTCACATAGTGAAATATCTCCACACACACTTTATTTGGACAACTTCCTCCACACAACCACCTCCACACAACTCCCTCAGCACTCAATAATCCCATATATTGTGTGGGAGCATGTAGCTCTGCACAATGAGATATTTCTCAAGAAATTTGATACCATATTTGTAGAAAAGATATGGACATTATTGTGTCACGTTGGGCACATCGTCTCACCAAACTTGGCTAGTGGCTAGTACTTCTTCATAACTCAAGTTGTGACTACAACATTCAACAAGTTCCATAATTAGTCTAATTGGGGTTGGCTGAGCAAAGACTTTATGGGCCATGGAAAATATCCCTAGCAATAATGTCACTTAACAAGGTAACCTCAAAGGAACAAATAATAGCATTCCAATGGCCCATTACAATAAACAACCCACCTTTACCGATGGATAGGTGAGCACAATTGAATATCGTTTGTTTCTCCAATTGACTGAAAGAAAAGGACCTTCGCTTCACGCCTATGTAGAATGTGGTCCACCTGGAGGGATATGTGAGGGTATGCATTTGTAAATATGATATTAGAGTTGGTGTCAAATTTATGAAAATATGTATTAATTTTATAATCAAAGATGGTCCAATTCTAATTTTCTTGTAGTATGAAATTTCAATCTTTCATCTATGCCATACGTAATATGAAATTACAATATTTCATCTACACCATGCACATGTATACATTTAGGAGTGATATTTTACATACCACACTTTGGTTTAATGTTAACAAAACTATTTAGTTTGAATAAAAAGTTACGCACATATTTTTTCATCGATTCTTATGCATTTACAAGGGAGTGAAATAACAATCTTTCATTTACGCCATACACTTGTATGCATTTAGGAGTGCTATTTTACATACCACACTTTGGTTTAATGTTAACAAGAGTGTTTAGTTTAAATAAAAGTTTATGCACACAGTTTTTCATCGATTCTTATGAATTTACAAGGAAGGAGTGCAGAGTTAATGAGCTTAGTGTGTGGATCTCTGCACTCCCATACAATGAGCTACCTAGCTCATTAGCTCCACACTTCTCTCGATACTATTACTATTATAGATCGTATGGTTGTTATAATTTTCAAATTTGAATTCTTCAGTGGGAGCTACATAGGAAACTACTTCATCAATAGCAACATAAAGGTAAATGTCGAGATTAGAATCGACAAAGTCTACTCTTCCATTAACAACGCTCCCTACATATATCCTCTTCACTCTACACAATTATCCATTTTGGTTCCTAAAGACTATATGATCCCATAATAAACTAGTTTTTCTGGTCAATCCCTTACTTCCATGGAAGCTCTCTTCCATGGATATGCATTAATATAACTAGTTGCATGAGGCGAGATGCTCTCATGACAAAAAATTATCAAAGAAAAATTAATATAACTTTACTCAAACTTCCATACACATTAGAGAAAATTTGAGGTCTAAAATGGGCCTCCTAAGTAATATTATAAAATAATAGTGGAAATAATAAAATAATATTAGATTATATCATCAAAATTTGGAGGGAAAAAAGAAAAAATTAAATTTTTCAACTCGTATTTTCAGCTTATATCCCTACGGTTTTACTCAAATTTTGAGCAGGATCACTTGTTGGATGAAAAAAATAATTTATCATCCAAGGAGTACCCATGTTTCATATTTTCTATGGACTCTCCTACACGAAAAATGAGAAATAAAATAAAACCATGATTGCAATCATGTTTTTAATGTATTTCTCATTTTTCATGTAGTAGGGTCCATTGAAAATATGCAATATGGGTACTCCTTGAATGAGGAATTAAATTCCACATTCAACGAGTGCTCCTGCTTGAAATTTGAGGAAAACCATAGGGAGATAAGTTGAAATACGAGTTAAAAAAGTTATTTTCTTATTTTCTTATTTTTTAATCATTTTACTTTTAACTCCAAAAATGATAAATCCTCTATGGATGACATCATCATATTGAATCCTATTGGTTCTTATAAAGTTTATTTTGTTTATACATTTTTATTCCTAGGCCCATTTTAGGCCTCGAAATTTCTCTAATATAGGCATTTCCTCTTCAACATGTAGCCACAGTTTGGACCAATTATCAATCACACTACCACCAGAAGAGTTTATTAACATACAATTCAAAATGGAACTTTGCTCAAACTTTTGTACATAGGAATTTCCTTTTCGACATGTAGCCATAATTTGGACCAGAGAAATACAAGGAAAATATCGTTACTAAAGATTCCTTGAAATAGCTAAACACACTTGGAAAAAACAAATGTTTTGTGATATTTGTCAATAATAAACCATATAGCTTCCTGGTTGTAAATTCTGGGAACAAAAGCAATAATTTGTATGACCCAAATCTCAAAACATGTCATACTTCCATAATTGATTTTTTTTTTGAGTCGAGAGAAGGCTAAATCTACATGTAGAAATCAAATCTCTGCATGTGAATATCCTTGTCACGATGACGATGCCACCAAAAACCTAATGATCATATGTCTGAAAACGTGTAATAGACCCTTCATGTCAACTGCATCAAATTGTAAGTAGTCCTGTATCAATTCTCCATTGCTAAGTTCTTTCTGAATAGCCATAATGGTTTTAGAGAGTGGCCCAGAATGTCTAAAAATAGCTAGGAGCTTCTTCAAAAGTGACTTCGAGATCCTTAGAACCCATCAGTAATTTCATAAAATCCACTACACTTTTTCCATCTCTAACCTCGATTACATAATCTTGGCAAAGGCAGAGAAAATCTTGTTGAAATGAACGAGCACATGAGCATACTATGAAGGCCTAGAAAATGGCTCCCTCCATGCATAATTCATGATGTAATCGCAAGCCACTAACCCTGAAATCCTCCACCATCATACACTACTTTTTAATCCCTCTGGAATAATCATCACTCTCTTTTCCCTTCTCAAGTCCCTACGTGAGGCTCTAAGAGAAGTAACACTACTCATGATGGAGTGGAGAAGAGAGGAAATCTTTCACCAACTTTGAAAAGTTTTTGATGTTGTTGACTAGGTATTGAAGGAACAGTAATTATTTCTCAATGTGTTTGTGGTTGGAAATTACATGGCCGTCTCCAATACCATGAGAACAAGGCTAAAAAAATGCTTATTTACCATGTTTTTTTACAGGTAACGTTGCTCCTAATGATCCTTACACTCCTTATTCCCTCTACGCACAACAAAAATATCTTAGGATAATCAAGCTTCCTTCCTTGCATTTCTGCATTCATGACATTTGATGCCATCTTCAGTAATGTCTGGCTGGATCCATGTCCATACATAATATATCACTACAATGGTTGAAGACGATGGTGATGGTTAATGATTTTGAGATATTATTTTGATTTAATTCTTAACACATAAACCATTAACTAATAGGTTCTTGGAATTGCATTTTCGCATCACCATTTCATGTTTTTAATATCTATTTAAGAAAACATTGGTATCAATGTCCACGTGTCAATGTCAATTTTCATATAACATTTTATGATTGGTTATAAAACAAGATATCATCATTGTATTCATTTTTTATAAAACAAAATACATGTGCGCACAATTCGACCCAATCTTTTCGTGAAATCAACTTTGCACCAACTATGCATATTAATCTTAATAGTTATACCACCCTGATTATTATGCTCTTTAGGGCCTCGATCTAACTAGAATGAGCACCACCTTTTCTCTTTCCCCAATGGCTTGCTTCGTCGCACCAAGCAACCTAATACCTTCTCTTAGGAAGTCATTGAAAAATTCAGTGATGCTTGCTCGATGAAAGGGAGAGTAAGGTTGGACCTAAAAAGATTTTAAATAGGTTGGTAAGTCTAACAATCTAATCATCCCCTAATAGTCCTTTATTTGTCGGTCTTGCATACCAGACCTAACTAACCCTATCCCATAGCCTCTCTATGCCTCTATACTATTGCTTAGACCCGTGAAATCTTCCTTCGCTATCTTGCCAGCCATTGTTTTCCAAATTTCACTTATTAATGGAAAATGAATTGAGAGGGCCGACCTATTAATTCTAATGAAATAGATAGATCAAACAATGCAATCATATGATTTGGCTAGTCACGATCCTTATTCACGGTTAATTATATATTTGATTTTATGGAAATTTTTATTGATGGTAAAACATATTCTTTCGAATAGTCAATGGTTTTTTCTTCATATCATAATTATTCCATCAATGCCACCATTTAATATGGAAGATCAATATCTTCAAGTTTTCAATGGATTATGCATCTTAGGCATCATACACTATGTGGTTAGAGACCAAGTCTTCAGCTCCCTTGAGGATACTAACTATTTTTCCAATGTGAGAGTGATTGGAACCATCATTCTGAACTTTCACCATATGTGGAGTGGTGTAGGTGTGCTTGCAAGGAAGAAATGACGATCCCTTTTCGTTGACAAAAAGAGCCCTAGTGTGTTCTTGGCAACTTTTTCACAACCCATTGGAACATTATGATGGAGGAATGTGGTAATATGGTAAAAGAATAAAGATTATATGATACTTTCAAATATTCATTATGTGGGAGTTCGTAGCTCCGGAAAATCATTAGCTCCGCACTCCTTTGTAAAAGCATAATAATTGACCAAAAACTAGAATTATATGTTTGAGCCAAGCAATGGCTTCATTACCACTATTATAAACATCAATGCTTGAGAAGTGCACAATTATACATGAAAGAAAATTTAGGATTCCCAAGATAGATTCCGCTCCCTACCATCATCGAATAGAAACCCGAATGATTGAAGTTGATCACCGGGGCTTTGAATTTAAGGAATTGATCTTGGCTTGAGTCAGGTTCGAAGGCCTAGTTATCAATGAAGGTAATGAACCCAGCCCCATGGATCTCCAACTCGATATTACATACCTAGATGAAGTCAACTTCCACACGGTCACGTGAATCTTGAATTGGTGACTACTTGTTACACACCCACACTACTAAGTTGGTTGTAACTGAACCTCAGATAACTAATTTCACAATTGAGCCTATTTAAAATATAATCAAGAAATGTGAGGGAAGGGAAGGAATTAGTGCTCACTTATTTAGTGTTAGAAAAAAATCACAGGGGTTGAGGAGAGGAGTCTGGCTCTGAATTCAGTTGTGGCAATGTTATGAAACCAGCTCACAAAAATATAGAAACGATAGATCAACGCCTTGGAATTCAGCCTCTTCGAGGGGGCAACCTCCTTTACAGTACACAAATGAGCAATTCTTCGATGATACAAATGACAATACCTCCTTTCTATTTATAGGAGTCTAAGGGTTCATAATATAATCAGAGCCGACATAACAATAATAATGTAAGGGCACAATAATAACACTAGTGGGCTTCTATGGGGCACAATAATAACAATATGGGGACTATATGGGTACAACAATATAATAATGGGGTTGTACTAATAACAGTAAGGGGTTACACTAGTAGTATAGGGGCCTAACATGCCCCTCTCCTTCAAAAAGTGTTGTCCTCAATGCTTGAGTAGTTATTGATGCTTTTGTATAAAATTCTTGTCCTTCCATGTGAAATATTCAACAGGTAAGTTCTTCCACTTGATGAGATGCTTTGAAATTGATCGATTTCATAGCTGTCAACTTCTCGGTTCTGTAAATGCTTCAGGTTCCAATATGATTTTTCCTTCCTTGTCAAGTTCTGTCAATATTGTTGGAACTGGGATATTTGGCAACTTTCAAATGAGTTCCCACCCTGCTTCACCATTCTTCCATTCATACCTTCCTTTGTTTATCAAATTTGGTTCGATAATTGTACCAACCTCTACCATTTATGCAACCATATGTTCAATTTCACTCCCTTGGGCATATGGATATCTCTAAGGCTTGACGTTTGGAGGAACACATCCTGGAATAAAATGAATAGCATGATCATGATCATGAATACATGGGAGACCTTTGGAAGTCTCAAATACCTTGGAATGATTGTCCAAGACTTTTTGGAGATCTGGAGAAATACATGATTTTGATGTGTGAACAGTTCACGAACATAATTATGCAATTACGCCTCATTGTTCTTTCTTTAGAAGCTTTCTCATTCCGTCAGATTTGATTATCTTTCCTGGTTTCCCTGTGATACCCCTTAATTCAACTTCCTTTCATTCCAAAGAAAATTTCATAAAAGGTTCTTGAAAATTAAAAGCTATTTTACCCAAGGATTGTAGCCATTGGACTCCTAGTACAACATCAGCACCACCCATTGGAACAAAAAACATTGGGCTATTCAATACATATTCTTCCATGGATAGCTTGATATTATGGCACTTTCCAGGGCAATTTATGGTTCCTCCACTTACAACCATCACTTGACACTCCGGTGCTAGATCTAGGAAGCAATTCAAGTCCCGGGCTATATTACAATTAACAAAATTATGGGTATTACCCGAATCAATCAACACTATTACCTTTTTATTCTTGATATGTCCTTCTATATTTATAGTTTGAGGAGTGGTAATTCCGACGAATGCATTACAAGATATGGTTGGATTCATTTCTTCTTTCTCTGGGTTGGTTCCTAGTGAGTATCCTTTTCTTTTGATGTTTCTTGATACTTTTCTTCCTGATATTTCACTGTTTGAACCTTCTTCTTCTTGATATGTCCTTCTATCTTGAGAGTTTAGGGAGTGGTAATTTCTTCCAATGCTTTACAAGATATGGTCGGATTCATTTCTTGATGCTCGATGTGATCTTTCACTTCTTGAACATTTTTCTTCTTGATATGTCCTTCTATCTTGATAGTTTGAGGAGTGGTAATTTTGGCCAATGCATTACAAGATATGGTTGGATTCATTTCTTCTTTCTCGATGTGATCTTTCACTTATTGAACCTTTTCTTCTTGATATGTCCTTCTATATTGAAAGTTTGAGGAGTTGTAATTCTTGCCAATGCTTTACATGATATGGTCGACTTCATTCCTTCTTTCTCTGGGGTTGGTTCTTGGTGCATATCCTCTTCTTTTGATGTCTCTTGATCCTTTTCTTCCTCCTCTTCATACTCTATGTAAAATAATTTCTTCTCAGCACACTTATGACCTCTAGTGCATTTGCTATCACAATTGTAACACAACCCTTTTCTCTTTTTTCTTCCAATTTTTGTGGTGTAACCATTGTAGGTTGTGGAAGGCTAGGAGAAAAATAGTTCCATTATTATAGTTGTGAGGGGTAGACTTCCTCTTTGCCATAATTTTACTTTCCACTTTGTAACAAAGCCCTTTATACCATGAAAATTGATCCAGTTCTAAAGATGAAGATGCAATACATAGCTTGTGTAACAGTGGTACACCATGTAGATCAAAATATTGCTCCATCTAAAGTATCCAATTTACCAGATCCTTGCCATCAAACTTCTTCATATCACCTTTTCTTAATCTTAGGAGCTTGATCTTGAAATGACTATAACTCTGTAATTTCGGCTCTTCCAGTTTTGAAATTGCGATCTATAGTAGCCCTCTGTGTCCTGTTTCCAATGCCACCAATCTGATCAAAATTGGATTCTCCAAGAAAGAGTTATGCACAATCTTCCAAGATGACCTGATTATATACCTTTTCAAAAGAGCGAACTTGTATGAAGTGCCACGTGTCACTGTTTTGATCTTAGGATCAGAGAAATATACACAGGAAACTACAGTCAGTCCTCTTTCTATAATTTCTTACGAAATTTAAATCTGATCCTCAAAACAAAAGTTATGATGATTTTCCCTAGGTCACCTGTTTGGAATGTAATTCGGAGTTTGCAAAAACCCTAACTTCCTCAGACTATATCTCCGAAACTGTAGACACAGGATTTGAAATTCAGATCCAAGATTCAAACTAATTTCATCTCAAATGGGTTTTTTTCTTAGCTTCTGAAACTTTGTAGCGAAATAGTTATAGCAAAAATCCCACGATGACCTGTTTGGAGCAGCAAAACCCTAGAATAGACATCTCTGATACCAAATGTTATGAAACCAACTTACAAAAAGATAGAAAAGATAGATCAACGCTTTAAAATTCAGCCTCTTCGAGGGGGAAACCTCCTTTACATTACACAAATGAAAAATTCTTCGATGATACAAATGACAAGACCTCCTTTCTATATATAGGAGTCTAAGCATTCATAATATAATCAAAGCCGACATAACAATCATGATGTAAGGGCACAATAATAACACTAGTGGGCTTCTATGGGGCACAATAATAACAATATGGGGACTACATGGGTACAACAATATAATAAGGGGGTTGTACTAATAACAATAAGGGGTTACACTAGTAGTATAGTGGCCTAATAGGCAAGGATATCGCAACTACACAAAGGCTTAAATAATACACAGGAAACATCTCACGACAAAACAGAGTAGAAACAAAAAGGTTGCGGTAAATTTACTCAGGAAGGTTTAAGACCACATCGCAACATAACATACTTTGTATTATATTTAAAAACATAGGAAAATACATTCGCATGATAAATGGAGGTTGCAGCTCCAAGTGAAAAAAAAAGACTTACTGCCATGGGTTGCAGAGTAAATGTCTATAAAACTTCGTAAAACTGGTTTTCATGCGCCCGCCAATATTTCCTCCATGATTTTCTCATCACTACCTCAGAGACTTTCGCCCTCTCTCACTCTCTAACTTGCCCAACGTTACAAATGAATTTTACATCCATATTTATCTCAACATACAAATTTCACATTAATACATGACAAAGTAAATAATTAATAAGCAACATCAGCGATTTTACATAGTAATTGGTTTTCTGATCTTGCAGGTGTTGTGGAGTGTGGGCAACAGTCACGGAGTAAATTTTTTCCCATATCTATTTACCAAAATTTATTAAATGCCTTAAACTCTCTGTTGTGTTGTGGAATGGTTAGCGTTGTACTTCTTCTCTAACGTCAGTCCTTTTGCTTGCAAAAAAAATCGCAATTGTGCAGTAGTTGACTGGGAAAGCATGGTGTTTTTCAGTGTGTTTAAGGCGGTGGTTGGCATTAATATTTCCAACACTCCCCCTTAATCACAATTGTTGCCATTGATGATTCCCAAAAAATCTCTAAGATAAACAACATTTTCACGTGTTAATGGATTTGTGAAAATATCAGCAAATTGTTCGTGTGACCTGTAGTGCTACAACACAATTTCATCATTGTTAATTAACTCTCTGATAAAATTATATTTAGCATCAATATGCTTGGTCCTCTTATGAAAGACATTATTCTTTCATAATGCAATTGCTGAGGTGTTGTCGCAGAAAATAGTTGTTGTTCCCCCTTGGTCGTGACGAAGATCCCTCAACATCCTTCTCATCCAAATTGCTTGACACGTTGCTGCTGTTGCGGCGACATATTCAGCTTATGTTGTTGACAATGAAACTATCAGCTGCTCCTTAGAAACCCATGAAATGGCTCCAGAACCCAAATGAAAAACATATCCTGACATGATTTTTCTCTCATCTACACTTCCTGCCCAGTCATTGTCAGTGTAACCAACCAGCCTGAAATCATCGATTGCAGCTTACAAAATACCATACTATTTTGTCCCATTGACACACCTTATGATCCTTTTCGCTGCTTGCCAATGTGTTTCCTTGGTTGTCTCCATGAACCTCGACACCAAACTCACTACATACATTATATCCAACCTAGTGGCGGTCAAATACATCAAGTTGCCTATCATACTTTTGTATAATGTCGGATTGACATTGTTGCTGCAATCTTCTTTTCTCAACTTCAACCCCATGACAATTGGAGTTGGTGTGGGCTTGATTTTTTGCATCCTAAACCTCTCCAAAATGTCTGCTACATACTTTTCTTAAGAAATAAAAATGCCATTTTCTGTTTTCTTCACTTCTATGCCCAAAAAATACCTTAACAAACCCAAGTCGGTCATTTCAAATTCACTCTTCATGACTTCTTTGAAATCAGCAATGAGGAAATCATCATTGCCTGTAAAAATCAAATCATCTACATATAAGATGACAATAAGAATCTTACCATCACTCTATTTGATGTAGAGAGTAGGCTTACCATCATATTTGTTAAAACCATTGTCTAACAAGTAAGCATCTATTTTGTTGTACCATGCATGCGGTGCTTGCAATAGCCCATAAAGAGCTTTACTCAAATGATACACTTTGTCTTCTTAGCCTTCTACCTCATAACTAGGTGTTTGCGCAACATACACTTCCTCTTTCACCACTCCATTCAAGAACGTTGATTTTATGTCCATTTGATATACTTTCCATTTATGTTGCGTGGAAATCACAATAATTGTATGCACTGTCTCCATCCTCGCGACTGGCACAAATGTCTCTGAATAATTTCTTCCATGGTGCTGCTTGTATCCTTTGACAACTATCCTGGCTTTATGCCTTTCAATCTTACTGTTGACATTTCTTTTGGTCTTATAGACCCACTTCACTCCAATGACATGTTTTCCTTTCAGAAGGTTCACTAACTCCAATGTGTCATTCTTTTATATTGCTTCTATTTCTTCCTCCATTGCCGCAACCCATTTTTCTTCTTTAACTGCATCTTCAAAATGGATTGGGTCATCCACATGACAAAATAATGCAAATAAGGAATTCAGACCAGCATTGCTATCAACTTCATTTTGCTCATAAATTTCATTTAAATTTCTGAATTTTTGTCTTCTTGTGTTGTTGAAGATGGGCTTGACATGGCACTTGGTGTTTCTCTTTGTGGTGTGCCTGGAGAAGCAATTTCTTGATGGCGTGATGTTGTCCTATTATGTGTTCATGATGTTACTTGCTGCTTTCTTTGTTGCGCTTCAATAGGTGTAGAGGGAGTCACTGTTGAGGAATTACTTGCTGCTATCAATTCCTCTTTGTCCTCATGTGGTATACACGCTTTGACGTTGAGTGTCTTCTCTAAACTTCCATTCCATGCTTCCTCTTCTATGAACTGCACATCTCTGTTGATTATGACCTTCTTGGTTAATGGATCATAGAGTTTGTATGCCTTGGATTCATCATTGGATCCAACAAATATACATTTCTCCCCCTTGCTGTCCAACTTCTTCCTCAACTCATTTGGGAGATGTGCATATGCCACACATCCAAAAACTATCATGTGAGTGAAACTATGCTTTCTTCCACTCCATGCCTCTTTAGGAACTATGTTGTGGATGCTTTTGCTTGGACATCTATTCAAGATATATGCTGCACAAGAAATAGCTTCAGCCAAATAATCATTTGGCAAATGCTTTGCCTTCAACATATTCCTTGCCATTTCCATAATGGTCCTACTCTTACTTTCCATGACACCGTTTTTTTAAGGTGTATATCTTGTGAATTCCAT
Source organism: Pinus tabuliformis (assembly GCA_031772625.1). Taxonomy (NCBI): domain Eukaryota; kingdom Viridiplantae; phylum Streptophyta; class Pinopsida; order Pinales; family Pinaceae; genus Pinus; species Pinus tabuliformis. The sequence continues at coordinate 656,425,245 of CM062808.1, forward strand.
GCTCCCTGCAAAATCGAAGGAAGTCATTTGAGATGTATTCACCACCTCTGTCAGTCTTGAGGACTTTAATGTAGTGTCCTCTTTGCTTCTCAACATGAGCCTTGTATTGGCAAAAGCACTCAAACACTTCACTTTTCTTTTTTAGGAGATAGACCCATGTCTTCCTCGTGTAGTCATATTTGAAGGTCAATTGATAGTGGTTGCCACCAATTGATGGTGTCTACATTGGTCCACATAAATCCGAGTGGACGATCTCCAAAGGTGCCTTCTCCCTTACTAACTTTCCTTATGGAAATGTCTCTCTATGTTGTTTTCCCAAGATACATCCTTCACATAGGTTGTCTGGTTTTTCTATGAGTGGGAAACCCTTCACCATGCCTTTCCTATTCAACAAATTCAAACCTCCAAATTTGAGATGTCCAAATCTCAAATTCCATAACCAATTTTCATCTTTGGCCTCTGCTTGAAAGTTCACTTGTGTGACAGCTACATCTTTTCTTCCATCCTCTTGTGAGTTCATTGATAGTTGTGCTTGTGCACCTTCTTCTTTCAAATCTGATCTTATCTTTAGGGGAAACATTATATTGTTTGTCATATGAAACTTTGCAATCAATTTTCTACTTGGAGGCCTATCGAAAATTGTGCACACATCATTTTTTAGGAAGATATTGTAGCCCTTTTGCATGAGTTGTGCAATGCTTATGAGGTTATGTTGCATCTACTGGTTCTGGAAAGCCATTCTCCACCAAATCCCAAATGTCTTGAGACGAAAAGAAGGCCTTCATTGTAATCACCTAATAGTCATAATTTTTGCCATTAAACTAAGGTATCTGAGGATTAGTCAAGCTTGTGCTTGATGTTTCCATTTCTGAGTGAGAAAAAAAACTTTCTACCTGTTGGTAAATATGCTCCAAAGGAAAAAAAAAAAAAATCCCTCAAAACAATTTTCAATTGAAAGTAAAAACACTTGTTTTTATACTAACAATATTTAACCTTCTTTGATACCATGTTAGAAAAAAATCACAAGGGAAGAGGAGAGGAGTCTGGCTCAGAATTCAGGTGCGACAAGGTAAGTCTTATGTTGCGGCAAGGATATCACAACAACACAGAGGCTTAAATAATACACAAGAAATATATCACAACAAAACAGAGTAGAAACAAAAAGGTTGTGGTAAATTTACTCATGAAGGTTTAAGACCACATCGCAACATAACATACTTTGAAATAATCATACCATAGGGAAATACATTTGTGTGATAAATGGAGGCTACAGCTCCAAGTGAAATCACAAAATACTTACTTCTATTTACGCATCACTGGGTTGTGAAGTAAATGTCTATAAAACTCAGTAAAATTGGTTTTCACATGCCCACCAATATTTCCTCCACAATTTTCTCCTCACTACCTCACAAACTTTCACCCTCTCCCGCTCTCTCACTTGCCCAACATTACAAATGAATTTTACATCCATATTTATCTCAACATACAAATTTGACATTAATACATGATAGAGCAAATAATTACTACGCAACATGGGCGATTTAACATAGTAATTGTTTTTCTAATCTTGCAAGTGTTTTGGAGTGTTGGCAATAGTCACAGAGTAAATGTTTGCCCATATCTATTTACTGAAATTTACTAAATGCCTTAAACTCTCCGTTGTGTTGCAGAATGGTGAGCGTTGTACTTCTTCTTTCACTTCATTCCTTTCACTTGTAACTAAATGCCTTAAACTCTCCGTTGTGTTGCAGAATGGTGAGCGTTGTACTTCTTCTTTCACTTCATTCCTTTCACTTGTAAACAAAATCGCAACCATGCAGTAGTTGACTGGGAAATCATGGTGTTTGTTAGTGTGTTTAAGGCAGTGGTTGGGATTAATATTTCCAACAGTTATCAATATTGAACAATAAGCATAGGAATATATGAAGGAGGTGGGAGAAGAAAAACCAGAAGTGGGTATTAGCTCTAGCAGTTTTCCACACAACCAAACCTCCACCTATGAACATTGTTGAAGAGGTAACAATAGTAAATCTTCGTACACATAGCAATGATGAATCATGTTAATTCCATATTTGTTCATAGCTCCCCATCCTCATGTGTTTATGTAAAGGACTCACATTTGTCTAGCTCCCCACCCCTCCGCCTACGTAGAGGACCTACAAGTGTGTGAGTTCTAGCATCATTGGGCAAAGCAATAGCATAATAGTGTGAGTGTTAGTGATCAGAACACTCATCAACGGAATGACCACTCACAAAATTAGCTTCTTTTTTTAAATTTATTTTTAAATAAATTGAAATACTGAAAATAAAATGCTCTCTACCAAGGGAATTAAGACCCATCAGATCTTGATGAGCCAATCGTAATTTAGAAATAAGACTACCAGAGAATTATTTTTAAATTTACGAGAAAATAAGAATGTTAAGCATTTTGTAAAAACTTTGGTTAAAATTGCAATAAATTTGGGAAAAATGTAGAGAGTGAATACACATCAACACAAGGCAATTGTTAAAGTACCTAGTGAGATAGGGACTAAAAATACTATAAGATATATATTAAGACAATTTTATGACTTAAGGAGAATTATGTTTTCGATGGCATGACATTATACCAATCGAATTAGTATTTCCACTTGAAAAATACTTTTCAAACATCATTATGCTTTTTTATTATTTCTATAATATAATATGATATGTTTAGTTTTTTTTTCCAATAATTGATTTTGAGAATTACAACTGGAGAATTCATATTCTCGCACCTATATAGATTAAATTTATATTTTTATCTTTTACATAAATTTCACATATTTTTTTTGGATAATTAGTTGTTGGTGATAAGATTTCTAACTTTAACAAGTGTAATATGTAGTGTTGTTGCTGCTTAGTACCTTCATCTTATGCAAAAGGTAGAGAACCCTTATGGGTTGAATGTGATCATATAACTTAGTTACATTAAGTGCATTATTTAAGCACTACAACCTTGGTGGAGGGGGAATCAAATTGCTAATAATCTATAGGTACATGATAGCATAGTTTTATGACAAAGAGGGTCGGCAACAATTAAGTAATTAAACAATAAAAAATATTATGATTCATAAAATATATTAATGGAAAAAAGATGAAAAAGCATTGTTATTAGAAAGAATACAACAATTAATAGAAAACGAGCAAGGAATGATTATAAGTTAATAAATATTTATTCTTAAAAATAAGTATGATAATGAATAGAAAGAAAATATTAATTATGGAAAAATTCATATATTAAATTTTTTTTGGAAAAATAAAATATTACTTATATAAAATCTGTATATTTGAATTTTTTTTTTTGATAATTAATTTACAAGGAGGACACATGGTGATTAGAGGTTTTCATTATTTTTAATTTTTTTAAATAATTTTTAATTTTAGAAATTTAATTTTAAACCACATAAAATTAGTCATCCACCAATAAAAAAATAGAGATTTAAATTTAAAAGTTCAAAAAAAAATTTCTACTTTTAAAAAACAAAATATAATATTAAATTTTACCAAAAATTTAATAATAGTTTCTAAAAATTTGCAAATTAATTAAAACTGATTACAATATACTCTTCCTTTAATAAACCTAAAAATTTGTATTATCCTTTCAAAACACTGAAATCCATGTTTGAGTTGAAAACATATTTTCCTGGACATAAATTATAGTTTTTTTTAATTATCAAAAATTTTATATTGAAAATAAGATGACTAACCGTGATAATATTACGATAACATTAAAATTAGTTTTTAAATTCAAAAATGAATTTACAAATAAGAGTCGTCTATTTGGAAGAACAATGTTAATAATAGATGGCATTTAACCTAAACTTTTAAATTCAATATTGAACTGAAAAATAGTCCTACCAATAACATCCTTATTTTTTCGATGTTAAGGAATGGAAGAAAAAAAAATTAAAATCCATAGCTAAGGTGTGTAGATGAATACACTTAAATATATCAAATTTTAATTATCACTTCCTAATTGATCGGAATATTTAATCTAGCTTAGGTAGCTAATTTGTTTTGGAATATATCACCTCGTAAGGTAATAATGTCTAGGCTATGTTGGAAGAAACTCCAAATTTATGGAAAAGATGTATATCTCAAAGTTATCATGGAGTAAAATATCTTTGTAATAATCTGTTATATAAAAAAATGAAATTATACTATCTCACATGTATTATTGAATGTAATTCCTCAAAATCTTATCATTGTGAAGTATGGAAGCATTTGTGGTGGTGTTCTTTTTAAAGTTCAATATTTCTTAATATAATAAAGACACAATTACCTTCTTGTCGATGTTTCCCCATTGAAACTTTACCACTAAAATACGATGTGTCCTCTCCTTTTCGTTTATTCTTTCTCTTGACTGATTAAATGTTGTTATGTTAAATAGGAAGTTTGATTAGAAATATTTTGATTTGTTTATTGTTATATGTATCTACATATTATAATATTCTAACAATTTTGATCTCTCAAACATCTAGTAACAAGGATGAAGTGGTGCAAATATTTTAGGGTTGTAATGATTGAAATGTGAACAGTAATAGGTATATATATGAAATTTAAAAATTATTCATGTCAAAGATATTAAGAATGAGTTATTCTAGTTCGAGAATCCATTGTTCCGGACTATATTACTAGGTTAGACTATAAAATAATAATTATGAATAAGACTCACGGAAATGATCCATGGTAGTGAAATCCTTTGTGGCAGATAAGGAAACCCTAGAAAATGAAAATGTTTTTGTTGTTGGCCATTATGATAAATCTTTAACATAAAAAGTTTTATGGAAAATTAACGCCCATTGATTTGTAAGATATAAGTACCTTGTGCAAAATAGAATTCAGACACGTAAATTAGCTTTTAATACCTTGTACTTGTATATGTAAGGTATACGTGAAAATAAAAACTGTAACAAGAGTAATAGATAACTATTAAAACAAATTATTACACAATCTTTAAAAGTTGATAATGGAACAAAGATTTAAAGAATTAAAAAGTAATCATTTAGGTATATTCATGGTAAAAAAATGTAGACATGTTTGAATATAGGTTCATCCTCCTTTAATTTGCTTATCAGGTAATAACAATGCTTGAAATCTTTAAAAAAACTCCAAATATTCAAAATCTAAAAGAATTCTTTGGAGAAACTATAGATAAAACAAGAGTATAGTGATAGTTTAGGGTGTTAGAGAAGGCACTCTAACTGTTTGTGTGTTATCAGGTAAAATCTTTAAAAAGAAACTCCAAATATTCAAAATCCAAAAGAACTCTTTGAAGAAATTATCGATAAAACAAGAGTATAGTGATAGTTTATGGTGTTAGAGAAGGAACGCTAACTGTTTTTGTGGGTATCAAGTGTCATGTTTTTCAAAAGAAATTAGGTATAAGCAAAAGATAAAACTATTATATTGTATTTTAGAAAAAAAAAATTTATTCATTATTAAGTAAATAAATATAACTTTATGATAAATAATTTAATAGTAAAAAATAATTTTAATAATAAAATCTAATTTTTAATTAAGTGAAAAAATTCATTATTTTTTACAATATTTTATTATTTAATATCTATAAAATGCATAATTATAAAAATAATTCATTATTAACAAAAAAAAATTGAAACTGATAAAACTCTAGTAATAATCGAATGTAAGGGAAAATTAGTTTAAACTAAAAAACCTCCTTCTATACATATGACATGATCACTTTATCATATTTTTTACACAAAGTTGAATGCAATTCCTAAAGGAGTTTTCTTTCATGTTTATGTTTTATTTATTTGAGATCTCAAGAAAATGTAAAGAACCCAAACGAGACTAATAAAACTCTAGTAATAATTGAATGTAAGGGAAAATTAGTTTAAACTAAAATACCTCCTTCTATACACATGACATGATCACTTTGTCATATTTTTTTCACAAAGTTGAATGCAATTCCTAAAGGAGTTTTCTTTCATGTTTATGTTTTATTTATTTGAGATGTTAAGAAAATGTAAAGAGCCCAAACTAGAATTTTACTGTTTTGTTTTTTAAGTATTATAAAAAATGATATTCATTTACTAAAAAAATTGAAGAAAATTATTTATACAATTTTGTGATGAAGTAAACTTAACGAAATTTTACTTTAATAATTAATTGTTGACTTGCATTATATTATATATTTGACAGGTTGCACAAATTGGTCTAGACAATAGACAACTTAGATTTACCCTGAACCTAGTTGTTGACTTGCATTATATTATATATTTGACAGGTTGCACAAATTGGTCTAGACACTAGACAACTTAGATTTACCCTAAACCTAAATGCACTATAAATATGTGTGAGAAGAAGCATTTTTAGCTATCGCTAAAGCAAGTTTGGTACTATTTTAACAAACGGGAGGGAGCATATATGAGGTTAATAACTTATGAACCATTAAAGTAAAGTGAAGCTAAGTTGGAAAAGTCTTTGGTCAAGTATTTGCTGAGTTGTGGAACGATTTTTCGCACATGTTTTGAATGTTTTGTTGTCTATTTTGATTATTATTTAAAGGAGGATTAGTTGTGGTGTGGAGGAGGGCCACAACTACTTTAAAAGAGGCCGAGTTTAGCTCCATTGACAAGCCAAGGTCTAGAGGTTGATTCCTATTGAAGTCAAGGATTATTCTAATAGGATAAATTTTATCTAATTAAGGTCTATTCTAGAGGCCAAGTTCTAAAGGAGGGCTAACTCTTTTGTGCATTGGTTTAGAGGAGGCTGACCCTAAATACTTAGAATACCTAAATATAAGTAACAATAGAATTTTCAAAGTTAAATGCAAGCTCATAAATTGAATCCAACAAATTTGTAAGTTATTTCTTATAGAATATTGTCGTTCTTATTTTCTTGATAAGTTGGAGCCTTCAATTTTTGTAAGTTGGTTCTTATAGAGGATTGGTGTCCTTAAAAGTGATTGTATTAATTTGAAGTTTGATTGAAAGAAATTCAAGTGTTGTTTCCTCAAGTTTGGATTTCCACTTTTATCTCTGTGTTCATGCATTCTATCGATTATTGATTATGTGATGCAGTTTTAGTCATAGGATTAATAATGTGAAAAATAATAATTTGTGTGATTCTCCTCCCCCTCATGTATTTCCAACATTTTGTAAACTTATAGAAATTAATTTCATATTTTCAATGTTATTAGTAGTTAAATTAGTCATTCATATATTTGGCACAATCATCTTCCTTCACTTAACAACTTTATAAATCTTTTAAATATATTTTACAAAAAACTAAACTAGTATCTACATGCTTTAATGGTAATATACCTAGTCCAATATTTTGACTAATATACTTAAATGGATATCTTACGTCAATATGTAAAAATGTTATCATTATATGTATTTAGGTGACAAAAATTGAATTTGTGTCAATTTATCTAAATTTAATTTGGTAATTAAGGAGTGATTTTTGGAAAACGATAAATTCAACGTTAATATTTTTATAATTATTGATTATAAAACAATCATTTTACATGTGAAATTAATAACTAGATTTAACTTGTATCTTTGAAGAGTTGAAATGAATTTATCCCTTCAATTTGAAATATAACCTTTCCCTTCAAATTTGATCCATGCATGGGATTTGTATATACTAATTCATCATAAATATTTATCTAATGTAAATAATATAATTATAAAAATTTTCCCATGAACTTTTTCTCTAAGGAATTAGGATTAGCCTACCTTAAAATGGACATAGAATACAATATCCATCTCTTTCTATAAAATTTATGATAAATATCACATCCTTAAATTTTTCCCTTTCTAGTCTACCATGTTTAGTCACATTTAACCATACATTGACCATAGCCAACCTTGTTCAATCATTTTCAAACAAGATCAACCATAACTTGGCAATAGTCAACCATGGTCAAAGATGGTCACCAATTTTAGCCATGGTCAACCTTCTTTAGCAATGTAATATCAATATAACATAAATAAATTAATATATTAATGGTTTACCAAAGGAAATCATGCTCAACCTCAACCCTCTTCAACCCTTAATATAACATTAATATGACCATTGACTTAACATTGATGTACCATTGGTTAGTATTAACGTAAAATAAATACATTATTACATTAATGGCTAACCATGGTTAACCTTGGTGAATCATGGTCAACATCAGTGAACTATGATCAACACTCTGCAACCATGGTCAACCATTGTCAACCGTCATCAACTATCAACAACTATGAGCAACCATGGGCGACAATTGTCAACCCTAGTTAACCATTTTTAACCATAGTCAACCATGGTCTGCTAATTGTCCTCGCACATGTGAGCCATCAACTAGAATATCTACATTAATAAAGTGCTTGATATACATTGATTGACATCATTTTCTCCCTTTCATAGTCAATAGGTGCCATTATAAGTGGAATGTCATTATAAGTTGAAAATGATGTCGGTGGATGTATATCGACCACTTTATTAATATAATTGTGGTAATATAAATAATTAAATTTTTCCATCTATTTTAATATATTTCGATAACTTGAATGAATAAATCCATTCCAATTAAAAAAATATGAAAATTTGAAATCGCACTAAGTTGGTGCTTACCATAGTTTAGAAATTTTTACTTATAATGATTTTTATTCTCTTATATTAAAATAATTTTTATTTTTGTATTTTTTAGTTAAGTTGATTCAACATGTTTTATGGTTGATTCTATCCCCATAGTTAACTTGCATCTTTAACCCCTCCCCATAACATTTAAACTTGTGAGTTGGTGGAAACTAAACCCTGCTCAAACTAATACTCTCTACTTTATTATATAGTATCATGATACATATAAATTAAAAAACAATATCAACCATAGGATAAGTGAGTCACTACTTTAATCCAAAGGTTTTTGGTTAATGATGTAATCATCATCATCCAAAATCATTAATTCAAAATATTTTAATATTTTCATAACTAGAAAGGGATCGATGACAATAGGGAAACAATGGCTCCCAAGATTAGTAATATTTTCATAACTAGAAAGGGATCGATGACAATAGGGAAACAATGGCTCCCAAGATTAGTAATTAATAGGGAAACAATGGCTCCCAAGATTAGTAATTGATAGGATCCTAGTCTCCATATTCCATCCTCTCTTTTGAGTTGTTTCATTATCTTGGGTTTGTTTCATTATTAATTTTTATGATTGTTCTTATGTTATAGGTAAAAGATATCATGAAAAGGAAAAGGAAACTCTATTATTATAACTAAAATTTCAACCTCCTCTCCACCCAAGTCTACTACTTCTCATAGTTGATTCCCTCCCTCAAAAGCACTTCAATTTCTTTACGTAAAATGATTAACCATCGCAATTACTTTACTATTAAGAAAATTGAGCGGTAGGAAAGGTTATGGACAAAATTCCAAAGATACTACTAAAACTACTCTTGGAAAAAAGCCACCTCCACCTAACTTATAGCTAGGGCTAAATTGGATGCAATTAAACCTTCATATAACTTTTATTGTAAGCTTTCTCGAGATGTAAAGAGATATGTCATGTCCATGGACCGGCATATTGGTTGAAAAAATTAATTTCCCCAATCTTTTAAGTAAAACAAAGTTTAAAGATTGTGTACAAGGGATAAGAGGATATTGTAGGTCTACATATATCAAGGATTTAAATTTCATTAAGTTTTACCATTCATTGTGTAGATGGTGGACGAAGTGAGAGTATTGAAATTATAGAAATTGCACCTCTAACCAAGAGATTCAAGATCATTTAAGAAAATCAGTAACATGGATAGATTTCAGGTTTCATAACAGTCACTTCAAAAGTAATAATGAAGTAGTTATTAACCAAAAAAATTCTGAAATACGCCCTTAAATCCCATCATGTTGGATGATGACCCCAAAAGAACCTCGTTAGAATATAGCACTGGTAGGCCCCTTTATCCATTTTATAAAAATGGTCGTTATGTATTTTTCTGATAGGGTTTTTATGTCCAACACAGTTCTTTCCAAATATTTATTTTAATTTATATCTTGTGGTTTAATCAGTCATATCAAATTGCCATCGGCAGTTAATGGCTCTGAACTGTGCCTGCACACGTTTTGAAAGAATCAGTCTCCTCGAAATTGTTGTGAATCTAATTTTCAATGAGGCAAGCCCTTTTTACTATGACATATTAATATAAAATAATTGGATTAAAGAAAAAATTCTTGAGTAGTGTTCCCAAAAAAAATTATGGGAAAATGTATTGTCAAATTTTGCAACACATCAGAGTGAGAACGACCAAAGTAAAAAATAGTAAGTGAATTGAAAATTGACTTTATTATTATTATTCTTGAAGTAAGTACATTGAAAATTGACTTTACTAAAATATTTGATTGTGGATTGGGCATCATTTGAAAAAATAAAGAATCAGGTCTTGCTGAGGTTAAACCACCTCACTCTCATCAATAGAATCAGGCTTTATTGAAATTTTCACTGAATCATTAGGTGATAAACAGGCATGGATGCCACCATGTTTCTCCACCTACAACATGAGGAATTTTCCTGTTTCATAGTCTCTAGGTTTTACTGCAACCCACAATCTAATCTAGGGGTCACTAGGTCATAATTGAGACACCACCCTCCAGGCTCTAATCTAGGGGTCACTAGGTCATAATTGAGACACCACCCTCCAGGCTCTACCATATATCCCGCCATTCACTGGCAAGGATTCCCAACACTGATCAAGGGAAACCACCTTTGGGCTTTACCGTATATCCTTCCATTCACCAGTTGAGGATTCCTAGGCCCACCAAGACACATAATATCTAGCTTTACTAGAACCCACAATCTAGTTCAACGGTCATTAGGCCAATGGCTTTACCACAATCCACAGTCTGGTTCAAGGATCACTAGGCCATGTGTTCTTTAATTAAGATATCCATCTCACTCAACATCAAATCCATCCAGCAATCCAGCTCAACTAAAACATGAGAACCCGTGTCACCATGGCTATCCAAAAACAGAAAGGAAAGGCTGAACAAAACTGTCACACCTAGAAAAACCCATGCTCGTGATAGAAAGAGAACCAAGAACAAACATGCATAACCATCCATGCAAAATCTAACAAGGAAATTACACATGCAAATCAATACGTGAAGATTGCTTGATCTTTTCTTCCTATTTTCCTTCCTTTTCTTTCTTGATCCAATGCTCAAGTACTCCAAGAAAACTATATGTTTCCAAGAGTGAGAGAGAGAATCGAGAGAGAGCTCCAAAACTAAACTAACAAAAAGTACCAACTGATCCTCAAAAGCCTCTTTATTAACATGGCCTCTATTTTATTCATTTTTCCATTATATTCCTTCATTTTCATCTTCACATGCAACATGTGACCTTTCACCCTCCTTTTCTCCTGATTTCTACTATTTTCATAAATAAATATTTTCCATTTCCTTTTCCAATTTCCTTGGCCATTATAAACCAAATTAATACCCAGACTAGGATGTTTTTACCAACATTCATCTTGGAATAAGTGTCCCATAACCGTGGTTTATTTTTCATTTATTAAATTTTATTACATGGAATTTTCACTATGACTGTTACATAATAGTAATTATTTCTCAATGTGTTTGTCGTTGGAGATTACAAAGATGTTTTTAGCAACATTCATCTTGGAATAAGTGTCCCATAACCGTGATTTATTTTTCATTTAATAAATTTTATTACATGGAATTTTCACTATGACTGTTACACAATAGTAATTATTTCTCAATGTGTTTGTCGCTGGAGATTACAGGGTCATCTCTAATACCATGAGTACAAGGCTCAAAAAAATGCTTATTTACCATGTTTTTTATAGGTAACATTTCTCCTAACAATTCTTACACTCCCTACATCCTCTACGCACCACAAAATATCTTAGGATAATCGAGATTCCTTCCTTGAATTTCTACATTTTACATTCGTGACATTTGATGCCATCGTTAGTAAATGTGTGACCAGATCGATGTCCATACATAATATGTAACTGCAATGGTTGAAAGACGATGGTAATTATTAATGATTTTTAGATAATATTTTGATTTAATTCTTAGCACATGAACCATTTACTAATGGATTCTTGGAATTACATTTCCACATCAGTATTTCATGTTTTTAATATCCATTTCAGGAAACATTGGTATCAATGTCCACGTGTCAATGTCAATTTTCATATAACATTTTGTAATCGGTTATAAAACAAGATATCATCATTGTTTTGATTTGTTATAAAAAAAAATACATGTGCAGAGCTTTCAACTTTTCATATAACATTTTGTAATTGGTTATAAAACAAGATATCATCATTGTTTTGATTTGTTATAAAAAAAAAGACATGTGCAGAGCTTTCAACATCTGCACAATTCAACCCAATTTTTTCGTGAAATCAACTATGCACCAACTGTGCATATTAATCTTATAATTATATTAATATTAATAGTTATACCACCTCGATTGCTATGCTCTTCACGACCTTGGTCCAACTAGGATGAGCGCCACCTTTTCTCTTTCGTTAATGGTTTTCTTCATCACACCAAGAAACCTAATACCTTCTCTTAAGAAGTCATTGACAAATTCAGTGATGCTTTCTCAATGAAAGGGAGTGCAAGGTTGGACCTAAAAGGCTTTTAAACAGGCCAGTAAGCCTAACAATCTCATCATCCCCTAATAGTCCTTTATATGTCGATATTGCTTCTCATACCTTACTAACCTTATCTGATAGCCTCTCTCTGCCTCAATATTATTGGTTAGACCCATGAAATCTTCCTTCGCTATCTTGCCAGCCATTTTTTTTCCAAATTTCATTTTTTAATGAAAATTGAATTCAAACGCCCAGACATATTAATTGAGCCATTAATTCTTTGGTCAAGTATTTGTTGAGTTGTGGAAGGGTTTTTCACACATGTTTTGAAGGATTTGTTGTCTGTTTTGGTTATTATTTAAATGATGATTAGTTATGGTGTGGAGAAGGGTCAGTGCTACTTTGAAATAGGTCAAGTTTAGCTTTGTTGAGAATCCAAGCTATGTTCTATAGGTCGATTCCTATTGAAGTCAAGGATTATTCTAATAGATTAACTTTTATCCAATTGAGGTCTATTCTAGAGGCCAAGTTCTAAAGGAGGGCAAGCTCGAGCCAAGTTTTGTGGGTTGGTTCACAGGATGCTAACCCTAAATAATTAGACTACCTAAATCAAACTAATAATAGACTTTTCACAGTTAAGTACAAACTCATAAATTGAAGCCAACAAATTTGTAAGTTGGTGCTTATAGAGGATTGGCATTCTTATCTTCTTGATAAGTTGGAGCCTTCAATTTTTGTAAGTTGGTTCTTATAGAGGATTGCTGTCCTTCCAAGTTGTTGTATTAATTTGAAGTTTGATTAAAAAACATCCAAGTGTTGTTCATTCATGATTGGATTTCCACTTTCATCTCCATGTTCATGCATTCTGTTGATTATTTTTTATGTGATGTGGTTTTCATCTTAGGATTAATAAAGGGAGAAATAATATTTAATGTGATTCTCTTCCCCCTCGTGTATTTCCAACATTTTGTAAACTTATAGAAATTAATTTCATATTTTCAATGTCATTAGTAGTTAAATTAGTGATTCAAATATTTGGCATAATCATCTTCCTTCACTTAACAAACATATAAACCTTTTAAATATATTTTACAGAAAAATAAACTAGTATCTACATGCTTTACATGCTTTAACGGTAATATACATTGTCCAATATTTTGAATAATATATTTAAATGGATTTTTTAGGTCATTATGTAAAAATATTGTCATTATATGTATTTAGTGACAACAATTGAATTTGTGTCAATTTATCTAAATTTAATTTGGTAATTAAGGATTTAGTTTTGGAAAATGTTAAATTTAGAGTTTTTTTTTTTTTTTAATTATTGACTATAAAATAATCATTTTATATGTGAAATTAGTAACTAGATTTAACTTGTCATCTTTGAAGGGTTGAAATGAATTTAACCATTGAATTTGAAATATAACCATTGCCTTCCAATTTGGTCCATGCATGGGATTTGTATTTACTAGTTCATCATAAATATTTATCCAATGTAAATAATATAATTATAAAAAAAATTCCAAGAACTTTTTCGCTAAGGAATTAGGATTAGCCTACCTTAAAAATATACATCTCTTTTGATAAAATTTATGATAAATATTACATCCTTAAAGTTGTCTATCTCTAGTCTACATGTTTAGTCACAGTTAACCATACATGGACCATAGTCAACCATATGTTTACCATGGTCGAACATAGTAAATCAATCTCAATCATGGTCAAATAGGGCCACCAAATTTGACCATAGTCAATCATGGTCAAACACAGTCACCAATTTTAGCCATGGTCAACCTTATTTAGCAATTTAATATCAATATAACATAAATAAAGCCATGGTCAACATTATTTAGCAATTTAATATCAATATAACATAAATAAATTAATATATTAATGGTTGACCAAAGGAAATCATGATCAACCTCAACTGTATTCAATCATTAATATAACATTAATGTGACCATTGACTTAACATTGATGTACCATTGGTTAGCATTATTGTAACATAAATACTTTGTTACATTAATTACAAACTATGGTAAACCTCAGTGAATCATGGTAGTCAACTATGGTCAACCCTCCTCAACCATGGTTAACGATTGTCAACCATCGTCAACTATCAACAACCATGAGACAATTGTCAACCCTAGTTAGCCATTTTTAACCATAGTCAACCATGGTCTACTAATTGTCCTCACACATGCTACCCATCAACTAGAATATCTACATTAATAATGTGCTTGATATACATTGTTTGACATCATTTTCCACCTTTCATAGTCAATAGGCCCCATTATAAGTGGAATGTCATTATTAGTGGAAAATGATGTTGGTCCATGTATATCAACCAATTTATTAATATAATTGCGGTAATATAAATAATTAAATTTTTTCATCTATCTTAATATCCTTAAATAGCTTGAATGAAAAAATCCATTCAAATTAAAAAAAAATATTAAAATTTGAAATGGTACTAACGTTGTGCTTACCATATTTTAGAAATTATTACTTATAATGATTTTTATTGTCTTATTTATCTGAGAGGAGCTGGATAGTCAGTGTAAGGTAGTATAAGGTAGATCTGTAGGTGTAATGTAAGTATGTAAAAAAATTCAAATGTTGGCAATTAAAAAATATTAAAAAGTTAAAAGTGATAATAAACATTTAAATGTTGATCAATTAATAATAAAAAGTTACAAGTAGTAAACAAAAAGTCAGAAGTAATAAATATAAAGTTAAAAGTAATATTTAAATATTGGCTCAATTAATAACAAAAAGCTAAAATAATAAAAATAATAAAATTCAATTTGTTATATTTTGATTTTGTTATTAACTTATAATAGGCTTACAATACCATGGGCAAATATCATGGCTTATCAATATCACATGCCCAAAACCATAACTTATTTCACAACCAAAATATTTTATAACAATATGAAAAGATTCTTAACCATATATATTCACCTCCACTTTACCGTGGATGTAAATAGTAATTGTTACAATACCATGGGCTAATACCATGTCTTTTCAATACTACATGCCCAAAAAACATAACTTATTTCATAATCAAAATATTGTATAACAATATGACAACATTCTTGACCATGGATATTCACCCCACTTTACCATGGATATTATCAACTTGTAAATAGGCTTTATTACAATACTATGGGTGAATACCATGGCTTATCAATACCACAAGCCCAAAAACCATAACTTATTTCACAACATAATATTTTATAACAACATGACAACATTCTTAATCATGGATATTCACCTCCACTTTGCCATTGATATTATGAACTTGTGAATAGGCTTTGTTACAATACCATCGGTCAATACAATGGCTTATGAATACCACATGCACAAAATTCATAAGCTTTGTTACAATACCATAGGTCAATACAATGGCTTATCAATATCGGATGCCCAAAAGCCATAACTTATTTAACAATAAAAATATTTTATAACAATATGACAATATCCTTAACCATGGATGTTCACCCGCACTTTACCATGGATAATATTAAGTTGTAAATGGGTTTTGTTACAATACCATGGACTATTCATTTCAAAATTAAAATATTCTTATTTTCATTTAAATTTTATGACATTTTTTTTAATTCTATCTAAAAGGAAAATTGTTATAATTACCTTTGCAATAGATCTAAACCCTCTATCCTCACAACTACTAAAAATATTCTCACATAAATTAAAGGTTTTAATAAAATTAAAAATGATAATATTTTTAGATATAGCAATGTGAAATTTATATAATATAAATAATATTACTAACAACCAGCATAGATCCATCTTAACTAAGGATCCAAGCAATGAGACAAAGCAAAGTGACTAGCAATAATAGAGGAAAGATAGTGCTTCATTTTTTTTAAGTTTTTCATTATTATATTTTATTTGACATGATTGATGCAAGTATAATACTTCACAACCAATTGATTTTTTTTTCTTTTAATTTAGATACTTTCTTAAACACAATAGAATGGGAACAAATTTAAAAGAGAGAAAGGAGGAGAGAGAGAGGGAGACAGTGACAAATATGGATGGCACGGAGAGAGAGGGATGGGGGGAGAGAGATAGAGGGAGATAGGAGAGAGAGGAAGGAAGAGAGAGAGCAGGGGGAGAGAGAAGGAGGTAGGGAGAGAAAGATATCAAGATGCAGGGTGAGAGAGAAGAAGGAAAGAACAAAGACATAGAGAGATAGAGATGGAGAGAGAGGGAGATCGAGGGAGTGACAAGGGAGAGATGGAGAGATAATGAGGGGCATAGGATAGGAGGGAAGAAGGTAGAGGAGAGGAGAGAGATAGGGAGAGAAGGGAAGAGAGAGAGAGGGTGATGGATTCTATCTCAGCAAACCACAACGCTAGTATAAAGGGAACAAAAAATTGTTGCTATCTCAGCAAACCACAATGCTGGTATAGGGGGAACAACAAATCATTGCTATCTCAACAAATGACAGTGTTGATACAAGGGGAACAACAAATTGTTTCTATGTCAACAATTCGTAGTGCTGGTACAGGGGAAATAATAAATCGTTGCTATCTTAGAAAACCACAGTGCTAGTACAGGGGAAACAACAAATCATTTTTCCCAGCCACGCACTCTGTAAAAAAATAGTTTAAATATCCCTTTCGTAACTTCCCAGCCAAGGATCTTTTTGGTACAGGGGAAATAGTAAAGCGTTGCTATCTCAGCAAACCACAGTGCTAGTACAGGGGAAACAACAAATCATTTTTCCTAGTCACGCTCCCTTTCGTAACTTCCCAACCAAGGATCTTTTTGGAAGATCACTCACTCGTTTTTCCAAGCCACGCAGTTTGTAAAAACACAGTTTAAATATCCCTTCGTAACTCCCCAACCAAGGATCTTTTTGGAAGATCACTCATGAGTTACCAAATAGACCTTGCTCTATACAAAACGCAGATGCCATAATTTCGAATTTCATCTTCCTTTGATTAGAAATTGACCTGCAATTTGATGACGGTTTTCCCTTATGAATTTTCTTTCTTTTGTTGGCTTGATATAGATTGCTTTGTATTCTCGAATCTGTAATGTAAATGACTCTTTCCAATACACAATATTGAGTGCAAAATCACTAGATTAGAAGATTAACTCAAATGTGATTCTCCACGTTCTCATTTAAATGTAACTAATAGAGAAAATATAGTGCTTAAATTCCTCATTCAACGCAACAATTTTAAAGACGAAATCAATTTCAATTTCCAGATATTAATATTATGGTTCACAAACCTCACAAGCACGTATGCAAATAATTGTTTCACACACACTTACAAATTTGATTTTCCGATAAAAAACCACTTGTCTAAGAAAATTTGTTCAGATAATGTTGTAGGGAAAAGTATCCGATTCGGATGACCCTATCCCACTCTAAGGGTGATAGTACCTCAGCAACAACTGTAAAGAAAACTACTTAAGGTTTACTTCTTTATGAAAGAAAGAGAGAATGAAGAGATGCACTAACCGTTGTCTTGCGCTTAATGTCGAATCCAAACTCTTCTCTTTGCTTGCTTGCTCCCAGCTCCTTGCTCTTTTGCTGGCCCAGCTACAATGAGATCCTGCAAAATAACAAAGAAGGAAACTACAAGAAGCATGCAATCATAACTGATTCAAGGATTAGCATAAATCAAATATACAATTATCACAATACATCATTGAAACAAGTGCATATAGAAGAACCTCAATAGCTTTTATTAATGGAAGAAGTAAAGTTCTGAGAGTGTTACAACCATTGAAGGCCCCAATCCAGCAACACCTCCCAGCAGAAAGAATTTCTCCTCTTCACCTCCTTCAAGCAATCACCCAATAGTTCTATAGTGAAACCAACAGCATATCATTACTTTGCACAAAATTCCAGCCTCCTGAGCTCATAGGAGAGAGATCAATATATAGATGAATTGAGAAAGGATGAGTCAGCTTGCAACTGATGTGTAGCTGCCTTGTGTCCTCTCTCTCTTCAGTTGATCTTCAGTTCTTGAGTCCACTTGGAGAACCTTGCTTCCACTTGGAGAAACAGAGCCTCTGACTCATCACAAGGCGAAATCCCTGATCCAAGTGTCATGTTTGGAAGATTCCAGAGCAATGACTCAGTGTGCCACTTGTCCCATCTCGCTCAGCGCAGGTGGCCTTTGTTCTACCTGCTTTGCAACGCAGGTACACCATGGAGGAGTTGAGTTTCAGCGCAGAAGCCTAGTGGAGCACCTGCTTTGATTTCAGGATTGCTTGTTTTTGAGTGTTTTCAGGTGGAGAACTGATCTGAGAGCTGTTGGTTTGCTGACCTTGTTCCTCTAGGGGTAGGAACATCATGTTTAGAGACTTTGGATCCCTTGGATTATTGACAATTCATGCCTGATGCTGCAAGGCACAAAATTGTCTATAACAGATGCCCCCTAAAGTATGAGGTCGTTTATCGGGTGAAATGCTTTATTAGGAGGATCCGAAGTTCATTCAATCTGCTGAGAAGTGTCCTGTAATAAGATACAATACAATACATTCTTTTTCATGATCTAGCTGAGGCGAGCATTCGCATGCTCAGCTTTATAAGTTCATTTTGGTACATAGCACAGACGATCGTCTGATGATAGACTGATAATCCTCTGCTGAAATTATCATCCTTTGAGAAGGATGATCATCTGCTGCAATGATGTACATATCAAATGTCTTTATATCCTGAATATATATCGCAGCCCGGATGGATGAAACTAGATCCGGGGTCTTCAATCTCTTCCGATCTTCACTCGATGTACAAGTCGATCCATGTGAGAATTTCTTGAAGTCGAACATGGAAAGACATCGCTTGATTACCGGTCAATGATGTAAACCGTTAACAAGCGCGAGAGGAATCACCGATAAGGATGATGACCCTCAAGGTACAGCAGTACAATTCACATGGTGGGAATAGAGGACTTGGCGTCGACCACCATGCAAAATCCTCTGGTCGAAGGTCATTGATGTATACCTGTCGCCGGAAGTGAGAAACTTGCCATTGAGGCCTGCAAGCTTCAAAGTACTGAAGGGGTTGTTCCTAGATCAACTCCTTGGATAATGAGCTGATGTCGACAAGGAGCGATCCGTCAAAGGAGGGCCTTAATGAATCCCACATCATTGACACGGAACGGAGCTAGTGATTGTGATGAGGTGAAAACAAACTGTGATGTATGATTCAGGGTGGCGGTCATGAAATGGATGAAGGACAATGTATGGCAGTGGATGGGACACGGTTGACTCTTTGTAGAACAACATCTCTTGAACATATAACGACACTGATGTGATGGATTGGTAGCATTACACCAAATGTGGATGGTGTGGCGAGGACCATGGTGATGAGACCGGTGAATGAAACAACCCAACCCGATGTGATACGGAGGACAAAGTGTCATGTTCAAGAGCGACTTGCTACCATTAAAGCTGTGAGGTTCTCCCAATTTTTCCCCAGTCATTGCTGACCAGTACCTCTTTATTTTTATCAAGCTTGAGGAGGATAACATATGCTTGTTCTATAACCTGCCCTTCGGGCAAGCCCATCGCTATGTTTTAACGAGCCTAGCGATAGGGAAACTCGTTCTCGTCTAAAGACAAGTTTGTCGCTATTTAATAATTTTAACGAGTCTAACGACAAGGATAACTCGGTTCTTTTCATTTTTAGAGAGTCTGAAAAGGTACATAAAGTCAACTCTAGAATTCCTTTTTCGTCATCTAATCCCTTAAGTCCGAAAAAGTATAAAACAATACAGAAGGGATGAATTTTTGACTGTTTTAACGAGCCGAACAAAACAAGCGCTCGATCTTTTTGTGCAATAATCCCTTAGGTCCAAAAAGATTAAAATCTAGAGGAGGGATAGCTCTTCCGGTCGTTTAACGAGCTGGAAGGCCAAAACTCGGCAAACTTTTCATATTTTACGAGTCAGGAGAAAAGAGCTCAAAGAAGACTCGTCTTTTGAGGAACGAGTGATAAACAGGGATAGCAGCAGATTCCAGGTACAGGTTGGAATATTCCAATCACGGCAGTGTCACAAGGATGGCTAAGTGAAAACACTCTTCGCAGCTGTTCCTCAAAATGGGTAAACAAACACATGGAGATGAACGATTGGCCAAATGAACGGATGGAGGTGAGACTGCAAGAACACGACCAAGGGCTTTTAATATGGCTGTCAAAGGTTACATTTACCAAGGTTATTTACCGGGCTGGGTTCGTTTTTTAACGAGCTTGAACACTGCTCAACCTTATGTTTATTTTTTAACGAGCATGAACTATGTGCTAAAACTGCTCGGATCTTGCGTTTATTTTTTAACGAGCATGAACTGTGTGCTAAAACTGCTCGAATATACCAGTCATAATACAAGAAACGCCTCAAGTGAGATAGCTATTTTTTAAGGAGCTTTATCTCACGAAGCTATGCTCCTATTTGGCAAGTTTTGACTTTTGCCCCACATCCTTTCTTTATGTAAGCTGGAAACGGCTAATCCTACGAGTTTAACGGGTTAGACCTACAGGTTTAAAGGGAGGACCTAAAAATTTAAAAAATAAATAGTCGTCCCGTGCTTGCATTCCAAAAGGTTTGCATGCCCCCAGGTATAAAGTATAATTTCGAGGCGCTGCCTCTTTCTTATTATCCGAAAAATGGTTTTGTTTGCTGCCGCAAACCAAACTCTTTTTTCCCGGCGATGTCTATCATTAGGTTGCTAAGGATGGTGACTACTTGTTGCAGCAATTTCATCTCTTTCTTTGGAGGCTGCCCCTACTTATCCTTCAAAACATATGTTTTAATGGGTGAGGCTTGCCTTCAAAGATGGTGGCTACTTGCCGCCACAAATGGATCTCCTCCCTCAGGAGAGCCTACTTTTTTAGACAAAGGGAGCGAGAAGTTGATTATCTCACTCACATAACTTTGAAAAAAGAATCTTATTCTAGAACAACCCTCTCTTCCTTCCTTCGGACGGGGTACGGACTAGTCATATTCTTCTGCGGAAATCAACTTTATACCCAAGGTTTCCTCTGCCCAAGGCAGGCCAGGGTGCATGCCCCCTGGGTCCCAGTTACATCTTTTCGAATCACTCACATTCATCGGGAAGTAGAACCGGGGGTGGAGGCATTCCTTGAGTGAATAAAGCGTTAAGGGATGGCATTTGACTATTTGCGATGCGTGATCCTGGAAATGAAAGTTGGTCTACGAGCTTGACCATTCTTCCTTCGTGCGGAAAACACATAACTCTGAAGAGTGAGGACACTATTGCCTCCATGCAATATATATAGTCTCGTCCAAGGAGTAAGTTATACACCAAGGGTCCTTGGACGACCATGACGTTCATATGAACTGTCTTCCCCTTCAATGTAACGGGAACATTGGGGAGAATCCCTAACGGGCGACTGGTTCCTTTATCAAAACCTGATAGATTTCTCATCTCAGGTAAAAGCGTCGGGGAACCCAGTGCTTTCCAAGCAATAGAGGAAAGGATACTCACAGAATCCCCTTCATCAATGATAGTTCCAGCCATCACCATTCTGTAGATTTGGACGATGATTCTGAATGGGATACTGGCTGGTAACCGGGGTCTGCCTAGTTGATTCCAATCAAAGGACACAACCAGGTTGCTTGGTGGTGGGACCGAATACACGGCCGGATACGACCCTGACGATGTTCCTTCCTGCGATAAAGGAATGGGCGCGTTGCCCTGATGCTCATCAGAGTCTGTGTTGATGAAAAGAATCTGGATGGTGTCATCCTTATTCTCTTCAGTGAGGGTGTCATTCGAAGATGAATCTTCAACGACGGTGTCATTTGAGGATGAAACCTCTGAAGGAAGAACCGGGTCAATTGCCGTTTCGACCTTTAGACTTTCGTCTGGTCTGGATTCAGTAGGTTCATTCTCAATGACGGACACTTCAGCTGACCACTTGAGCGGGCCAGCTGGATTTTCAATTATCGAGGGATTAGGCACGAGTTTTTGGTATCCAGGAGGAAGTCGTAACGGTGATACCGGACGATCTTCCAAAACTCTCTTCGCCTCATCTAAGAATGGACATCGGTGGATGGCGTGATTGCCTTCACACAACATACAGGGTGATCTTGGTCTCCCTTTTCGTCCTTCACTCTCGCTAGTTGATGGACTGCAATCAACATGACTACCAGAGGTTGATGCTATCGGATTATGCAACCTGGGGGACCAGTCCCTTAGTATCCGGGGAATACAAGGACAATCACGATGGAAGTGGGTCCCTTTGCAAATGACACATGGCGATTTAGGCCCGGTCGGTGCAGTGTGTGGATTTTTGTCAGATGTCTTTTGCTTGCCCCCAGTTGCCTTCGCCATAGGCCCCTTCTGCTTCTTTTCTCTCTTCTTCTTTTCCTTCTTCTCCATGGGAGGCTGACTTCTGCCGGCTCTACCCTGCGAAGATGAAGGATCAGAGGAAGAATTGTAAGAGGTGGAAGGCTGGTGGGTAGCTCGAGACTGGTCTGACTGTTGATTCGACTGCTCAGGATTAGTGGCGATTTGAACTACATTAGTTGAAAAGAGCCATACAGGTAGGCCAATTGTCAATCCTGGAAGTGACAATGTGGCCATATGAGGCGCACCAACATCTCCCCAAGAGGAGAAGGGATTGGGACTTCCACCAAGGTGACTTCCTTGGTTGGTGGGCTCCATACTTTTCAACTGAAAGATCAACGTGGGAATAACATGTGATTATGTTCCGATTAAAATAAATTTTATTAACGACGCTTTAGACACAACTTTGCTTTTTCATGTTTTAAGAGTCGAGAAAAAGCTAAAGATGACTCTAGTCTCCTTCGATGTTTTAACGAGCCCGAAGTGACAAATGCTCGGATGGACTTTTTCAGTTATAGAGTTTGAAAAAGGCCAAAAGAAACTACTCTGGAGTTCTAGGTAGAGGGTGTGCCAAACTTTTCGCGAAACCACAGAATACGTTTTACGGTACGGGTGGTCGATCTTCGTGAATGCTGTGTTCACTGCATCGCGATCAGTAGGGCGGCCGACACGGCTTCCTATGGATAAAGGCTTTGTTCCTATAGGGGTCTCCCAATATATACGCGACGGTACGTGGGAGCACAAGTCCGTATTAGTGCCACCGACTCTCAGGAGGAATCACCCACCTTCGTAGAGATCGACAGTCACTACGTTTAACGACGCCGGAACATGTCTCTACCTAGACCTCTATGTGTTTGCGTTATGTTTCAAAGCGTTGTTATGTAAATTGGATTTATTTTAATGTTGATCTTGCTTAGCAGTTTGCCTTTAAGGATCACCACGAGATGTATATGACAAATTCCTGATGCAGTCTAAGATGAGAAGCAAACTTTTCAATCTTTCAACTTTGAAAATCTTAACTACTGAGGGAGAAGAAAGGCAAATCTTTTCACACAGATCATAGAGCACACACTAATTCAAAATTTCCTAAATCGTCATGCAAGCAGTCAAATGAAAAATGCACAATGCATGTATTTTCTTTTCCCTTTCTTAATGTTGATGTATTACAAAAAGAAAGTTGTTATATAACTTTGATTTCGATTTAAAGCGAAAACAAACAAGCTTGTCCAAAATCAAAAGACACCTTAAGATTTACTTGTTTAATCACTGGAAATACATGAAATCAAACCATAATGACGAAAGTAAAAAGACTAATCAGCTATGGACAACAAACAAGCTAACTCTTTAGACCAGCAAAATGCCTAACACAGGTTCAGATCTAAGAGGCCAAACCAAGACTAGTTTACTTTCGTTATGGGAAATTGTAAATGATGTAAGAAATACAAAAGAACAAGTACAATTTCGTTATATAACAGAGGCGGAATGATGTCAAGTAAGGTTGGTTTCAGAACAGGTACAAGACTGGTAACTGGCTGCAAAATCTATAGTGAAAACAGGCAAGAAAAAGGGAGGAAACCCCAAATGCACAAGGCAAATTTGGGCCAACGCAGGTGCTGTACAGCCAGTCTGGCTCTCAGCGCAGGTAGCCCCTTCGGGACCTGCGTTGCAAAGCAGGTAGCCTGTGTACTACCTGCTTTGGAAAACGAAAGTTGCGTTTTCTCAGTTTCCGGGTCACAATTTTCTCAAAAATTCACAGTTTTTGCTCAAATCAGAAGCAATCAGTCAAGCACACACTAAGGGATGACAAGGAAGATGAAAAGCTATCACTAAGAGCTTACAAGGATCCTTGTAGATCAGCTCTTCAAATCATGAACATGCTCAGAAATGAGCTAGAGTAGTTGCCCTCTACTTCGCTTTTGATATAGTCAAAAGCTTTTCGATTTGGTACTCTTTTGTTCAGGAAATGAATAGAAAAATACTACAAACAATCAAACAGATACGATCCCCAGCGGAGTCGCCAGTTTGTTGTAGGGAAAAGTATCCGATTCGGATGACCCTATCCCACTCTAAGGGTGATAGTACCTCAGCAACAACTGTAAAGAAAACTACTTAAGGTTTACTTCTTTATGAAAGCAAGAGAGAATGAAGAGATGCACTAACCGTTGTCTTGCGCTTAATGTCGAATCCAAACTCTTCTCTTTGCTTGCTTGCTCCCAGCTCCTTGCTCTTTTGCTGGCCCAGCTACAATGAGATCCTGCAAAATAACAAAGAAGGAAACTACAAGAAGCATGCAATCATAACTGATTCAAGGATTAGCATAAATCAAATATACAATTATCACAATACATCATTGAAACAAGTGCATATAGAAGAACCTCAATAGCTTTTATTAATGGAAGAAGTAAAGTTCTGAGAGTGTTACAACCATTGAAGGCCCCAATCCAGCAACACCTCCCAGCAGAAAGAATTTCTCCTCTTCACCTCCTTCAAGCAATCACCCAATAGTTCTATAGTGAAACCAACAGCATATCATTACTTTGCACAAAATTCCAGCCTCCTGAGCTCATAGGAGAGAGCTCAATATATAGATGAATTGAGAAAGGATGAGTCAGCTTGCAACTGATGTGTAGCTGCCTTGTGTCCTCTCTCTCTTCAGTTGATCTTCAGTTCTTGAGTCCACTTGGAGAACCTTGCTTCCACTTGGAGAAACAGAGCCTCTGACTCATCACAAGGCAAAATCCCTGATCCAAGTGTCATTTTTGGAAGATTCCAGAGCAATGACTCAGTGTGCCACTTGTCCCATCTCGCTCAGCGCAGGTGGCCTTTGTTCTACCTGCTTTGCAACACAGGTACACCATGGAGGAGTTGAGTTTCAGCACAGAAGCCTAGTGGAGCACCTGCTTTGATTTCAGGATTGCTTGTTTTTGAGTGTTTTCAGGTGGAGAACTGATCTGAGAGCTGTTGGTTTGCTGACCTTGTTCCTCTAGGGGTAGGAACATCATGTTTAGAGACTTTGGATCCCTTGGATTATTGACAATTCATGCCTGATGCTGCAAGGCACAAAATTGTCTATAACAGATAACTTAAACCCAAAAACTTCCAGCCCAAAAATGTTCCTCCTCTCTCCCAAAAAATAAAAGCAACTGTCCATGGAATGAGTTCATGGATGTGAACCAATTTCTCTTAGCCCTAACTACCTGCTAACTATAAAATCATTTCTTTTAACTAGATATTCTTAACTAATCTTAATTGAATATCAAAAAATTTTCACAAATAAACTTTAAAATGTTTTGACATGTGATCAATCCATCACATTGTTAGGCTCTTGGTCTGACTTTAACAACTATTCATTTTTATGTGCTCAGCGTAATGCACCTGCATCAGAGGGAGACAAAAAGAGGGAGAGGAGAGAGAGAATGAGAGAGGGAGGGAGATAGTGACAGAGGTGGAGGGAAGAGAGAGAGGACTTGAGAGAGAGAGAGAGACTGAAAGAGAGATGGAGTTTGAGGGGGAGAGGGAGGGAAGAAAGAAGAAAGACATAGAGGGAGAAAGGTGGATAAAGAAAGGAGAGTGGGAGGGAAGAGAAAGAGGTTGAGAGAGAGAGGAGGAGAGAGAGAGAGGGAGAAAGGGGGGGGAGAGAGAAAGAGAGATAGATAGATATGGAGAGTGTGTGTATGTTTGCAAGGTGAGATAGAGAAAAGGAATAAGAAAGAGACACATAGATACTAATATAGATATTATATAATATTATATAACTAACCTAGATCCATCTTTACCTAGGGTCTATCAAGCACCAAGAGGGATCAAAACCATTACTCAAGTTTTGCACTCAAAAAGGAGATTTGCACTTATTTCATCCCTCTCTGAGCTTGATAGATTCGGGGTTAAGATGGATCTAGGATGGTGTTAAAATATTTTCTTTTTTTCATTTTTAGTTAAGTTGATTCAACATGTTTAGGGTTTTTTCTCTCCCTATAGTTAACTTGCACCCTTAACCCCTCCCCATAACATTTAAACTTGTGAGTTGATGGAAGCTAAACCCCAAACAAACAAATATCCTCCACTTTATTATATGGTATCATGATACATATAAATGAAGAAACAATAACAACCATAGGATAAGTGGGACACTACTTTAATCCAAAGGTTTTTGGTTGATGATGTAATCACCATCATCCAAAATCATTAATTCAAAAGATTTTAAGATTTTAATAGCTAGAAAGGGCTGGATGGCATTAGAGAAACTCTGGCTCCCAAGATCAGTAATTGATAGGCTCCTATCTCTATTCTCCATATTCCATCCTCTTTCCATTTTGGTAAGCTTATGAGTTGATTCATTGTCTTGTTTCATTATTAATTTCTATAATTTTTCTTATGTTCTAGGCAAAAGATATTGTCAAAAAGGAAAAGACAACTCTATTATTCGAACTAAAATTTCAACCTCCTCTCCACCCAAGTCTACTGCTTCTCATACTTTTCCCTCCCTCAAAAGCAATTCTAGTTCTCTATGTGAAATGATTAACCATGCTATTACTCTACTATGAAAAAAATTGAGCAGTAAGCAAGATTATGGAAAAAATTCCAAACATACTACGAAAACTACTCTTAGCAAAAACCCACCTCCACCCAACTTATAGCTAGGGCTCAATTGGTTGCAATTAAACCTTCATAGAACTTTTATTGTAAGCTTTCTCGAGATGTAAAGAAATACGTCGTGTCCATAGAGCAGAATATTGGCGGAGAAAAATGAATTTCCCCAATCTTTTAAGTAAAACAGAGTTTAAGGATTGTGTCCAAGGGGCAAGAGGATATTGTAGGTCTACAGATATCACGGATTTAAAGTTCGTTAGGTTTTACTATTCATTGTCTAGATGGTGGAAGAAGCGAGACGACGGAAGCTATAGAAATGTGGTAGTTTAATTAGTCGGAGGAATTGCCAGGAATGTTATGGAAATTTCGGTTATATTTAGAGAAAATTTAGTAAGGATTTTTGCAAATCCAAATTATAGTTGTTAAACTTCAAAATTTTAGGTGTACTAGACGTTTTTGCTGGTGCTGAATCCATTTCCACCATCAAAAACACTATTCAAATACTTCCTCTACAAGATTTTTTGAAATCTTTTTGCCAGTGTCCTAGACGTTTTTGATGGTGCTGAATCCATTTCCACCATCAAAAACACTATTCAAACACTTCCTCTACAACATTTTTTGAAAATTTTTTGCCCAAATTCCAACCACTTTTGACCGCCCGCAAGTCGCAAGTCCTCTGCCTCAGTAAACAACTCCTATAGCACCTCTAACCAAGAGATTCAAGATCATTTCAAGAAAATCATTAACATACACAGATTTCAGGTTTCATAGCACTCACTTCAAAAGAAATCATGAAATAGTTATTGACCAAGCAAAAACTTCTGAAATACGCCATCAAATCCCATCAAGGTGGATGTCGACCCCAGAAAAACCATGTTAATATCTAGCACTGGTAGGCCCCTTTCTCCATTTCATAAACATGGCCGTTATGACTTTTTCTGATAGGATTTTTATGTCCAACGTACCTCTTTACAGATCTCTATTTTAAGTTAGATCTTATGGTTTAGTCAGTCATATCAGTTTGCCATAGCCAGTTAATAGCTCTACACTGTGCCAACACACTTTTTGAAATAATCTGTCTACTCCAAACTGTTGTGAATCCGATTTTCCATGAGGCAGGTCCTGTTTACTATGTCATATTAATATAAAATAATGTGTTTGCTATGACATATTAATATAAAATAATTAGATTGAAAGTAAAAATCATGAGCAGTCTTCCCAAAAATTGAAATGCATAGGCAGGGTAACCGTATTGTCAGATTTCGCAACGCTGTCACTGGAAGATCACGATGAGAACGGTCAAAGTAAAAATAGTAAGTGCACTGAAAATTGACATTATTGTTTTTTATGCATAATTTTTTTATTTTTAAAATAAAGACAGTATAATCACATGAAGCAGTCATATCAATTCAGGAATTATATCTTATGGTTTAATAGCTCTGCTCTGTGCCCAAAAACTTTTTGAAAGAATCTGTCTCCTCGGAACTGTTGTGAATCCGATTTTCCATGAGGCAGGTCCTGCTTACCATGACATATAAATTTTAACATATAAATATAAAATAACTGGATTAAAAGGGCGTTGTCTGTCTAGCCACAATTTTGTCGGGAGGGCGAAATTCTAGCCAGAATCTTGTAAAAAAATTTCAAACATAAACTTACTATACACAATTTTGTTGGGACAGCTAAATTCCAGAGTCAGAATCTAGTAAAAAAAAAAACAGAAATTTTAATTTATTAGTGTTTGAGTTGGATTTTTATGGTGGAAATGGACTCAGCATTATCAAGAATTTCAAGATCTTTTTAGAAAACTCAAAATTTAACAACTTTAACTCAAATTTCCAAAAATTTCTACAAAATTTTCTCAAAATCCTGAAAAAATTCCACTATTTTCTAAACAAAATTGTTACCAGCAAAAAATTATAACCTCATTAGAGTAAGGCCATTAAAAAAAATCATGAACAGAATTCCAAAAATTGAAATTCATGGGCAGGCTAAACGTATTGTCGGATTTCCCAACGATGTCACTGGAAGATCGCAATGAGAACGGTCAAATTAAAAGTAGTAAGTACATTGAAAATTGACTTTATTGTTTTCTATGCATATTTTTTTAAATATAAACATGACAATAACATGACAGCAGTCATATCAAATCAGGAATTAGTTTAATGCCAAGAGGAAAATGTGGTAGAAGCGCTTGATTTGACAGAAGAGGGAGAAATATAAAAAATTAATATGAGAAAGAAAGAGTACAAGAATATGATAGTCGTTAGAGTTGGTTCAACCAACGGTCATATCAATACACGTTCTTGAATTTCGCCTTAAAATTTGAAGAAAGAACAATACCTATAACTAATAAAACATTAATTCGATTTATGTTTTACCGAAAATCTGTAAACAAAGTTCTTTATAACGCATGCATATGCAGACCTAAGATTTTCCACAAATTTTGAAGAAGAAATGAATGCAGAATTTGGAAAATTCACGAACAAATTGATTATTTATATATTCACATAATATAAAAGTTAGAGTTTTAAATATGGATTTAATTTGAGTTTAGAATGATCCAATTTAAGTGTAAATTTTTTATGATTTATTTAAATATTCTGTATAATTATTTATTTATTTTCATTTCTATAAATTTTGAAGAAAAAAGTGTATTAATGTAGAATTTGGAAAATTCATTAACACTGTTCTGTTGATGAGATATATATTCACAGAATATAAAAGTTATTTATAGATAGAGTTATATTTATGTAACACTAGTATAGATTTATTTTAAATACGGATTTAATATGAGTCTATAAGGATTTAATTTCTTCCAGTGCAATTTTTTTTTATGACTTGACATTATTTAAATATTTTGTATAATTATTTATTTATTTTTACTTTTAGATTGAGGTTTTCCATAAATTTTGAAGAAAAAGGGTACCAATGAATTTAGAATTTGGAAAATTCATGAACACTTGTCTATTCATGAGTTATATATTCACAGAATATAAAAGTTATTTCTAGATAGAGTTCTATTCATGTAAGCATACTCATGTAAGACTAGTATAGATTTATTTTAAATATGGATTTAGTATGAGTTTAGAAGGATCCAATTTCTTCAAGTGCAAGTTTTTTTATGGCTTGACATTATTTAAATATTTTGTATAATTATTTATTTATTTTTATTTTTTGATTGTGGTTTTCCACAAAATTTTAAAAAAAAGTGTACCAATGAATACAGAATTTGGACAATTCAGGAACACTTGTCTATTGATGAATTATATATTCACAAAATATAAAAATTATTTATAGAAAGTTCTATTCATGTAAGAATAGTATAGATTATTTTAAATATGGATTTAATATGAGTACTTTGATGATAAATTGATATTCATACACATCATACTAGACTATAGAATAATTATCTAGACTCAATGACAAATTGTGACCATAATTCTCTCCAACACGTTCTTTTTTAATCCAGTATCCACAGAAGGTTTGGCGTTAATGGAATAAAAAATCCAGAGACGTGTTGCTTATAGAATTCTTAGATAAAAAACCCCACACAGATATGAAACCCTAAGAATTTTGCAATTAATGATTTTGCGTTGCAAACCTCGAGTTGAGTGTATTTGGAACGCAATTTATTTGTCGGTCCCTGTCTACAGATTTTTGACTCTGTGATGGCCGTTGTCGGTAGACTCGGCCCGACGCACGGGAGTTGACTGGTCAGACAGTAATGAAAATTTGAGGATTGGATGTTTGGCTTCCTTTCATTTTAAAATTATTTTGGTTATTGTTTTTCAATTTGGAAATGAACATTGTTTCTCAATTTGGAAATGAATATACGTTAAGACAATCGTATGACTTAAGGAGCAGTATGTTTTGGGACATTTTCCATGTTCAAGACTTTCGATGTCATGGCACCCTACCAAACGAATGAGTATTTCTGCTTACGTTATTACGAGTATGTATGTAGATTAAATTTATATGTTTTACCTTGATATAAATGCCATATTTAAGTTTTCACGGATAAAACGTATCTTTTTAAGAGAAGGATATATATATATATATATATATATATATATATATATATATATAGTGTTAAAATTAATTTATAGGTTTTTTGCGATTTAAAAATCAGCTATTTGGAAGGATAATGTTAATAATTGATATTATTAGTCCCTGCCATCTGGCATTCGGCAGGGACTATAGTAATTGATCAGGGTGGAGTTAGCATTAATTCTGGGGTGTTAGCATTAATTCTGCGGTGTTATTTGTGGTGTTATTAGCTGTTTAACATAAGGTTTCCAAATCGCCTTTCCGCCGATGTGCTTACATAAGCTAAGTTCCATTTGCACCTGACGCCTCGCCATCCGCTTCGCCATCTTATTTGGCCTCTTCCCGAGGCGGAAGAGGCCCGATCATACCTTAAATTACTTTTATGCGCACTGCATTCTCCCTAACTGTCAACGGTCTGGGTTTAATGTTAACATTAATTCCCATTAATTCGTATTATCTGCAGGGGTATGGGTATGTTAAGGTTTCCTAAGCTTTGGTGTTAAGCTGCAGGTGTCCGTGGCTGCCGGCAGGTGTCAGGAGGGCGGTCCCCAATATCAACACCTTGCATCTGCTTCCCATGTTTCTTGCATTTACTTCCCAGAGAGCCTCTGGTTGTAGGACGACAGGAAATTCTGCTCGACCTTCCTTGGTGGGGTAGCGGAACGACCTCGCATCTGTCGCCTGGTTCGCATCTGTCGCCTGGTTCAATCAACGACCATCTTGCATCTGCTTCCCATGTTTCTTGCATTTACTTCCCAGAGAGCTTCTGGTTGTAGGATGACAGGAAATTCTGGTCGACCTTCCTTGGCGGGGTAGCGGAACGACCTCGCATCTGTCGCCTGGTTCGCATCTGTCGCCTGGTTCAATCAACGACCATTTCTGGAGGAGCCCAGCACGTTCGACTACCTTACAACAGGTTTTCCCATTCCTGTATGTTATCCCATTCCTGTATGTTATTTTTGTTGCAGTGAAGGAAAATCCCTGAGACTGCTTTCTTTATAGTTGGTTTCACAAGTCTGATTGACTTCTCTGCCATATAGCTGATGGTCTGTTGGGAAAAAACAACATGGATTCAAATAGATCAAGATTTTTTTTTTGAGATTTTATATAGGATACAAGAGAATAGAATATATTTATTTACATCCTCGGAAGATTCTGTAGAAACTATAGGACTAAGTTACAGCGAAAATTGTACAACAAATTTCCGCAGCGTAGCTACCCCAAGGCTAACTTCACCTACTCTATCTATACTGTGAAAATACCCATTTTTCAAAGTTTTTAAACACCTTGAGTATCAACTACCTACTTGTTTTTAAGTTTTAAAACACTTTACATATAAGTTTATAACTACGTACTGAGGGCAAATTTTACCAGCCATGTAAACTATTCAAATATTCATGCTTTATTGAGGGCTTCTTCTTACTTTCTTGTACAAAGTTACTGTAACATGTATATTAACCCACCTAAAAAAATGCCTGATGTTCAACATGACTTACTTGTTTAGGTTCGCCATTTCTGCCTCCAATGGTGGTTGCAATAATATGCCCCGCCTCTGTGACATTTCCAGCTACGACAGTTGCTTTTTCTTCCATCTCCTGAGGAACTTACCCATTAGGAAAAATTGATTTGAAACCAGAATTTACTTTCATGTCATAACAAAACTATTGTACATTAAAGAATACAAACACTGTAACAGTTCTGTTTCAAATAACCTAAACCATGTGATCACCTTGTCATCCTTGATCTTCATGGTGTTCATCTCTCTGGGTAGGCGTTCAACTCCACTTGGTCCCAATTTTACTGGCGCAGAACCGGTCTTGGTTTCTATTCTCACTGGCACCAACCACGTTACTACTCTATGCCTGTTACAGCACCCAACTTTCTGCCTCGACACCTGCCTGGATTCATGGTCATTTCCTGTATTAATACCAAATGACTAGACGCTACAAGCGCGTATTAAGATTCTAGAATCCCCGTGAAATTTATACAAATGGACACTTTTCTTTTCAGGGATTTGTTATTTTTTCGACATCCATTGCATGATTGTAATATGACACAACCAACAGGCATAAATATAGAAATTCTTTGAAAGAACAACTATCAGACATCAGAACTTAAGACCTTGTTATCAGTTTGTAAACAGAAATTGACACAACAACACATTTATCCCCTTCAATATGATGGTATTTCTTCTCCTGATATTACTTGATGACCAAATCCATGCTTACAATATGCAAGTTTTTCATTCACACAGAACAATGGACTGTATGGCCAAAAAAAAAAAAAAAAGGTTACCTAGTCGTGCAGTAATTTCAATGAACTGTTTATTCAATTGCTCTGTACGCCCAAATCTGCTGCTCCGCAATGAGTTCCAATCATCCTTTTGCCATGTTGTTCTCAAAACAACAAAAACATGTTCTTGCTTAGGTTACCAGTTATGTTTTATTTTTCTGCCTGCAATTACAATCCTACGGGCCTATTTCAATTCCTTTGAGTTTCATCGAAATGAATAGACTCGTTGTTTCCAATTGAACAGAGCATACTTCTGCAGGTCGAAGGTCGGAATGGGATCGGGCGAGAAGTAGCACAACAAGGATTCATCCCAGTCGACCACACAGTTTTCCATTTGTAGACACTTTTTTGGGGTCCTCCCGGTGAGGGGAGGTGAGCGACCTAAACTGCTATATCAATCTATTTTCGTGAGCCTCCCGGCCATGTATCTTCTCTTGGCAGGTCCTGAAAGGTCTGCTTTGCTTTCTCATTGATGCCTTGCTCCGTCCTACCTTTCAGTCAGTGCAGGCTGGGAATCTCATTCGCACCAAGCCAAAAGCCTTGAAACCAGGGCCTTAGCCAGTCAGTAAGGGCCTTCCTCTCACTGAAGCCAGTAACTCGGACTGGCATTATCTGTGTAGGAACCTCTCGTACATTGAGGTTAAAGCATTGAAGTGAAAACATTGGGGTGAAAGCTCTTAATACACATCTAGTTACTGGTAACTAATAAGGTCAATCAATAGCCAGTTAACTCCTCTCACTGAAAGGGCCTTCTTTCCTCTCACTAAGGGTCAATCTCACTCAGCCCAAGGTCAAGGGTCAATCTCGGTGAAAGTAAAGGGTATTAATGGTTGGGCCACCCACAACTATCACTTTACAACTCGAGACTACGGATTGAGTTAGATCGATATGGTAGCGAGCGGAGAACGGGATCACACATTTGGTAAATCAGTAAAGCTATCACTCATACTTGCTTTATTCACTTATTTTACTCCCGTAAACTAGGCCAACGAGTCTAGGTTAGCTCATCTCCTCCTAGCAAGTATAGGTTAGCCCCTGATCTAAACACAGCGGGTATAGGTTAGCTCATGTGCTCGCTTTATTCACTGACTTCACTGATGGTGTTCTCCGGAGGCAGGGCCCGGCGTGTCTCCTCTCGTAAGCTTTGGGGTGGAAACCAAGCCCGGACCCACTCGGTTGAAGCCCGGTCTTCTGCAACTGGGAAGGAACAATGATTCAAATATTCAAGAGGCTTTCCTTCCTTACCAATGAAGCAGCAAAGTTAGTGAGCCGTGTAGGTGATCCTCCTTCCGTACGGAGGGCACTTTAAGAATGACCTACACATTTCCGTATGTGTATGTTCTATGCTAATGCCACTGGCAAGCAGCTTATATAAACTTTCTTCTATTGGTGAGCAGGCGTTGGACAAGGAAGTTTTCTCCAGGCTGGATGTCCACAGGTCTAGGTCAACCATCGGTACAATCTTGATTTGATTTTCTATTCCACGTCACATACTGCAGGAAATAGACATTCCCTCGAAGTTCAATGAGTTGATATGTGCCATCCTTCGACTCAAAGGTGACACTCAAGGCTACAAGGTATTCCTCATAACCTTTTATAGCAAATCAAATCAAATGGAATATGTTGTGGATTTATTCATTTTTTATTGCAATTTAGAATTGGGATACATATGATAGTGACAATGGCATTGTGAATGCAGGCGGACAGGGCGCGTGGAGAGGAAGCTTCGTCCGTAACATGTTATATGAAAGACAATCCTGGAATAACAACAGAGGAAGATGCTGTCAATCACATCAATTCTATGGTCAATGAGTTAACAAAGGAACTGAATTGGGAGTTACTTAGACCCGACAACATTATTCCCATCTCTTACAAGAAGCCTACGTTTGACATTTGCAGAATTTTTCATCACGGTTACAAGTACCGAGATGGGTTCAGTGTTGCAAGCATTGAAATAAAGAAGTTGGTAACGAGAACCATCGTTGAAACTGTGACTCTGTAACAAGACCTGAAACGTACAATAAGTTCCCAAGTTTCTGATTTTGCTACCTAAACTTGGAGATCTCTGATTTTGCTACCATGTTCTTTTTGGTCAGCTAATAGAGACGTCCATATCATAATGGTCATATGGAGTAGGTGGTGGAATTGATTGGAAGCATGGAAAGATACCATATTACATTATAAAATATGTGGCTTTATCTTATAAAATATGTGCGTTCATGTCAATCTATTTTATTGGTTATATTTGATAGCACTTCGATAGAGTGTAAGATAATCAATCTAGAGCAAGGGATAACGCTCAAAGCACTTGTTCTGGTTAATCAAGCGAATCACCCGGATCAACTGCTTAGTCGATCAAGCTCATTGGTTGCATGGCACTTGTTCTATCATGATGCAGGGACTTGCTGCCTCGCAGTGCTCCTTGCTTGAATGCTAACTAGAATCCTTCGGAGTAAACAAGCTAAACTGCTGCGACTCGTATTCGAACTGGCTTAGACCTTAAATATTAACTTCATGCAGGGACTCAGTGCCTCGCAGCTTCCCTTGTTTAAAATAAAATTTTAGAATCAATATTAAATTAAAAAGTAGTGTTACCATTAACATTTCCATTTTTTGAATGTGAAACAATAAAAAAAAGTTAAAATAATTTTTCAATGTGAAGCTATCAAAAAAAGGTTAAAATAAACATTGATATATGGATAAAAGAAAGTTAAAATAAACATTGATCTATGGATAAAAGTTAAAACAAACATTGATCCATGGATAAGGTGTGTAGATGAATCAGGTCATTTAATTAT
Source organism: Pinus tabuliformis (assembly GCA_031772625.1). NCBI lineage: Eukaryota > Viridiplantae > Streptophyta > Pinopsida > Pinales > Pinaceae > Pinus > Pinus tabuliformis. Next base: position 656,461,948 of record CM062808.1, read on the forward strand.
CTTTTCTTAATTGAAGAGAATATTCAATCCAACAGTAACCTATTTTTGTTGAAATATATCACTTTGTAAAGTAATAATGTCTACATTATGTTGGAAGACACTCTAATTTTATGTAAAAGAAGTATATATTTGTTGGAAATACTGAGAGGGGGAGAGGGGAGGAGGGGTGGGGTAAGGTGAATCAGTATTTCTAACTATTTATTTATTTTTAATTGTTCTAGTGATTGCCAACAACCTATATAGATGTATATATGTATACACAGAACACAGAAATCAACAGTTGAATTTAATGGTTTTATTAAAACTCAAGACAGTGCAAAGAAATAAATACAATATAAGTATAAATTTGATTGTGAATAGTTGCCAAGCTCCAACTTGGACTTCAGTGAGGCTCCAACCTCCAGAGAACCAACTCTGTTTTGTTGTGGTTCTGCACTTAGGAGCACCTACCCCAATGACTTCAGTCTTGTTCAGTTCTGAGGCTCCAACCTCTTGGGCTCCAACCTAACCTTGGTATAAACAGGTATGCTGCTGCATTCTATTCAGCTGAGGTTGTCTTACTCCTTCTCTCCTACCTTTGCTGCTTCTGTTGCCTCTATAGCCTTCACTGCTTTTTCTGCCTCTTTTTCCCGTGTTGCTTCTACTATCTCACCCTCGGGTTCTTCACCACCATAACCGCACCAACAGTTCTTTGTTTCTACTGTTTTATACATTCCCATGTCTTTGTCCATTCGTTTCCGCTTACACCGTCTCTTAGGCTTCCTCTTCAGTTGTTGTTGTTTCCTCTCACTCGCTTGATCTTTCAGCTTCCCCCTCTTCAGCAGTAGCAGCCATCAAATCATTGAACTGCTCTGATTTTCCCAGTATTATTTCAACCTTTGCTTTCTGGATGGGACGACCTCTTGATTCATCTCTCATATCAATGGTAGATGTTGAGATTTTCTTTTCTACAGCTAGACCATTGTTCTTCAATATCTCAGCAACAGTAACTACTGTGGCAATGGCCATTCCTAAAGCAGATAGCTCCACTTCTTCATGCTGCTGCATATACCTCTTGGCGAGGTTGACATAGAAGAAGAGCAGCTTCTTGGTATTGGAGACTTGAACCCTTTTTTTCTTGTGAACATCATTAAGATCCATGTTTCCAACTCGCTCAGTGATTTCTTCCATGGCCATCGTTCCTATGCTTTGCTCTTTAGGAAATTTTCCCCTCTTAATACCTCTGCATTACTTCTCCGGCTCCACTGTTTTATTCCAAAGACCCACGTAATTGCCCCCATATTATCCTCTGCCACATTTGCAATCACAGTCATTGATCACCCTCATCCAACGGTTCCCGCATCGCTACGGCCTTTTGCTTGACATTAAACCTCGTGCATCTCCTCACCATCCGATCAAACCCTGCCGCAATCGGATAGCAGTCACACCTTTCCTCGCTGAAACTTGCATACGCGTTAACCTGTGGGGGTGGTGGTTTTCATCTGCCACACGTTGTATTTTGATTGGATCGCTAGCCCTTGTACGTATACCACCGAACCTCGATGGGCGGTGCGGGGAATACCACTTACTGCCTACCTATACGTCTCTCGCGCATTATCGTCTGTGCATCTTTCACGTGCGACGACCATTGGATCCGCTGCTCTTTGATCCGATGGCTCACATTCACCTCTCCCGCCCGTCCTCCCGCTCGTTAACCTATGTGCATCTTTATCGCCCGCAACCGTTGGATCTACCGGTCATGCTGTATCTGCCGTCCATCTACGCAACTCTAATAGTGTATTTGTCGGGGATTCATAGTATTCTGCCTCCGTTTACGTTAATGCATATTTATATGGTTTCTGCTCCGATGGCTCTGTGTGTTCCTCTTCTTCGGCTCTGTCTGCTCCTCTCGTCTCTATCTGCTCCTCGAATATTGCCATATTGACATCAATGACAATCTATGTCCAACAATCTCACCCTTTGTTATTGATGGCAATATTCTTCTGCTTTCTCCCCCTTTGACATCAATGGAAAAGGGATGCATATGGACTTCCCCTGTCAAACTGCTCCCCCTGTCCTGCTACATATTTATGAATGAACTTGAGTGATGATAAAGAAATAACCCCCATCTTTTGATGCAGATGTTCGAATGCTTCTTGAGGAAGAGGTTTTGTGAAAATATCAGCTATCTACTCCTTAGTACTGATATATTCTAGGACGATGTTTTGTTTAGCTACTTGTTCACAGAGGAAATGATACTTGATTGGTATGTGTTTGGTTCTTGAGTGCATCACAGGATTTTTGCTGAGACTAATAGCAGTTGTGTTGTCACAATAGATGGAAATTGATTGATCTGTGCATATGCCGAGATCTTTTAGAGCTTCCTTCATCCATAGTATTTAAGAACAACAGTATATTGTAGCAATATACTCAGCTTCGGCTGTGGATAATGATATGGATGACTTTTTTTTACTGAGCCAGGATACCAAACAGTCTACTAGGAAGAAAGCATTTTCATTAGTGCTTTTCTGATCATCTATACTTCCATCCCAATCAGCATCAGTGTATGTAGTTACAATCAATGTTGAGTCCTTTGGGTACCAAAGACCAAAATCAGAAGTTCCCTTCAGATATCTTAGAATTCCTTTTATAGCTAATAAATGGAAATGTTTGGGAACAGATTGAAATCTTCCCACCATTCCTATTGCTTTCATTATGTCTGGTCGTGTAGCTATTAAGTATAGAAGGGTTCCAATCATTGACCTGTAATGAGTTGCATCTACTAGAGGGGAGTCATCATATTTGCTCAGTTTGCAGTTTGTGGTCATAGGTGTGCTCATGGGTGCACAATCCTTCATTCCATATTTTTTGAGCATGTCTTTTAGATATTTGTTTTGAGATATACACAATCCTGCTCTAGTTTGAGATATTTGAAGTCCAAGGAAGTGGGACAGCTCTCCTATCATTGACATCTCAAGCTATTTTGACATGTTTTGAGAAAATTCATGGCTCATTTAATCATTATTACTAGCAAAAATCAGATCATCGACATAAACAAGAGCAACTAGTAACTTACCTTGATTTGTCTTTATGTATAGATTGCTTCCAGACACTCCCTTTTCGAAGCCTTGTTGTTGAAGATAGTGATCCAATCTTGCATACCAAGCTCTAAGAGCTTGTTTCAACCCATATAAAGCCTATTTCAACTTACAAACTAAGTCCTTTCCTGTTGTTAGATCAAAACCTTCTGGTTGCTCCATGTAGACTTCATCCTTGAGTTCCCCATTTAGAAATGCTGATTTCACGTCCATTTGATAGATTTTGAATCCTTTTGAGTAAGCAAATGCCAAGAACATCCTGATAGCTTCCATACGGGCCACTGGTGCAAATGTATCTTCAAAGTCAATTCCTTCAATTTGTGAATAGCCTTTGTAGACAAGTCTTGCCTTGTTTCTGATAACCTGTCCTTCCTCATTCATTTTATTTTTGAACACCCATTTGGTTCCTATTATGTTTTTGTCCTTTGGATGAGGTACCAGCTCCCATGTCTTGTTCTTCTCAATTTGGGTCATTTCTTCTTCCATGGCTTTTACCCAATGAGGATCCTTACCTGCTTCTGCAAATGTTTCTGGTTCTATCATAGATAGGAGGGCAATGACTTTTCTCTTGGGTGTAATTGTTATCCTTCTTCGGGTCTGCACACCTTCATCTTTATCGCCAATGATCTGCTCTTTTGGATGGCCTCTTTGGACATACTTCGTCTTAGAAGGGGTATTAGGTGGTTCTCTTTCCTCTTCTTCTTCTTCTTCTTCTTCCTCATCTATTTCTTCTTCTTTAGGTTCTTCTTCTTCAATGAGAGAGTCACCTTCATGTTCTTCAATTTCCTTTACTAGAAGATCTTCACCAACCTTTACATCAATGCTTTCCACTATTTTATTTAGTCGATAATTGTAGCACTTGTAAGCCTTGCTCCATGTAGAGTATCCAAGAAATATCCCTTCATCAACCCAAGAATCAAACTTTCTTGGTGAACCATCATTTATTTTTATGAATAACTTGCTTCCAAAGATCTTGAAGTACTTCACTGAAGCAAGTCTTCCTTTCCATAGCTCATAAGGAGTTTTATCATAATTTGGTCTTAATTGAGTTCAATTCAGTGTGTAAACAGTTGTGCCTACTGCTTCTCTCCAGAATTTAGGTTGTAAGTCTGCTGCTAATAGCATAGTTCTTGCCATTTCTTGGACTGTTCGGTTTCTCCTTTCAACTACCCCATTTTGTTGAGGTGTTCTGGCAGCCGAGAATTCCATTTTAATTCCATGAACATTACAGAACTCACTAAACTCATTTGATGTGAATTCTCCTCCTTTGTCTGTTCTGAGGCACTTAATTTTTGAATATTTTTCATTTTCTACAAGGGCTTTTAGATTCTTGAAAAACTCAAAAGTTTCAGATTTATACTTTATGAAATATATCCACATCATTCTAGTATAATCATCAACAAATAACACAAAGTACCTTTCTCCTTGGAGTGCTTGATTTCTAGTTGGCCCACATACATCAGCATGGATGATCTCTAAGGGCTTTGATGTAGAGTGTTCCTTTGTCTTGTGGTTGATTCTGGTTTTCTTTCCATGTTGACATGGACCACATATTGCTTGATTTGGTTTGAATAGCCTTGCGATGTCTCATACAGCTTTGATCTTGTCGATATTGATCAGATTTTTGAAGCTTGTATGTCCAAGTTGCTTGTGCCACAGCCAACTCTCATCTGTCTGACTCATGTAGCATTTATTTTCTTGAATATTTTTCAGAACGTAAATGTTGTCTGGTGTCCTCACCCCTTTTTCCACAAGTTTCCCTGAGGCAGAGTTCCTTATTTCACAGTCATTGGTGTTGAGAACAACCTTATGTCCTTGATCACAGATTTGGATGATACTCATGAGGTTGTGTTTGAGTCCATCAACCAGTAGAGCATCTTGAGCTTTTCCTTTTCCATTGATCAGAGTAACTGTTCATTTTCCTACAATTCTGCTAGATCTTCTTCCAAAGGACACATTCCCTTCCTTTTTGCTCAGTGAGACAAACTTCCTTCTATCTCCTGTCATGTGTCTGGAGCACCCACTATCTATAAATCACTGGTTTCCATTATTTTGAGCATATAGAGCCAGGCTGCATTTGTCCATGCTGGAGTTCTAGCTACTTGTATTTCTTCCTTTGAGTGGGGATCAAATGAATTAAAGGTTTTGATTTGTCCCTACCTTTTGGGGACATATGAGTTGATTATTCTATCCTTTAGCTTTGTCTTTTCACTTCTACGAGCCATACAATGTCTGGCTTGATGACTGAAGTTTTTACTGTGAAAGCAGTGTCCAAGAAAGATGGTTTTGTACTTGTTGAAGCAACCATGGTTTGAGTCGATTTCCTTCCTGGGAATTACTCCTCCCTCATTTTTTGGATTTGCGATGGGCCCTTGGTGGAGTATAGGTTTGTATTTGCTGTAGTGTCCATGATTCAACTCCACATTCTTCTTTGGAGTAATTCTCTCTTCATTCTTGTGATCTGGGGTGCACTTTTCATATTTTGGATTGCAGGAAAGTGCATCGGCATAGTTTTTCGCATTATTCTTAGTGCTTGAGGATTCTCCTTTGAAACCTATTCCAGACTTGTCATGTTGAGGTTTCTGATTTTTCAGAATAGTCTCAAGTATTTGAGAGCTTTTACAGCCCTTTTTAATTTGCTCCAACTCCTTTCTCAGAGACACTATTTCGGTCTCACGTTCTTCACAAGTCTCTTCCTTTTCTTTAAGCTTTGCTTCCAAGAGGTCTTCTCTCCTTCTTATTTACTCGTTTTCCACTTTGAGAGAAATGATTGTGTTCCTTAGTTTCTCATTTTCTTCAATGGCACTTATTAATAGTTCATCTACATTTCCTTCCAGCCCTGAGTCATCATCATCTACGAGTGCCATGAATAATTCTTCTTGGTTTTCATCATGATCTCTTTCCACATCTGATTTCCTTTTGATGACCATAAACTCATCCTCATCAAACTCATCTTTCTTGGAGAAGAAGTTTTTCTTATTGAACCCTTTCTTTTTATGTGCCATTCTTTTAGAATTTCCTTCATCATCACTGTCATGTTTATGAGGACATTTTGCTGCATAATGGCCAATTTTACCACATTTAAAACAGATAAGAGGATACTTGCCTTTAAGCTTAGATCCTTTCTTCAGCTTTCGTACAAATTGAGCCAATTCAGGTTCCACATCTGACTCATCGCTACAGTCATTCCTTTCTTTCCCCTTCTTTGACCTCGAGGCCTTGAATTCTGCATCTTTGGAGCTTGGGCCACCTTTCCTCATTTCATAGGAAGTGAGAATTCCATGGACTTCATCCATTTTGAGGGTATCTAGATTCTTTGCTTCTTCTATAGCACTTATTTTGGAGTCAAACCTGTCTGGAAGAGACCTTAATACCTTTTGAACAATGGTACTTTCTTCAACTTTTTCGTCCAATCCTTTCAGGGAATTAACCACTTCAGTTACTCGGAGGAGGTATGCTGCAATATCTTCTTCATCTTCCATCCTCAAACTTTCAAATTGTCTTCTATGAGTTTGAAGCTTTGCCTTTTTTTACTTTTGAGTCTCCATCATGAAGCTTGGTCGAGGTACAATGCATGATTTTTGTAAACTCGGAATCAATGATTCCACTAGTGATGGAGTTCATGACCTTTGCATTTCCAATGTAGGCTTTCCTCTCGTCTTGGTCTGTTGGAAGAGTGGAAGTAGTTTTGTATTCATTTTGAACAAAATGCCAGACTTCAGGTCCAAGGGACATTAAGTATTAAGTCATTATTTTCTTCCAGAAACCAAAGTTAGTGCCATCGAACAAAGGAGGTCTTCCTGATGCTTCGTGGTTTCTTATCATGGTTGCGGATCCTTCTTCAAGCTGTTAGGCTAGTATGAAGAAGCTTGCTCTGATACGAATTGTTGGAAATACTGAGAGGGGGGGGTGAATCAGTATTTCTTACTAATTTTTTTTTTAATTGCTCTAGTGATTGCCAACAACCTATATAGATATGTATATGTATACACATAACACATAAATCAACAGCTGAATTTAATGGTTTTATTAAAACTCAAGACAATGCAAAGAAATAAATAGAATATAAGTATAAATCTGATTGTGAATAGTTGCCGAGCTCCAACTTCGACTTCAGTGAGGCTCCAACCTCTAGAGCACCAACTCTGTTTTGCAGTGGTTCTACACTTAGGAGCACCTACCCCAATGACTTCAATGCTGTTCAGTTCTGAGGCTCCAACCTCTTGGGCTCCAACCCAACCTTGGTATAAACAGGTATGTTGCTGCACTCTATTTAGCTGAGGTTGTCTTACTCCTGCTCTCCTGCCTCTGCTGCTTCTGCTGCCTCTACAGCCTTTGCTGCTTTTTCTGCCTCTTTTTCCCCTGCTGCTTCTACTATCTCACCCTTAGGTTCTTCACCACCATAACCGCACCAACAGTTCTCTATTTCTACTGTTTTATACATTCCCATGCCTTTTTCTATTCGTTTCTACTGTTTTATACATTCCCATGCCTTTTTCCATTCGTTTCCACTTACACCATCTCTTAAACATCCTCCTCAATCGCTGTCATTTCCTCTGACTCGCTTGATCTTTCAGCTTCCCTCTCTTCAGCAGCAGTAGCCATCAAACCATTGAACTGCTCTGATTTTCCCAATATTATTTCAACCTTTGCTTTCTGGATGGGACAGCCTCTTGATTCATCTCTCATATCAATGGTAGATGTTGAGATTTTCTTTTCTACAGCTAGACCATTGTTCTTCAATATCTCAGCAAGAGTAACCATTGTGGCAATGGCCATTCCTAAAGTAGATAGCTCCACTTCTTCATGCTGCTGCATATACCTCTTGCTGAGGCTGACATAGAAGAAAAGCGGCTTCTTGGTATTGGAGACTTGAATCCTATTTTTTTGTGAACATCATTCAGATCCATGTTTCCAACTCGCTCAGTGATTTCTTCCACAACCATCATTCCTGTGCATTGCTCTTCAGGAAATTTTCCCCTCTTAATACCTCTGCGCTACTTCTTCGCCTCCATCGTTTATTCCAAAGACCCACGTAATCGCACACATATTAGCCTTTGTCGCATTCGCAATCGCAGCCATTGATCACCCTCATCCAACGGTTCCCACGTCGCTACGGCCTTTTGCTTGCACATTAAACCTCGTGCATCTCCTCACCGTCCGATCAAACCCCGCCGCGATCGGACGACAGTCGCACCTTTCCTCACCGAAACCTGCATACGCGTTAACCCGCGGGGGCGGTGGTTTTCATCTGCCACATGTCGTATTTTGATTGGATCACTAGCCCTTGTACGTTTACCACCGAACCCCAGTTGGCAGTGCGGGTAATACCGCTTACCGCCTACCTGTACGTCTCCCGTGCATTATCGTCTACGCATCTTTCGCATGCGACGACCGTTGGATTCGCTTCTCTTTGATCCGACGACTCACATTCACCTCTCCCGCCCGTCCTCCCACTCGTTAACCTACGTGCATCTTTATCGCCCGCGACCGTTGGATTTGCCCGTCGTGTTGTATCTGTCGTCCATCCGCGCAACTCTGATTGTGTATTTGTCAGGGATTCATAGTATTCCGCCTATGTTTACGTTAATGCATATTTATATGGTTTCTGCTTCGATGGCTCTGTGTGCTCCTCTTCTTCGGCTCTATCTGCTCCTCTCGTCTCTATCTGCTCCTCAAATATTGCCATATTGACATCAATGACAATCTGTGTCCAACAATATTCACAGTTGTCATAGAATAAAATATCATTGTAATAAAAGTGATTTTGTATTATCCCACATACATTATTGGATGTAATTCTTCGATATCTCATCGTATATAATAAACTTTATCATTGTAATGTAGGTAAGCATTTGTGGTGACGTTGTGTGTAAAGTTCGAGATTTCTTAATATAATAAAGACGCAATTACCTAAGTTTGAGATTTTTTAATACAGTAAAGACACAACAATAAATTCGAGATTTCTTAATATAGATGTTTCCTCGATTAAGATTTTACCACGTTCTTAATATAGTAAAGACACAATACCTAAGTTTGAGATTATTTACCACGTTCTTAATATAGTAAAGACACAATTAGATTTCTTAATATAGTAAAGACACAATTACCTAACTTTGAGATTTCTTAATATAGTACACTAAATTCGAGATTTCTTAATAAGATTTGGATTTTACCACGTAAAATACGTTGCGTCCTTTGTTTCTTCCGTCTTCTTTCTCTCGATTGATTAAATGTTTTTAGGTTAAACAAGAAGTTAAATTAGTAACATTTTGATTTGTTTATTATTTTATGTTTCTGTATATTTTCGAAGTTAAATTAATAACTTTTTGATTTGTTTACTATTTTATGTATCTGTATATTTTCGGTATTCTAACAATTTTGACCTCACAAGCATCTAGTAACAAGGATAGAGTGGTGCAAATATTTTAGGGTCGGAAGGATTGGAATGTAGAGGTTTATATATGAAATTTAAAATTATTTATATAAAAAATATTGAGGATAAGCTATTCGAATTCACGAATACAATATTGAGCGCTATATTATTATGTTAGAGTATAAAAAAATGTTTATGAATAAGACTCAAGGGAATGATCCATGGTAGTGAAAGTCTTTACGGGAGATAAGGAAACCATAGGAAATGAGAATGTTTATATAGTTGATTATTATAAAAATATTTAACCGTAGAAAAGGAATAATTATTGAATTTTGAGTTATATATATACTTTGTGAAAAATAAAATAAGAAAACTTAAATTATTTTTTAATTTTTAATATCTTATACTTAGTATATGTAAGGTAGGGATGAAGATAAAAATATAACAAAAATAATAGATAACTGTTTAAAGGAAAATTATTACACACGTCTTTAAAAATCGATAATGAAACAAAGATTTAAAAGAGTTCAAAGTACTTTGAACTCCTTTGTTAGTATCTGTTAGTATCTTAAGGTATATTGATGGTAAACAAATAGATATGTTTGATCCTCCTTTAATGTGCATCTCCGGTAATAAGAACGTTTGAAGACTTTAAAACAACTCCAAATATTCAAAATAGTAAAGAATTCCTTGAAGAAACTATCGATAAAACACGAGTATAGGGATAGTTTTATAGTGTTAAACGAACTCTAATTGTGTCATGAGGTGTCATACTTTGAAATAAAATTATGCATAAAAGAAATAAAACTATTATATCGAGCTTTAGGCTTTAATGTTTCCCTTAAGACAAGTCATAGATAATATAGGAGAAAATAAAGGGAGAAAAATAAGTTCGAAGATATTTTAAGTTAGGATTAATTCGATAAATATAATTTTATAATAAATAAGTTAATAGTTAAATCTAATTTTTAATTAGGTAAAAAATTTGTATTATTTTTTACAATATTTTATTACTTAATATCTATAAAATATATATTTATAAAACTAGTTCATTATGAAAATAAAATATTTTCCAAACCAATAAAAATCTAGTAATAATTCAATGTAACTGAAAATTAGTTCAAAATAAAAGACTTCTTTCTATACATATGACATGATCACTTTATCATATGTTTTTCATAATGTTGAATCCAATTGCTAAAGTTGTTTTCTTTCATGTTTATGTTTTATTTAATTGAGATATTAATAAAATATAAAGAACCCAAATCATTAAGAACTTTATTGGGTTGTTTTTAAAGTATTATAAAGAATGATATTCAGTTACAAAAAAAAACAAGGGGTTGTCACGAAGCAAGTCTTTACCTTGAGTGGGCTAGCCAACATGATATTAGTATTCAACCCCGCTTGAAATGGAAAAATTTTGGTAGTGCAACTGGACTTACTTTAAATAACTTCTAAAGGTTTAAATATCTGCAATTCTTGCATATAATCTGCCTAGCTACCAGGAAAGCTTAAGAGAAATCGTGAGTACAATAGAAGAGATAAATTAATGTTATAAAAAATATCACTTTCAATAGTGATGTGAGGGTATTTATTGCTAAGATTGTTGCTAAAGACTGGACTTGTGTAGATAATCAATGACGTATATCCCTCACAGTGGACACACTAAGAAAAAATATGAAGCATGCTTTAGAATAGATGAAGGATGTCTCTCCGTTATAAGGGAAATCCTAATGCTAGTTAATTTGGATGAGCAACAATAAGTTTTGGATTTTCCAGTTGTTGTTGAGGAGTTCACAATAAATTATTTCCCCAATACTGGCTTAGAAATGGCACTTTCAAAAGAACCCACAACAGTTGCTAGAAGCATTATTTGTGAGATCAGGTCAAGATTATAAATTGTTGTGCCAAGAAAAGGAAATGATGGTGAAGAAAAGGTTGTCTGTTTGCAGATGTAAATTCTCTAAATGTTTTTTGAAATGCATGCATGAAAAAAGGAAATGTATCCTCTCATTCTTGCATGGGTAGTTATGTATGTTCATAAAAATGTACCTTTTACGAAGGAAGCTGAGAGTTCAGTTGAGGAATGTAAAGATTCGACAGGGCATGAAGGCCCCCAAGACTATAAAATGAGGAAATCACATAAGTGGGGAAGTTTGTGACTTGTTCATAAAGGCATGCAGTTGTAATAAGTCTTTCTCTATTAATCTTAGGCATGAGGGTCCACACAAGTGCAATTTTCTTAAACATATGTGCAATAAAGAATGTTATCTTCTCAAAATCAGCATGTTGTCCAAATTGAGTTTGGGGATCATGATAAGTACGCTTGTCATGAAAGAGTCTGTCAAGCTCCATGCCTCATGAAGGTCTGTAAAAGGGTATGTGGTCACAAGGGCCATTTCATGAGCTAATTAATGATGCAAAACATCTATGTGGGAATGAGCATATGTGCCTTGAAAAATTCTAGGCGCCTAGAAGGTTGGTCCAACACTTGTTGTTTTTCACCATTCACCTTACCTTAATTCCCTTGATGTCGCAACTCAATAGATAAACTGACCTTTTTCAATGTAGAAGGGATTGAACCTATCATGCACTGCTTTAAATAGGGAATTATCTCGTAATTATGCAATCTCTGCAGTAGTGTTTCTTGCTTTGTTGCTACTTAAACAACACCTCTACCTGCCTTGTGATAGGATTCCTTTGTTCTAGATGATGTTTTCATTCACTCAATTACTTCTTCAATGGGTGAATCACTGAATGAAACTATAATTGAATCCATTCAAACTGTGTGTCCCTTTACAATCTTTTAATTTTTTTTAACGAGGCATTACTAAGTGGAAGTTTTTATTCACTTTCATGCTAAATTCCCCTAAATGGGAAGGTTAGAAATGAGCAAAGTGATTAGGTGCTAATGAAATTAAGGACAACCATATAGGGATTTTATTTCCACTGAATAAAGCAGCCTTTCTTTCACCTTTAAACAGTAATGATTCTTACCTCACAATGACATTGACCCCCTTTGCTATGATCCATAAACTAGAGTTAATGTGGTGTCTACCTATAAAAGAGGGGGAGGAGAATCATCCGAGCCTTTAGCAATGGAAACCATTGGTTGAAAGGATGAAGATCAAAGTCTCAAAAGATCCTACAATGAATTGATCACACTATATTAGTGTGGGAGGGGATGCTTTATGTTACGTCAACAGAATGAAACAATAAGAACCAAGGATGATTATTCAAACCATGATGTTTGGAATTGAACCTGCAACTAATATCCTCATTGAAATGGGTAATATTGGTAACAAAACGTTTTTTGCATAAGAAGTGCACATTAGCTAATATTGGCAACGAAACCTAAAATGATGCCAGAACTTAAATATGGACATGGGAATACACAAATGAGCTATGGGATTTAATAGAAATGGACTTATTTGTCTTAGTTAGATGTGTCTAACACTGTCTTAGTTAGAAATGCAGCCAAAATGATGAGCCAAAGTTTTGAATTACATGTTACAAGAAACATTAGAAAAATATAAAAGCATATCGAGAAAAGAGTAAGGAGAGACATCCCTAAAAATTAAAATGTGGAAGAATTCAAAATGGAAACTCACATGTAAGTCTAGAGTAATTAACTTTCTTATAAGTCTAGAGTGATAAACTAAATCCATGTCGGAGTATGGAGAGATATCCCTAAAAATTTGAAAATGTGGAAGAACCCAAAATAGAAAAAACTCTCTCATGTTGTAAATCCATAGTAATTAACTTTTCTGTAGTCGATTGTGATAAATTCATTTCAATCATTAATTTAGTAGCCTAGAACCTGTAGAAACTAAAAGTGAGCCAAATAAGACACATATATGTCAGAGCACCTAGAAATGAACCAAAGAAGATGCACATGTCAGAAAAAATCCAAAATAATATCCAAGAAAAGTATTATCCTTGAAAATTTTAAATATGGAAGAACCCAAAACTTAAAATCTCTCATGTGTCCCAAGCCCAGAGTGATAACTTAATGCTTGTCATTAATTTAGTATCTCGAGAAATGCATTCTTGACAGTGAAGACTCATCACAGGACACAATTTTAAAACTTGTATTTTGTTGAAAAACAAAATTTGAACCAAACTTGTTCGTCCTTGTGTAAATTAGCAAATTTCATGTATGATATATTGCTATTATTAGTAGAATTCTATTGATTCTAGTCTTGCATATCATAAGTCAAAGTAACGAAAATTATTGTGCATAAAGAGGCTGGATTATGAAACACATTTATGTGAATCCCTTGAAGCCACTAGCTGAAAGCCTTGTAATGGAAAATAACAAAGTCACAAGTCTAATTTTGTATCATCTTTCCTTACATATGTTAGTTGAGAAATGGCATTCACTTGTATCTAATTACTGAAATGCTTAATCTACGGTATAAACCTACAAGAATGGATGTTATTGATAGCGCATAGTATAGACTTCCTATCCAATACATGTTAATATTAGCGAAATGAAAAAACATAAATAAAATAAAAGAATCGACAGTCCTTCCTTAGGCATTTATGATTTTAATGTAAGTTTGACAAACATATCACCACTTAAACAAATATTCTAGACTATGTACTAACTAAAGTGCAATACCGTCACCAAACTAATTTTTAGTTGATGAAAAATGGTGGTAAATAAGATGTTAGAAAATCATTTAATTGAACAGAACCCAATCAATGCCCCAAATCATAATGAGAAATTTTGCATGTAACTGAAAATGAAATATGTTTCTTCTTATTCAAATATAAGTATTTACTCTAAAAAAATATTTTTTAAATTTTCATATAAAATGTGTGAAATGGAAAAAAAAGGTGATATTCAAAGCTATACTATTTGAGTGACTTTACCCTACCAACTTCAAGCAATCAAAAATTCGAACCATAGAAATCGATAAAATAAACTTACAAGATCCTGAATGAATGGAAGAGATATTATTTGTCCCAAAAGACTCAATTGATCATGTTTCATTTTAACATCCCGCAAAGAGCCATCAAACCTTTATTTTATAAGTTTTAATGCATCCTTATCTATTTCCAATTCTTCTTGTAATGTTATTTCCTACAATTTTTTTATGATGTCAACATCCCTCAATTTGTTGAAGGAAACTTTATGGCACCTGATTATAATTGTATGAGGTAGCTGATCCAAATTTTTCATAATAAGAATGAAAACTACATGTCGAGGAACTTGATCAAGAATCTTTAAGGTGGTATTCCAAGCTTCACATGTCAAAGTATCACAATCATCCACTATAAACACTTTGTAATGAGACGAGGATGAAGAAAGAATCATTTTATCGAAGCAACTAGAAACATTATCAAGATCCAAGTTGACAACATAACTAATTTCCTTGACAATTGAGCTATCTCCATTGATCTTTTTTATACATGAAATGCATTCCCCACATGGCCTAAGCTTCTTTGGAGAAGGACAGTTTAAATTGTTTCCAAATATTCTTCCACGCGAGGTTTTTTTTGTACCATGAGAACCATAAAATGACATATACCAATGCAATTTTCCCTCTTAGTATAGCATTGTTCAAAGCCTTCACATCCAAAAGTTTCCCCACCAACTCCTTGAATGTCTTTGGTGCATATTTTTTAGTAAATCTCCTATGCCTCTCTTCATGCCTCAAACATCCATTTCTCTTGAGACCTCTTCTAGGTCCAAAATGGTCTCTTGATATGGTCTTAGAAGCAAAATCATGTTCTTGTCTACAACTTAAATCATGATCTTCATATATATCCATCTCACCTGTAATTTTAACTGCTTATGCATCTGTTTCTGCACTTTCTTGTGAAGCACCTGGCTGAGGAACTACCTCAAAATCAAAATCCAAGGAAGATGTAGAGTGATATGGAGTCCCTAGTACCACCGAAGGGTTTGTATGGGACCCTAAAATGTTATGTGGGGAAAGGTCTTCCATCTTTCTTGCTGCCCAATCTGATATTGAAAATGGCACTGACAATTTGAAAAGATAAAGAGAATTATTCTAGATATGACACATCTAGTATTAAAGAATTTCTACAAAGAAAATAATGATTCTACCCATCATTAATTTTAATTTCAATAAAACAAACAAACATATAAAGGCCTTAAATATCCATTCCTATTTGCCTCGCTCCAATTCTACACACTCAAAATGATCTAGTAGGTATCATAGTTTCGATGAACCATGAACAGTACAGTACCTAACCCAACTCTTAAAAATAAAAATATTAAAGGTGGCAAGGTTAATGACATAGTTTATCTACTACACGAAGACAATTGGAATATAGAGACCACTCACAAGCATTCCCCAAGGAAAATGAGTTGAAATTTATTTCAGGAAAATGAAAGTACCACATCAATATTCCTTATTCTCAAGGAGACCAACTAGAAGGTATGCAGTGAGCTATGTAAATGGAAGGGATGCATTGCAAATTGGTGTATAAGTTGGATCAACTTCTGAAACTACTGGTGTTGTTGATAACTATGTTGGGTCTACTACTAGATCGTCTAAAGTTGTTGTCATTGGATCAAGGGATAGATCATGAGTAACTTCTTAAAATTATTCTCCAATGGCTTAATAATTTGAAATATAAATTCCAGGGACAATTATTTCCCTAGGAAAATGAGGCAACATTTCTTTCAGGAAAATAAAAGTAACACAAAAAGTTTCCTTCTGCTAAAGTAGTGCAACAACACAAGTTATAAAGTTTAAACTTGCATTGTAAAATGAAATAAGGTACCCCATAGAATTATGCAACCCCCAAATCATAGTTAAATAATCACAACTAGTAAACAATTCATGAGAAATAAAATAAAATTAAAAAATATGGATGTTATAATACCATAAGAGAAATTCCACATATTTAATTAAAATTATATTATTAAATGGTAATCTATACCACATAATATATTTATATATGTTTACATGCCTTCAAGAAATGTCATATATGCTCTTGGGTCCTTATAATACTAGTGATTACCCCATTACTATTGTAGTTATACCCCTTATTTATATTGTTCTGCCCCTATTACCTCCATATTGTTATTTTTGTGCCCCATAGAATCCCTCTATTGTTATTTTTGTGGCTTTATATTATTATTGTTAGGTCGGCTGGATTATATTGTGACTCCTTAGACTCCTATATATAGAAAGGAGGTTTTGTCATTTGTGTCATCCAAGAATTGTTCATTTATGTAATGTAAAGGAGGTTTCCCCATCGAAGAGGCTGAATTCTAAGGCGTTGATCTATCTTTACTATCTTTTCTTGAGTTGGTTTCATAACATTTGCTATCAGAGCGTTGGATTCTAGGGTTTCGCTGCACCAAACAGGTCATCGTGGCATTTTCGCTATAACTTTTTTCTGTGACGTTTCAGAAGTCGAAAAAAACCATTTGAGAAGAAATCGCGCTGAACCTTGGGTCCGAATTTCAGAGCTTTTCGCGCGATATTTGCAGAGATATGATCTGCGGAAGTTGGTCTTTTTGCAGACTCCTGAATTACATTCAAAACAGGTGACCTGGTGAAATCGTCATAACTTTCTCTCTGGGGATCGGATTGAAATTTCGTAAGAAGGTACAGAAAGAGGACGGAATATAGCTTCTTTTGTGTGTGTTTCAGATTCAAATATTGAAACAGTGACTCGTGGCACATCGTACAAGTTTGATCTACTGAACTAGTCTAAAAGCAAGTCACTGTGGGAGATTTCACATAACTCTTCCTTGGAGAATCCAATTTGGCTCAGACTTGTGGCATTGGAAAGAGGACATAGAAGGATACTACAGATAGCAATTTCAGAATTGGATGATCCGAAATTGCAGAGATACATCAGATTGAATATCAGGCTTCTATAAAGTAAAAAAAGGTGTGTAGTCTTTTTTAAATTTTTGTGTAAGCTTGGTTTAACGGAATTCAAAGGGCATAGTAAAGCATTATTATCGCTAACTGATGCCCCAAGGAAAGAAAATGCAAACACCTAGTAAGGAACCAGAAAGCTCTAGCATGACTCATGAAGAAGAGGAAGAAATGCTACATGATATATCAAAATTACAAGAACAAGTGCAACAAATGTCACGCTCACAAAAGCTAACAGAAGCTAAGATAAGTGGCGTGGAATCTGAGATAAATGGTGTGGAATCTAAGATAAAGGGCATGGAAGCTAAGATGGATGATTCGAAGACAGATTTGAGGAGAGACATGGCAGATTTGAAGATAGATTTGAAGACAGACATGGAAGAATTGAAGAAGTTGCTACAAGAAAGGGTCACTAATGGTGAAAAGGTAGTAAAGGAAACTCATGATGAGAACAAAAGAAGTGTTAATCATGATTCCATACATGCTAATGTTGGATCGAAGAATCACCATATTCCAAAAATTGATAGGAGGAAGTTTGATGGCAAGGATCCCGCCACATGGATATTACAGATGGAGCAATTCTTCGATCTCAATAATGTGCAAAACGCACAAAAGGTACGTATGGAAACTGTATATTTGGAACCAAATCAGTTTGTATGGTATCAATGGCTTTGCTCTCGTAAACAATTTATCACTTGGGAAATTTTTACGGAATAATTTATAGCACATTATGAAGATACAAAAAGCAACACTTTTTTTAGCCAATTGATAAGTCTCAAACAAAAGGGTTCAGTAATGGAGCACATTAAGGAGTTCCAAAAATTGAACATAAGGGTAAAAGATATTCCAGAGGAGCATAGGATTGATGTGTTCATAGGGTCTTTAAAGGATAATATCCAACATGATGTTCGCCTTTGGGAACTTGATTCATTAGAGAAGGCATTTAGGTTAGCAAGAAAAATGGAAAGCAAAATTATGGCAACCAGGAAGCATACCACTCACAACTATAAAGACGGAAGTGTTGTTGCCCCTAGTCTTCCACAACCTATAAGGTTGACACCACAACAATTGGAAGAAAAAAGAGCAAAAGGGCTTTGTTATAGTTGTGATAGCAAATACACTAAAGGTCATAAGTGTGCTGAGAAGAAATTATTCTACATAGAATGTGAAGAGGAAGAAGAAAAGGAGCAAGAAAGGTCAAAAGAAGAAGATATACTCCAGGAACAAAGCCTAGATGAAGAACGAATAAATCCGACCATATCTTGTAATGCATTGGTGGGAATTACCACTCATCAAACCATCAAGATAGAAGGATAAATCAAGAAGAAAAAGGTAATAGTGTTGATTGATTCAGGAAGCACCCACAATTTTATTCATTGTAGGGTAGCAAAAGAATTGAATTGCTTCCTATATCCAGCACCAGAGTGTCAAGTGGTGATTGCAAATGGAGGAACAATAAATTGCTCTGGAAAGTGCCATAATATCAAGCTATCCATGGGAGAATATGTATTGACTAGCCCAATGCTTTCCATTCCAATGGGAGGTGTTGATGTTGTACTAGGAGTCCAATGGCTACAATCCTTGGGTACAATAGCTTTTAATTTTCAAGAACTTTTCATCAAATTTTCTATGGAAGGAAAGGAAGTTGAACTAAGGGGTATTGCAGGGAAACCGGGAAAGATAATCAGCTCTAATGGAATGACAAAGCTTCTAAAAAAGGAGCAAAGAGGTGTAATTGCACAATTATGTTCGCTAGATGTTTCCACATTAGAATCATCTATTTCTCCAGATCTCCAAAAAGTCCTGGACAATCATTCCAAGGTATTTGAGACTACAAAAGGTCTCCCACCTATGTGTGATCATGATCATGCTATTCATCTGATTCCAGGAAATGTTCCTCCAAACATCAGGCCGTACAGATATCCCTATGTCCAAAAAAGTGAAATTGAACGTATGGTTGCAGAAATGCTAGTGGCTAGTATAATTCAACGGAATCAAAGTTCTTTCTTAGTTCCAGTAGTATTGGTGCACAAGAAGGATGGATCATGGCGCATGTGTCCGGA
The DNA here is from genome assembly GCA_031772625.1 of Pinus tabuliformis. Taxonomy (NCBI): domain Eukaryota; kingdom Viridiplantae; phylum Streptophyta; class Pinopsida; order Pinales; family Pinaceae; genus Pinus; species Pinus tabuliformis. Next base: position 656,481,338 of record CM062808.1, read on the forward strand.
TTATAGGGAGCTCAACAAGCTCACTATTAAAGATAAGTTCCCCATTCCTGTTATTGATGAATTACTGAATGAATTGCATGGATCAATTTACTTCACCAAGTTGGATCTTCGTTCAGGATATCATCAAATCAGAATGAAGATTGAAGACATTCCGAAAACGGCATTTAGAACTCATGAGGGTCATTATGAATTTTTGGTCATGCCTTTTGGCCTTACCAATGCACCTTCAACATTTCAAGGTTTGATGAATTAAATTTTCAAACCATTCCTTAGAAAATTTGTGTTAGTATTTTTTGATGATATACTAATCTACAGCAAGTCTTGGAAGGATCATGTTGAACATGTTGACAGGGTGCTACAACTATTGGAGGAGAAACAATTATATGCAAAAAGATCCAAATGTTTCTTTGGAGTCCAAGAGGTGGAATATTTGGGTCATATTGTATCTCATGAAGGAGTTAAGGTAGACCCTAGCAAAATTAAAGCCATTAAGGAATGGAAAATCCCCACATCCATAAAGCATCTGCGAGGATTTCTTGGGTTGACAGGGTATTATTGCAAGTTTGTTAAGAATTATGGGAGAATAGCAGCACCTCTAACAACATTATTGAAGAAAGATTCATTTTCATGGACTCCGGAAGCAACAAAGGCCTTTGAACATCTTAAAGAGGCAATGTGCCAAGCACCGGTCTTAGCTACACCGGACTTCACAAAAACCTTTACTGTGGAATGTGATACTTCAGGAAATGGAATTGGTGCTGTTCTAATGCAAGATGAAAGACCCATTGCTTTTGAAAGTCATCCAATCAAGGGAAAGTTTTTAAGCAAAGCTATTTATGAGAAGGAAATGTTGGCAATACTCCATGCACTTAAGAAATGGTGACCCTACCTAATGGGAAGACACTTCAAGGTAAAAACGGATCATGATAGCCTTAAATACTTTTTAGAACAAAGATTATCCTCTGAAGAGCAACAAAAGTGGGTCACAAAGATGTTGGGTTATGACTTTGAAATCATCTACAAAAAAGGGAAGCAAAATGTGGTGGCAGATGCAGTCTCAAGAAAGGATGAGGATGTGGAAGCATTGTTGTGCACCATTTCTATTATCCAACCAGATTGGATAAATGAAGCAAGGGAGGAATGACGAAGAAGTGTGGGCACTTATTCGAAAGCTACAACAAGATTCCAGTACTTCTGATACATTTAGCTGGCAAAATGATTCGTTATGGTACAAAGATCGCTTATACCTCTGTAAGAATTCCCAGCTAAAACAAAAGATTCTTATGGAATTGCACACTTCTCCCTTACGAGGGCACTCATGATTTTTAAAAACTTACCACAGGTTAAGAAGGAATTTTTTTGGGATGGCCTTAAATCAAATATTCAAAATTTTGTGGCGGAATGTTTGGTTTGCCAGCAAAATAAAGTTGAAACAATTAAGACACCAGGTCTATTACAACCTTTATCCATTCCAAGCCAACGTTGGCAGGAGGTTTCAATGGATTTTATCACAGGTTTACCCAAGTCTGAGGGAAAGAGTATCATCATGGTGGTAGTTGAAAGACTTACCAAGTATGCACACTTTTGTGCATTATCACATCCATTTAAAGCCAGTATAGTTTCTACTGCATTTATGGAAACAGTTCAAAAGTTACATGGAAACCCAAAGATTATTGTAAGTGACAGAGATCCCATTTTCACTGGAAATTTTTGGACAGAATTATTTTCTTGTCTTGGTACTAAGTTAGCTCATAGCTCATCTTATCATCCTCAATCTGATGGGTAAACTGAGATAGTAAACAAATTTTTGGAGGGATATCTTTGTTGCTTTGTATCTGATAAATAGACACGATGGGTCAAATGGTTGCCTCTGGCTGAATGGTGGTATAACACTTCCTTCCATACAGCAACAAAAATGACCCCATTTATGGCACTTTATGGGTATCGACCACCATCCATCACATCATATTTAAGAGAAAATTCTAAGGTTCAGGTAGTGGAACATCACATCGAACATCAACAACAAGTCCTCCAACTCTTAAAGGATAACCTCGTGTTGGCACAAAATAGAATGAAACAACAGGCAGATCAACATCACAGTGAAAGAAGTTTTAATGTAGGTGATTGAGTATTCCTATGGCTACAACCATATAAGCAAATGTCCCTAAAGCAAGCTAAGAAGGATAATAAATTATCACCAAAGTATTATGGTCCATACAAGGTGTTGCAAAATATTGGTACTATGGCATACAAATTGGAGCTTCCTGCAGCTTCTCGATTGCACCCAGTTTTCCATGTTTCATGTTTAAAGAAGGTTATAGGTGACAAGCTCCCAATTCAAACAATATTGCCAGAACTTGACGAGGAAGGAAAAATTATATTGGAACCGGAAGCAGTCACAGAAACAAGAACTCGACAGCTATGAAATCGAACAATTTCAAAGTATCTTATCAAGTGGAAGAACTTATCCGCTGAAGATTCCACATGGGAGGATGAGAATTTTATGCAGAAGTATCCAGAACTACTCAAGCGTTGAGGAAAACACTTTTTTGAAGGAGAGGGGCATGTTGGGTCCCTATAATACTACTGATTACCCCATTACTATTGTAGTTATACCCCTTATTTATATTGTTGTGCCCCTATTACCCCCATATTGTTATTTCTGTGCCCCATAGAATCCCTCTATTGTTATTTTTGTGGCTTTATATTATTATTGTTAGGTCGGCTAGATTATATTGTGACTCCTTAGACTCCTATATATAGAAAGAAGGTTTTGTCATTTGTATCATCCAAGAATTGTTCATTCATGTAATGTAAAGGAGGTTGCCCCCTCGAAGAGGCTGAATTCTAAGGTGTTGATCTATATTTACTATCTTTTCTTGAGTTGGTTTCATAACATATGCCCTAAACACATATCAAATATGCATTCAAATTCCCATGCATGAGGGAAAAAATTCTCTGGCACCTGTAGTTACATTTGATTTGGTGCATTCCTTACAAGCCGTTTTACCATCACCTAGTAGGGAGGTCAGAGCCCAATTGAATCAATAGGCCCTTGTCTATCCTCAAAATAGATCCAGCTTGATTCCACACCTAGATTTGGATCTACTCACTCTAAATCAAGGCATCAATCCACACCTAGATTTTGAACTACTCGATTTGAATCAATGCATTCATAGGTCTGCGTTCACCTCTAGGGATGTCAGTGTTACTTTCCCAGGGAACTATAACTTTTCCATCAACTAAGGGAGAAACCCTAAAGTTAGAAGAAGATCAAGTCCATGGAGCTAGAAAAAGTAACAATAATGAGTTCATGTCATTATGGTCCAAAGTTTCATAACTTTTATGAGAGGTATCATCTAAGATAAGGTCATAGCACGTTATGCAGCTGGAATCAAGCATGGGAGTAGAGTGAAGATACATGTCTGGTGCAAAATGAGTGTCAATACAGGAACACCATAGGCTATGGTAGTGTTGAGGGCACCGAAAATCGGGTTGACAACAAGGGGGATACCCGCCCGGTCCGGACCTTGGTTGGCAGCTCCTTATCCGTTTGGTATAGCGGGTCTGACTGGGGATAATGGGACCAGTTTCCCAATCTATGTGTGTGTGTAGAATTTGACGTTTCTGATCTAACAGTTCCTATCTAAGCTATTCTAATTCAAACTTTAATCTAATTCTATGCTATTGTAATCTAATAAACAACACATCTAAATATATGCTAACCCGAGATTTAATTCTTATATTATGCGATCTAAAGAGATTTCAAATAACAATTGGTAATAAAGATCATTCAACGATTATAAGAAAGGAAATCAATTAAGATGAACCACTTCGCATAAAAAGTTAGACGAAACAGTTGTGAACATCATATCGCATAATGAGCTATTCATACATTAAACATAAATAAATAGCTATCACCGTACAAAAGTGCCAAATGATAACTCAAGAATTCATGAAATAACATATAAACAACTAAAAATTGTATATCACTTTAACATATAAGCAGAAATGGTCGAGAGATAAAAGTACCATTTATGACTAGTCCTACTCATAAGCTTCAAGCAACAATGATTTATCTCTCCTTGCTCTAACATCTACTAAGAGTACAAAAGTGCAACATCAATAGCAGATATCAAATGCAAACATCAACAAATCTTGATCCATTCATTCACCAAAACCTCCTCTAAGGGTGCAAAAGTGCATGTTCTGAGGACAAGTTTTTGGTAAATTTCTGGACCCTTCTCTAAATGCATGAGAAGGGTTTAAATACTACTAACTAAATAACTTAATTACACAGATTTAGGATACGGTTTAAATGACCGCCCTTTTTCTAAGCAAAACTATTTCTAAAAATTAAATCTAACATCTAACTATTTCTGCATTTGCTCCTTATTGTTGCGATCATTCAATATTTTCCTGGGTAGAGTCGGCTGACTGTCTTCCGCTTTTGGTTGAGCTAAGAAAACAAAAGTGGTAAGAGCTGGCACCATCTTTTCACCAAAATAGATGATATACTCGAGAGTCATCCTCTGGCTATGTGGATTTACTGTGTATGCCCAGTAATAATCCAAGTTCCACTTGGTTAACCCTCGAATTGCTTCTGCCTTTGCTTTCTTTCATTTTCCGGGCTTACGAGTGATTGAGCAGTTAGAGGCTTTGCTTTTTGAGCAATTTTCTCAGTGATGCGTGATTTGTGCTAGGCGCTAATCGCACATCGGAAACTGCCTCCGTTCTTTGATCTGGGCCTTTCTGATGCGTTTTTCGCCTTTAGCGCCTTTTCCTTCACCGACTATAAGCCTCAAAATTTTGTAAACATACTGCTTTCGTGAGCTTCTGACCTTGAGTGTTAAACTGCCTGTTGATATCAGCATTGTTCAACTACTCATTCAACCATGGCTATGACTGAAAGATCTGTAATGGATAGCTCAGCAGTGCTCTGTGAATTTGCGGCTCTGTTGCATGCAATATTCATTCATGAGGGCATCTCTTCTCTGTTTCTGAGCATTGGAGCTTTACCCTTTTCCCCCATGGCTTCCTGCACATTGCTTCGTGTTACTTCTGTTTTTCGTTCCTGCAGTTCACACATGAGAAGAGAGTAATGATAATAAAAATTGACAAGAAAGCTCTAAGATCTACGGATGTACAAAAACATGCCACCTGACGTGAACTGACTCTTCGAAAAACATAAAACCGTCTTTCATCAACACTTGGTGTATCATTCATTAATTATCATTAAAGCGTGTATCCAATTTTTTGTTTATGGACAACTTTTCTTGAATGTTGAGCCGGGGAAAATCTGCGATGGAATGTTTTTGCGATTCGCATCGCAACATCACAGTGTCGCATTATCGCATTTTTCATTAAGATGTGTTCTCGCAGGGTTGCCTGATCGCGCTTATCGCAGAATCGCGGATCGCACTGTCGCGCTATCGCAAGATTGCAGATTGCTATAATAGTTAAATGGTTATGTGTTTTTCATGCGACATTGCGATATGCGATATCGCATATCGGATATCGGCGATTTTTTTAAGGTTTTCCAATGTGAGTGTTTCTTAATGCATGCGATGCGATGGAATTCGCGTCGCACTTTCGCAGTTTATCATTTTTACTCATAAGGAAATGCCCTATCAGTCTTTGCGCGATGCGATGTTTTCTTAAGGAGTAAAATACATGAGCCTTAATTGAATTTTTTGAATTTTTACTAAGTGTCCCCACTTACCTAGTGTTATTGATAATATTAAATAAGGAGGGGGGTTGTTGGTGGCCACAAAAATTGGCGATTCACTTGGAAGAACCAGTTATCTCTGTTTTTCTATTGAATTTTTCAAAATTCCAAAACAAAATTTTTTTCTGAAAATTAAACTTTGTTATGGAAAGATAGAGTACATTATGCTCTAAACTATCAATGATATTTTGTTTCGACCACTTTCTACTCTAATTATTTGCTTCCTTAGGCTAGTCCTTGTATTTACATCAGCCATTACTTGGTCTTGTAAAGATAAAACAAAGTCTCCTCTGTAAACCAGTATTAAACATGCTCATTTGTCGTAGGTAGAGCCTCTGCTGCCAGTAGGTGTTTATAGCCTCGACAGGGTAACCTGTTACTGAGAAATGATCGTGTATCCTACTTAAGGTGATCTACAACTTTCAAAGAAAAATACATATCAACACTTATTGCTTTGATTTTCTTTTTTATTCTTAAAGAACAATGTCTTGGTTTGGTAGCCAAATTATGACACATCCATTCACTTGATTTATAACTTTGCTGAACAAGCTGGCTCGTGATGAGACTCCTTGTCTTTTGATTGCAACAATCTTGAGTCATTGCCCTGTTGTGGTGTACAGTATTGGCAAAGTCAGCAAGTTATAATATTTGTGATAATGATAAGCCGGCTCGTGGTGAGACCTCTCATTCTTCAAGATAAAGTGTATCCTTGGGTTATTCCTCTGAAAGCTGCGATTTCCTTAGCAGGGAGGAAGTCATTGTTTCCTTAAGATAGCTCTGGACGACAATAATAAAGTTTTTGGAAACAACTGTTCTATAGAGAATCTTTATTTTGTTATTGATACCTTTCATTGTACTGAGATAAAACAATTTCTTCACTAAAGGTTGCTTTCATCAAATTTTTGAAGTTGAAACTAGTATCATATCTAGGCTAAAGTTTTTAACTGTATCTATCAATAATAAAGATCAGTTTTCCAAAAGATTTGCGATTTATACAAGAGAAAAGTTAAAAATCTGAAAGAGAATTGGTGTCTTTTTCCGTAAATGCCTAATTTAACTACTCACAATGGGTTTTATTATGAAAAAGAAAAACTATTCTACAAAAACAGAAGAATAATCTTCTATGGAAAATATTTCTTGAGAATTTGTCCATTAATAGGCAAAGGATCCCTCTCACCTGCTAAATCCGGTAACACAAACGTTGATGGACCTATGAATTCAAGAATCTGAAAAGGACCAAGCCACATCCTTTGAAATTTTGTATGTTTGCCCTTTTCTTCATGAGCCTTGTCCCACTTTAAAACTAAATCTCCCATCTAAAAATCTTTTCTGTTCATTATGTTTGAATCAAAAGAGGTTTTACTAGTGCTTGATGATGAGCATGCGTTTTCCTAGCTTGTTCTCGTTGTTCTTCTAATTTAATTATTTCCATTTGTCTTAGTTGTAAGGAGGAAGTGGGTACTTTATCAATGTATTGTACTAAAGACAAAGAGGGAATGGCTAAGTGAGTCGGAAGAAACACTTCTTTCCCATAAACTAAATTAAAGGGAGAAGTGCCGATAGAAGCTTTTTGCGTTATCCGATCTGCCCATAAAGCATATATCAAAGCCTTGTGCCAATTCTTTTGATTTTGGTCAACTGTTCTTTTAATAATACTCATTAGGTTTTTATTTGTTGACTCAGCTAACCCATTACCTTGTGGGTAGTAATTGGCCGAATATTTAAGTTTGAATCCTCTTTTAAGTGCAAATTCAGTCATTGCATTTCCAGAAAAGTATGATGCACTATCAAACATTAAAGTGAATGGCAATCCAAACCTGGTGATTATTAATTGATCTATGAACTCAATGATATTTTCAAAATTAACCATCTTGAGTGGAACTGCTTCTACCCACTTAGTAAAATAATCTGTTGCCATGAGGATGTATCTATGCTACTTAGATGAGTGAGGAACGATCTCACCTATTATGTCCAAACCCCACTGACTGAAAGGTTGCTCAATGTTTACCGGCTGTAGTGGCAGGGACGACTTCTTTTGTCTCCCAGCAGTAGTTTGGCAGACTTGACATCTTCTCACGTAACTGTGCGAGTCTTTAAACAGCGTGGGCCAGTAATATCCTACGCGTAAGATTTTATGTGCAGTAGCATATCCATCGTAGTGTCCACCGGCCGGCCCATCATGGACTTCCTGCAAAACTTTTTCAGCTTCAGCTTTCTCAAGACACCTAAGAAGAACAAAATCATAATTTTTTCTAAAAAGAATATCATTTATGAGCTGATATTGCTTAGCTTTCAACCTTAGGGATCTTTTCTTAGTTTGATCAAGGTTTGAAGGAGCATACCCGTTCTTGAGGTAATAAATGATATCAGCGTATAATGATTCTGCATCATTTAGGCTTATCTCACACATTTGTACCTCTTCAAATGGAATTTCAAAAATTTGCGATGCTCCAACCAACATTTTTCAGAAGCCTTGACCTCTTACAATGTTTGCTGGTTTGATCTCAATGTCATATTCCTACAAGGAAGTAACCCGATTAGCTCTTTTCTCACCCACATCCTTCTGTACTAGAAGATTCCTTACCGCCGGAAACGGTACTATGATCTTAGTATGGGTTTTAAGTAAGAAGGGTCTGAAGTATTTGATCGCTTTGAAAACAGCATAAGCCTGTTTCTCCACGTCTGAATAATTTAGTTCAGCACCTTGTAAATTTGAGCTAAAAAACGCAATTGGAGCTTCCGCTTTTCTTGATTTGCTTGAGTTAGAATCGCAGCATATGACTTATTTGAGGCAAATGTGTATAAAATAAAAGGCTCTGAAAAGTTCAGAGTCGCTAAAGATGGAGCATTAATAATAGCTTGTTTGATCAGGTTAAATACTTCATGTTCATCCTGACCCCATCTAAAATTTGAATTCTTTTTAATCATGGTTTGCAAAGGAGACATGATTCGTGAAAAATCTGGAACGAATCTCTTTACAAAATTGATCTGACCAAGGAAAAATTGCATGGCTTTTTTGTTATGAAGTATGGATATTTCAGAAATTTCTTTGATTCCGTCGGGATCAATGTGAATACCGGATTTTGACACTATGAATCCTAGAAGTTTCCCTTCACTTAGCGCAAAAAAAGATTTTTTTGGGTTAAGTGAAATTCCATACCTTAAACACCGTTGAAAGATTTGTTTCAGGTCTTTGAGATGGTCGCTTCGCTTCTTCGAGTACACTGTTATATCATCCAAATAAATTACTACAGATTTATTGACTAAACCTTTGAATGTGATGTCCATGGCTCTCTGAAATGTCGCACTAGCATTAATCAAACCAAATGGCATCTTCCGATATGCGTATGTGCCCCATTTAGTTCTGAATGTGGTTTTCAACTGATGATTAGGATGTATCAACACTTGATTGTATCCTGAAAATCCATCCAAGAAAGACATTAATTCCGAGCCCGCCACTGCCTGCAGTATCTGTTTCATAGGAGGTAGAGGAAAATTATCTTTTTGACAGGATTTGTTAAGGTTCCAAAAGTCAATGCAAATCCTAATATCTCCGTTTTTCTTTCTAACGGGTACCATATTGGATACCCATTTGGAATGTCTGACGGGAAAGATTATCCTGGCCTTCAATAACTTATTGAGCTCAGTTTTTATTTGATTTTCTAAATTGGGGTGGATCTTTCTCAACTTTTGTTGGACATGTTTTTCATTATCGATCATGGGAATAATATGTTGGATGATGGAAGTGTCGTATGTTTTCATCTCATCATAATTCCAGGCAAAAACATTTTTATATTGTCTCAAAAGACGAATATACGCTAGTTTCTCTTCAAGGGCTAGGTCGAGGCCTAGATTAATGTTTTGTGGTTTAGCATCGGTCCCTAGGTTTACTAATTCATAGTTCAAGGTTGAAATTTTGAGTTTTGAATTGGTAGACCTCTTAAACCGATCTTTCAAATCGTACAAGTCTTCTAACTTGACCACCGACCTAGGTATAGCATTATTAGTGCTATTTTGTTGCAATTGTCGATCGTGCTGGTCTTCGTCAATTATTTGATTGGAGTAGGATCCTTCAGACGTGAGGAAATTTACGATATCAGGATTGTCATTGAATACTCTGCAATTTGTGATGTTGTCAGGAATGGACAGTCTAAAGATTAATTCTATTTAGAATCTATCTAGACTAAAATATTCGGAGGGAATAAGCTTAGAAGCTACGTTAGCCAAAAGGTCTGCACTTGCATTTTGGAGCCTGGGGATTGAAGAAATATTAAACACAATGAAATGTTCAGTCAAATCTTGTACTAAGGATTGATAGTGTTTTAAATGACCTGATAAGCAATGTATAGTGTTACGTACCTGTTTAACCACAATCACAGAGTCTCCAAAAACTTGAAGATACTTGACGTCTAACCCGATTGCTTTGTACAAGCCTTGAACCAAAGCCTCGTATTCTGTTGTATTCTTTGTGCAATCGAATTCGAGTCTGCATGTGAGCATGATTTTATCTCCTTCTAGACTAATCAGAATGCATCCTACTCCTGCTCCTTCGTTAGATCTAGAGCCATCAAAAAATAATTTCCAAAACAAAGATTTATTTACAGGTTTATCTAAAAAATTGATACATTTCGAACTATCAGTTCGAGAAATTTTTTTGACTTGGGACAAAACAGAGTGTTCTAAATAGGGTGACGCATGAGCATTGAAATTGCCGAGGAAAGAATCTACCGAGTAATTGCCAATAATGCTGCTGTTATACGCTACTGGTTCATTTTCTCCCTCTAACTCCGTTACTATGTACTTCTGGTGTAGCTCTCATTCAACTTTTATTTGATTCGGTTTACCGTTGTAGGGCAGCCACATGTGCGACCAATCGGTTCCGAAGTATCCATGGAGTTTTTCTGACCAATCCCTGCTAAGAATTAAGCCATAGAATTTCGGGATATCGGCAACTAGAATGTCAATAACCTGACATACCTTTGGGTTGGATGACAATCTTATGGTTACTTGATTTAGATCGTCAATCACTTCGACTTGAGATTGATCTAGCTGAACTATGCGTACTGTGGATTTCTGTGGTTGAACATTTAACTTGGCACATATAGATTTGGGTAAAATATTCGATGAAGCACCAGAATCTTCCAAACAATTGTGCACATTTTTATTGAAGATTTCATAAGTAAGGAGAAACGGGGGAGTGTGAGATCTTGATCTTCCTCCAGTTAGGTCAATGTCATTTGGATCAATCTTATTGATCGCGTTAGTTAGAGTTCTTCCCATGTTATGGGAAGCTTGAGAAAGTACAGCGGCAGGCAAAGGTGCAACTGGCATGACATGTAATTCTTTCATCATTATCTTCTGTTGATGTTTCAACTTGCTCAGTTCGTAAAGGGTGATGTTAGCCCTAGTCTTCTTCATGTCTTCAATAATATTGTACTCCATTTCATTCGACACTATCAGTGTTTTAGATGGAGTCGTTTCATCTATTTGGACTGGGCTAGTTTGAGTCGCTTTAGATATCGTTTTCTTTGTCGCGACTTTATCCTTTGTTGCAGAGCTTGCGCTCATCGGCTTAGGGGTAGTTTGGGGAGGATCAAGATGATTTTTTCTTCGTGTGCTAACTGGAAATACTTCTTGATCTTCTTCTTGTGGGATGATGAAATCCCACATTCCTTGTAATTCCACAACTTCTTCGTCATCAATCTGCCCTTCAGTGGAAATTTCCTCTTCCTCTTCCTGGGATTCAACATTTGAAATGGCATTGGGTGGCTTTGCATCCATTGAAGGAACTCTTTTAAAAGCTCTGTAGGGCTTTTTTGAAAAAGTTTCTGCTACTTTCTTTTTTATGTCGACCATTTCATTGGACATGGTCTTTAGAACTTTCTGCAATCCTTCCAAATCAAATGGATCTTTTTCTTGTTTCTTCTTGGAGTCTTCCTTGAAGGTGACTTTTTTAGATTTCTGTTCCTCTATCGCGGATCTCTTTTCCAGGGCTATTATTCATTTCTCTACTGCTATCGCCTCTTTCATGTTATCAGCTAAGGTTATTTTATTTTCCTTATCCATGAAGATTGCTATGTTTGATGGTAGAGCGGTAATAGACCATTCACATTGTACTTCTTCACTGGGCTGGGAAGCAGTAGGAATTTTGTTGAACCGTAAATTGAAATCCTTGATAGGCTCTCTAGCTTCGGCTTTAAGATTAGATAGGTCATTGATTAACGTTGCCTTCGACCTTTCATCACCAAACTTGGTTAGGAATTGGTCCTGGAATATGTCCCAACTTGTGATGGATCTGGAGGTAATGAAAAGTACCATGACCCGGCTGTTCCTTGCAGTGTATAAGGAAAAAGTCGAACAATAGCATCTTCATTAGTAACTCCATTGAGATTAATGGAAAGCACGAAGTTGTTTATGTGCTCTTCTGCTAGCATGCCTGCCTCGGGATTGAATTTAGGCAGCCATTTCTCAGGATGGGCCGGTATTTGACTCAAGGGTGCAGGCATTAGGATTGCCCCAGGGTTATTCCATGGAGATTGAGCCATTGTTGAACTGCTAATAGAGGAAAGTGAAGAAGATGATCCCTGCAGCTGGGAGGATGAGGATACTACGATTGTAGATGATTGAATAGGGGTAGTGGGGGTTCCAGTGGATGGATGGACGATGATATGGAGTGGAGGTGTGGATGGTTGACTTCGTGGTGAAGTAGTTGAGATGGATGATGTTGACGAAAGAGTCTCATTGTCAGACTCTTGCGGTGATTTCCTCGCTCTTTTCCTGGTGGGAAGAGGTAATTCGGTTGGCTGGACGCCAAACTTTTCACTCTTTAGCCTTGTCAGGGGATGAGCAGGGTTTTACTGCGAAGTCACCCTGCCTTGAGATTTATCAGACCTCTGAGGAGAAATGGAAATTCGCTGAAGTTCGTGAATTAGGGATTCGACTTCAGGAAGTTCAACGGTAGATTGTTCTGAAATATCAGGGTGTGTAGCAGTGGTTGATACTCGAGCGACTTTTGACTCTGGATTTAAATGTAATGGAGAAGTCGGGAGAGATGATGAGGGCGATTTACTCTTAGAATGGTATTCAGATTTGGATTTACTTGCCATTCATAGTTCAGGCCCTCCTTCTAGCACCAAATATGTTGAAGGCCCCAAAAATCGGGTCGAAAACAAGGGGGATACCCGGCCGGTCCTGACCTTGGTTGGCAGCTCCTTATCCGTTTGGTATAGTGGGTCCGACTGGGGATAATGGGACCAGTTTCCCAATCTATGTGTGTGTGTGTAGAATTTGATGTTGTTGATCTAATAGTTCGTATCTAAGCTATTCTAATTCAAACATTAATCTAATTCTATGCTATTGTAATCTAATAAACAACACATCTAAATCTATGCTAACCCGGGATGTAATTCTTCTATTATGCGATCTAAAGAGATTTAAAATAACAACTGGTAATAAAGATCATTCAACGATTATAAGAAATGAAATCAATTAAGATGAACCACTTCGCATAAAAAGTTAGACGAAACAGTTGTGAACAACATATCGTATAATGAGATATTCATACATTAAACATAAATAAATAGCTATCACCGTACAAAAGTGCCAAATGATAACTCAAGCATTCATGAAATAACATATAAACAACTAAAAATTGTATATCACTTTAACATATAAGCAGAAATGGTCAAGAGATAAAAGTACCATTTATGACTAGTCCTACTCATAAGCTTCAAGCAACAATGATTTATCTCTCCTTGCTCTAACATCTACTAAGAGTACAGAACTGCAACATCAGTAGCAGATATAAAATGCAAACATCAACAAATCTTGATCCATTCATTCACCAAAACCTCCTCTGAGGGTGCAAAAGTGCATGTTCTGAGGACAAGTTTTTGATAAATTTCTAGACCCTTCTCTAAATGCATGAGAAGGGTTTAAATACTACTAACTAAATAACTTAATTACACAGATTCAGGATATGGTTTAAATGACCGCCGCTTTTCTAAGCAAAACTATTTCTAAAAATTAAATCTAACATCTAACTATTTATGCATTTGCTCCTTATTGTTGCGAGCATTCAATATTTGCCTGGGTAGAGTTGGTTGACTGTCTTCCGCTTTTGGTTGAGCTAAGCAAACAGAAATGGTAAGAGCTGGCACCATATTTTCAGAAAAATAGATGATATACTCGAGAGTCATCCTCTGGCTATGTGGATTTACTGTGTATGCCCAGTAATAATCCAAGTTCCACTTGGTTAACCCTCGAATTGCTTCTGCCTTTGCTTTCTTGTGTTTTTCGGGCTTACGAGTGACTGAGCAGTTAGAGGCTTTTCTTTTTGAGCAATTTCTCAAAAAGCAAATCCTCTAACTGCTCAGTCACTCGTAAGCCCGGAATTGCGCATCGGAAACTGCCTTCGTTCTTTGATCTGGGCCTTTCTGATGTGTTTTTCGCCTTTAGCGCCTTTTCCTTCAACGGGTATAAGCTTCAAAATTTTGTAAACATAATGCTTTCGTGAGCTTCTGACCTTGAGTGTTAAACCGCCTGTTGATATTAGCATTGTTCAACTACTCATTCAACCATGGCTGTGACTGAAAGATCTGTAATGGATAGCTCAACAACGCTTTGTGAATTTGCAGCTCTGTTGCATGCGATATTCGTTCATTAGGGCATCTCTTCTCTGTTTCTGAGAATTTGAGCTTTAACCTTTTCCCCCATGGCTTCCTGCACATTGCTTCGTGTTACTTCTGTTTTTCGTTCCCGCAGTTCACACATGAGGAGAGAGTAATGATAATAAAAATCGACAAGAAATATCTAAGCTCTATGGATGTACAAAAACATGCCACCTGACGTGAACTGACTCTTCGAAAAGCACAAAACTGTATTTCATCAACACTTGGCGTATCATTCATTAATTATCATTAAAGCGCGTATCCAATTTTTGGTTTATGGATAGCTTTTCTTGAATGTTGAGCCGGGGAAAATCTGCGATGGAATGTTTCTGCGATTCGCATTGCAGCATCACAGTGTCGCATTATTGCATTTTTCATTAAGATGTGTTATTGGAGGGTTGCTCGATCGCGCTTATCGCAGAATCGCGGATCGCACTGTCGCGCTATAGCAAGATCGCGGATCGCACTGTCGCGCTATCGCAAGATCGCGGATTGCTATAATCGTTAAATGGTTATGTGTTTTTCATGCGACATTGCGATATGCGATATCTCATATCGGATATCGGCAATTTTTTTAAGGTTTTCCAATGTGAGTGTTTATTAATGCATGCGATGCGATGGAATTCGCGTCGCACTTTCGCAGTTTATCATTTTTACTCATAAGGAAATTCCCTATCAGTCTTTGCGCGATGCGATGTTTTCTTAAGGAGTAAAATACACGAGCCTTAATTGAAATTTTTGAATTTTTACTAAGGTTCCCCACTTACCTAGTGTTATTGCTAATACTAAATAAGGAGGGGGTTGTTGGTAGCCACAACGGGTAGGTAAGGGAAAATTATAGTTATTTGTTTCCATCTAAGTTTAGAAATATTGAATCCCATGCCTTCCTCCTTGCTCTTGAATGAGCAGCAGATTCTTGAACTTTTATCGTACAGCTTCTGGTGCCACTCCATAGTGTGATCTATTATAGAATCACACCCTTGATTCTTCCAGACAGGGTGTTAAGAGCTCGAATATGTGACCATGATAGGGATATCATTATTATTGCTCACCTGAGTTGATAAATCCCCAAATTATTGGTGCCCAAGGCTTGTCTATGCAAGAAAATTCTCCACTATGATTTCTTTGTCTCTGTTCTATGCCTATCTCATTCCTGGAAGCATAATTATTTTTTAGGGCTTAGATTATAATGCATATGTAAACTTTGTATTTACATGGCATATTTTTGTCATAAAAAAATATGGAACTGACTCAACCACAAAACCTCACCCCGAGAGCATTAAGAAAATTGAACTCGTGACCTCTCAATAGAAAAGGTGTTTTAACGATATGGATGTGACCAATTAAGTTAACTCTCAAGGTTAAATTTTATAATTATATTATAACTTAGCAATATAACTTTAATACTTTAACTCTATATTTTTCGCAATATGCCTTTAATGACTATAATTATTGTAATATTGTTTGCAATGTGATTAACAACAAATGTCAAACAACAAATGACTTCCGAATGTGATGAATAACAAAATATTTTGCACTATGAGGAATAAGAAACATTGTTGCAATGTCACATACAATAAACGTTATCACAATATCACAAACAATAAACAACATTGCACTATGAAAAGCAACATATGTCATTGCAATGTGATGAACAATAAGTGTCATCATAATGTGACAAATAAAAGGCATCTTTGCAATATGAAAAATAATAAAGGACATCGCCATGTGCCAAATAACCAATGACGTCGCAACATCACAAGCAAGAAATATCATTAGTATATGACAAAAAATAAATGTTGTTGCAATTTGACCAATAATAAATGGTGTTGCAATCTGATGCATAAAAAATGACATCACAAGGTGATGAGCATTAAATCTCATTACACATAAATAAAAAATGATGTTGCAATGCCACAAATAAAACCATTGAAAATGATGGTTGACCATGTTTAACTGAGTCAACCATGATATTTCCTTGGTTGACTAAGGTCAAACATGATCAACCATGGTCATATGTGGTCAATCATAGTCCATCGTAGTGAAAAAGGTCAAGCATGGTCAACACGGTCATGATAGCCAACCATGTTAAAGTAAGGTCAAACATGGGCAAACCACGATGAACAATGGCCTACATGATCAACATGGTTCACAATGGTTACAATGGTCATCTATGGTCAACATGGTTAAAATGACCATCCATGGTTGATCATAATCCTCTATAGGTAAATGTTGACAACCCTAATCTAACATGTTTAGCCATAGTTGGTCATATGTTGAGCATTTTCAACCATATATTAACTATTGTCAAACATGGTTGAATAAGATCAATTATGGTGAAACATGGTCAACGAATCTTAATCATGGTTAAACATAGTCACCAAATTCGACCACATTCAACCTTGTTCAACCATGTTCAAAACAAGTTAAACCTTGGTCAACCATGCTCATCCATGATCAATTAGAGTCAACGATAGGAAACATTGTCAACCATGCTCAACCTTGGTTAGTATGGTCAAATCATGGACAATATAAACAACCATAACTTGACCATATTCAACCATAGTCAACCATGGTTAAACATGCTCGCCACGTTTAGCCATCATCAAACTTGTTCAATAATGTAACATTAAAGTAACATAAATACATTGTTATATTAATGGTTGGCCATGTGAAAGCATGGTCAATCCCATCAACCCTCTTAAAAAATTAATATAATGTTAATGTAACTATTCATGTAACATTCATATAATAATGATTAGCATTAATGTACCATAGATACCTTGTTATATTAATGGTTGACCACGACCAACATTAGTCAACCATGATCAACCATTGTCAACATCATTAACCCTTGTTTACCATAATCAATCATCAACAACCATCGTCAAACATGGTCAACCCTTGTCAACCAATTTAAACCATAGCCAAACAATGTCAACCATAGTCAACCATGGTCTACTAATTAACCATATTAATAAAGTGGTTGATATAGACTGATTGGTGTCATTTTCCATGTTTCATAGTCAACCAATGCCATTATAAGTGAAAATGATGCCAGTAATCATAGATTAGCCATTTTATCATTGTGGCTATACTAATATAAATAATGAACATTTTTCATCTATTATAATATCTTTAAACATTTAAATCTTTACTAAAAAATTCATTCCAATAGAAAAAATTAAACACATTTAACACTAATGCATACCCAAGCCCATTTATAGGAGCATGATATTGGAAAAATCTATTAAATATTGAAACTTATTGAATCACACTAACATTTGAAGAGGTTTTTATTATTTTTTTTCAAAACCATTACTTATATCTAATTTTGTTGTTTTTGTTTGTTTGTTTGTTTCGTTTGTTCGTTTTTTTTTGTCTAAAAGACACTTTATTTTATTACGTATTTGAAGAGGGCCTTATCATTTTTTCCAAAACCATTACTTATATCCAATTTTGTTGTTTTTGTTTGTTTTTTTTTCTAAAAGAAACTTTATTTTATTATGTGAAAATATTATTTATTTTTCTTTTTTAGTTAAGTTGAGTCCACATACAAGGTTATCTTACATCCCCACAATTAGCTTCCACCCTCAACCCTTGCACAAAGGATTTAAATATGTGAGTTAATTGGAACTAAACCCCACACAAATAATACTCTTTACTTTTATCTAATATCATGATACATATGAATGAAAAGAAAAAAAGATAAGTAGGTCACTACCATGATCTCAACATATTTTGTTGATGATATAATTACCATCACAAAAAATCATTAATTTAGAAGATTTTAGGATTTCCATGAGTAGAAATGGCTTGATGGCAAGAGGTAAACACTCACTCTCACATAGTAATTGACAGGCTCACAGCTTTACTCTCCATATTCTTGCTTCTTTCCATTTTGGTAGGCTTTTGAGCTATTTCACTATCTTAGTTTGTCTTGTTATTGATCTCTTTACTTGTTCTTATATTATTAGATTTAAGACTTTTGTGATCCATATTATAAATAATAATGTATTTGAGATTAATCATATCATTAAGATTTGGTCAACCAAAATATGATTCATTCTCAAGATAAACATTCTTATATTCTAAAAAATTTGGAAAATAACAAAATCATTCCATACTTAAAAATAAAGTTTAACCTCCCTCCACCCAAGTCTACCACTTCTCATCTTTACTTCGCTTCTTCGTGGGAAATTATTATTATCCAAGTAAACGGAGAATCATTGTAATTGTTTTACAATGAAGAAAGTTTAGGAAAGTGAATGACGTGAGTCATGTATGCAAGTTCATGGACAAAATTCGATACTAAAACTATTCTTACCAGAAACGACCCAACTTACACCTAGGGCCCCAAGTGCATGCAATTAAAGCTGTAGGGAACTTTTGTTGTATGTTTGCTCGAGAAGTAAAGAAATATGTCGTGTCTATGGAGTAGTCTATTTGCTTTAAAAACTAAAAATTCCCCCAATCTTTAAGTAGAAAGAGTGTGTTGAGATTTTCTGTTTGGAGTCAAATAGGCAAAAATCTCTGTAGGTGACAACAATAGAAATTCAGTTCCTAGATTAGCTCCAGGTTGTTGGGAGATGATTAATGCCTCCTATATTTGATGTGAGTGAGTTAATGAGGTTGTTAGATTCTCTTTGCTATATAACAGGCAACCATTCGGATTGTTTGCTATGAGGGTGAGAGTTTTGTGAGGATTTCATTTTGTAATCTCCTGTTTGATTAATAAATTGTCGATGCCTATGTTGTGTGGACGTAGCCCAGATTGGTTGGGTGAACCACGTTAAATTCTTGTGTCTTATGTGCTTGACATATCAGCTGTATATTTTTGTTTAATTTCTGTTGTGCATCTGATCTCCAACAAGTGGTATCAGAGCAGTTGGAGGCGTGGCGCAACTGATGAGCATGCTGAAGGTGGAGCGCTGGTAATGTTTGTCAATCATCGCTGTTGATTGTCTATTTTTTAATGTGTTGTCATATGTGCGTTGTTCTCCAAGAAGCGGTAATGTGGCTTCTGTTAGCCGAAGCAAAAGTTTCCAAGCGGATTTAAGCTCAGTCGTCCAAGAAGCCAAGGACGAGGTCGCCGTTGTGCCGCGGGTCCCAAACCTGGAGCCTCAAGAAGGCAGAGGCGATCGTGGTGGATTCTTGCCTGAATTGGGACTGCAGAAACGAGGCTTCCATTGATTTCATCGTGGAGCGCTGGCTACATTGATGTCATCGTCGTTATCCTGAACGGTGGAGCGAGGCTTCCCTTAATCATATGATTAGAGTTTGAAACGGGAGCAGAGATTGCTGTTCACCTGAACGGTGGAGCGCTGGGAATTTGAACTTCGGTGGGTACGCAAATACCCAGGTTTACAATATAACCATCAAGTGGGGCTCTACAACGAATGGTGCTGCCTGGAGGGTGATGTCCGCCTGTGTGGAGACTGCCTGCGTGTTGAATGTTGTTTTCGCTGGTGGAGATCGTTGAATTGGCTGCGTGTTGAATGCTGTTTTCGCTGGTGGAGGTAACTGCGCGTGTTTAGTATTTACGATGTGGTTTAATGAAATTGTGCGGTGCTAGCTTTAATCGTGTATTTTAGACATGAGTAGAGATGAAACTCATTTGAAATTATTCTTTATCCATATGGTATTTAAAGATCGTTGAATTGGTAAAGATTCCAGATATAAAAAAAAAATTAAAGACATCAAAGTAATATAAGTGCAAAGGGCAGTTTTTTTTTTAAAAGGCAAAGGCAGAAAGGCATAGGCAGTTTGTTTTGCTAATTGCTGGTATTGAAACATTGGTTTTGTTTTTTGGAGATTATTGTTTTTTGATTGATACAAATGGCAAAAACTCAAAGTGCCCAGTTCGAAATTGAGAAATTTAATGGCAAAAATAATTTCGAGATCTGGAAGGTAAAGATGCATGATCTGCTGGTACAGCAGGGCGTGGAAAAGGCATTGTTGGGCAGGTCCAAATTTCCTTCCCCCATGACAGATGATGATTGGAATGAATTGGATGGAAGAGACTTGAGTGGAATTCAGTTGTGCTTGGCTGATGATGTTTTATTTAACATCATGTCAGAGAAGACTGTAGCTGGTTTGTGGATGAAGTTGGAGAAGCTGTATATGACGAAATCCTTGACAAATCGGATTCTCCTGAAACGGCAGCTTTATGGTTTGCGGATGAAAGAAGGTACCTCGATTACTGATCACCTGAATTTTTTTAATACCTTACTAGTGCAATTAGATAGTCTAGATGTGAAATTTGATTCAGAGGATAAGGCAATAACTCTATTGTGTTCATTGCCCGAATCCTGGGATCACTTTGTTACTTCCATAAGCTTTAGTACAACAGACATTCTTGAGTTTGACGATGTTGTTGGAGCCTTGTTGTCTGAGGAGACGAGGAAGAGGTCGAATGCAGACACCTCTATGTCAGAGGTAATGATGGCCAGAGGTCGCTCAAGAGAGAGACACTCTGGGGGAAAGCATAGCGACTCTCGTTCAAAGTCCAAAGGAAATAAGACAAAGGTGAAGTGTTGGCATTGTGGCAAGGCTGGACATCTGGAAAAGGATTGCTGGAAGCGAAAGCAGGCTGCTAAAGAAGGCTCTTCGATAGAAAAGAAGGAAGCCAACACCACAGATACAGGTTCAGTATCTAGTTCAGGTATGAGTGATGAGGTATTGTCTGTTAATGTTTCAAAACATGATCAACATTGGTTGTTAGATTCTGGGGCATCTAACCACATGTGTATTCATAAAGATTGGTTTAAGACATATAAATCAGTTGATGATGGAGTCGTGTACATGGGTAATAATGTCACTTGCAGTATTGTTGGAATAGGAAGTATACAACTGCAAATGTTAGATGGCACAACCAAATTGTTAACTAATGTGAGACATGTACCAGATCTAAGAAAAAATATAATTTCATTAGGAGCACTGGATACGAATGGATATAAAACTGTAGTTCAAGGTGGAGTTATGAAAATCTATAAAGGTATTTTACTAGTGATGAAGGCTAAGAAGGTAGGAAATCTTTTTCAATTAGAAGGTAGAACTGGGTCAGATCATGTGTCGGTGTCTGAACAGGACAGTAGTTCCATTCGCCTATGGCATCAAAGGTTGGGCCATATGAGCGAACGAGGGTTGAAAATTTTGGCTGACCACAAGTTACTTCCTAATCTAAGATCTGGAAAGTTAGATTTCTGTAAACATTGCTTGTTTGGAAAACAAAGTAAACAAAAATTTAAAATAGGCAAACATACTAGTAAAGGAATACTTGATTATATCCATTCAGATGTTTGGGGTCCAGCCCCTACAACGTCATATGGTGGCTCGTCATATTTTGTATCGTTTATTGATGACTTTTCTAGAAAAGTGTGGGTCTACATGTTGAAAAGGAAGTCTGATGTTTTTACAGTTTTCAAGCAGTTTAGAGCATTGGTAGAAAACAACACTGGTAGAACTATAAAATGTTTAAGAAATGACAATGGTGGTGAGTTTACTTCCAAGGAGTTTGACAGCTATTGCAAGGATGCAGGGATCGAGAGACATAAGACCACGGTTTATACTCCTCAGCAGAATGGAGTTGTTGAACGCATGAACAAGACTCTTCTAGAGAGAGCAAGGTGTATGCTGAGTAACGCTGGGTTGCAAAAGGAGTTGTGGACGGAAGCAGTGGCAACAACTTGTTATGTGATAAAACGATCTCCATCAACGGCGATAGGTTGCAAGGTTCCGCAAGAGGTATGGAAAGGACACCCTTGTGACTATTCTAAACTCAGAGTGTTTGGTTGTGAAGCATATGCTCTAGTGCCTAAACATCAGCGAACTAAATTAGATCCAAAGTCTAAAAGGTATATCTTTGTTGGGTATGGTGATGGAACAAAGGGATATAGATTGTGGGATCCTACTACCCGCAAAATCATCATCAACAGAGATGTAAAGTTTAATGAATCCTCTCTTGTACAGTTAGATGTAGATAGTAGATTGAAACAGGATGATGTATTTGATTTCCAGCACATTCAGTTTGACAACATTTCTAATGATAGTCATAACGACCATAGTTCAGATTCTAGTCATGAACAGGTTTCAGAATCAGATTATGAACAGGGTTCAGATGGAGGTCATGAACAGGTCTCAGATGGCGATCATGAAGAAGTTCCTACAGATGATAGACAGCCAATTCTGGAAGCACCATAAACATTCTTAAGGAGGTCTACAAGGATCAAACGCCCTCCGAGAAGGTATGATGATCATGTTACTTCAGTTGCTTTGACCGCTAATGATGATGAACCTTTGTGTTATCCGGAAGCTGTAGAAGGTTCAAATAGTGACAAGTGGAAAGCAGCCATGAAGGACGAAATGATGGCCTTAAGTAAGAATGGTACATGGGATCTGGTTGAGCTTCCGAAAGGCAGGAAAACTGTGGGGTGTAAATGGGTTTTCAAGGTGAAACAGGGTGTGAATGATACGGAAGACAGGTACAAAGCACGGCTGGTTGCAAAAGGGTTTTCTCAGAAAGGCGGTATTGACTTTCATGAGATTTTTTCACCAGTGGTTAAAATTGTTTCAATTAGAATTGTGTTAGCATTAGTGGCTTTGCTTGATTTAGAGTTGCAGCAGTTAGATGTTAAGACTGCATTTCTACATGGTGACTTAGATGAGGAAATATATATGGAACAACCGAAAGGGTTTGTTCACCATCGCAATGAGAAATTTGTCTGCAGGCTCAAGAAGTCATTACATGGCCTGAAGCAGTCGCCTCGGCAGTGGTACAAGAAGTTTGATTCTTTCATGTTGAGTCAGAAATATGTTAGAAGTGAATATGATCATTGTGTTTATTTTAAACAGTTGAATAATGGCATATTCATTATCTTGGTATTGTATGTTGACGATATGCTTTTAGCAAGCAAAAGCATAGAAGAAATCACCAGGTTGAAGGCTCAGATGGCAAGGACATTTGATATGAAAGATCTAGGAGCAGCAAGACATATTTTGGGCATGGAGATTTTCAGAGATAGGAGCAATGGTAAGCTATGGCTATCACAACAAAAGTATATTGAGAAAATACTTTTGAGGTTTGGTATGAATAATGTGAAGCCTATTTCAGTCCCTTTAGCTTCCCATTTTAAGCTTTCTTCGAGTTTATGTCCTAATACAGATGAAGAAAAGGATTATATGTCTCGAATTTCATATGCCAATGTAGTAGGGTGTTTAATCTATGCGATGGTTTGTACTCGACCAGATATTTCACATGCAGTTGGGGTTGTCAGTAGGTACATGGCAAATCCGGGTAAAGAACATTGGTCAGCAGTGAAATGGGTTCTTCGGTATCTGAGAGGCACAAGTAGTTATTGTATCGCTTACAATAAGAGTAGTGAATTTGTTTGCGGATATGTTGATTCCGATTTTGCAGGTGATTTGGATAAGAGAACGTCAACTTCAGGGTATGTCTTTACTCTTGCAGGTAGAGCTATAAGTTGGATGTCAAAGCTACAGAACATTGTTGCTTTGTCCACTACTGAAGCAGAATACATTGCTGCTTCTCATGCTTGCAAAGAAGCGATTTGGTTGAAAAGTTTGTTTGGTGAATTTAGTAGGTTGCAGGACAGCATCAAGTTATTTTGTGACAGTCAAAGTGCAATACATTTGGCTAAGAATCCGGCCTATCATAGTAAATCAAAGCATATACCGATCAAGTACCATTTTGTAAGACAGGTTATCACTGAAAGGGGAGTCTCTCTTGAAAAGGTGCATACAAAGGAGAATTGTGCAGACATGTTCACGAAACCAGTTTTGTTGGAGAAGCTATGCTGGTGTTTGGCTTCTCTTGGCTTGCAGAAAAGATAAAATAATAATAACAGGGCATCAGGCTAATTGTTGTCAAGGTGGAGATTGTTGAGATTTTCTGTTTGGAGTCAAATAGGCAAAAATCTCTGTAGGTGACAACAATAGAAATTCAGTTCCTAGATTAGCTCCAGGTTGTTGGGAGATGATTAATGCCTCCTATATTTGATGTAAGTGAGTTAATGAGGTTGTTAGATTCTCTTTGCTATATAACAGACAACCATTCGGATTGTTTGCTATGAGGGTGAGAGTTTTGTGAGGATTTCATTTTGTAATCTCCTGTTTGAATAATAAATTGCCGATGCCTATGTTGTGTGGACGTAGCCCAGATTGGTTGGGTGAACCACGTTAAATTCTTGTGTCTTATGTGCTTGACATATCAGCTGTATATTTTTGTTTAATTTCTGTTGTGCATCTGATCTCCAACAGAGTGTTTAAGGATATTGTACGTCTGGAGATATGAAGGTCTATAAGATCCCTAAGTTTTACGGTTATATAACAAATTCGTTGTCTAGAGGGCGGAAGAGAGAGGACGGTAGCAGGAAGTTAAAAGAAATTACACCTTGTTTTTATATGCAGCAATATATTGTTGTTGAGAATATTTAAAATCTTATTCGTATCGTTTGAAAATCTCAATATTTCGTTAAAACGTTAAACTCTTCAAACAATACACACAAGGTTCCAAAATTTCTCAACAACAAATTTCACCTAATCATTAACACAGATTTCAGGTTTCAGAACACTCTTACTTCCAAAATAATCCTGATAGAATAATTGACCAAGCTCAAACTTCTGGAATACACCCTCACATCCCATCAAGGTGTACAAGAAACCCAAAAAAGAACCCGTTAACATGCGGAACTGGTAGGCCCCTTTCTCCGTTTCATGGACGTTGTGTCTTTTTCTGATAGGTTTCTTATGTCCAACATAGCTCTTTCCAGTTTTCTTTTCTTAGTTATATCTTACTGTTTAATCAGTCATATGAGGCAGTTAATAGATCTGCACTGTGCCCCCACACTATTTCAAAGAATATGTTCCTTTTCGGAACTGTTGTGAATCCGATTTTCGATGAGGCAGGTGCAGGACTGTTTTGAATCCGATTTTCCATGAGGCAGGTCCCGTTACTTTGATATATTAATATAAAATAATTAGGTTAAAAGAAAATAATAAAACATGAGCACGGTTCCCAAAATTGAGGTGCATAGGCCCGGTAAAATTATTACCAGATTGCGTAGCCTAAAAAATTAGTAAATTGGCTTCGAAAATAATAGATTTTTTTTTTACTAAATTTTGGTAAAATTTGGTACAAATTTTTCCAGAGTTATTTTTTGGGAATTTTTTTTGGTGGGATTTCAGTCAAATTTTAATAAATTCTAACAGGACTTTATTGAAATCACAAGTTTGATGGGTAAACCCTACACAATAGAAGTGCTCTAGCGTTTTTCAGGGTATTAAATCCATATATACAATAAAAAAACAGTTTTTTTTTTCCAAGGAAAAAAAACGGTAACTTTTTATTAAAAAGATAATGAAAAGTTACACAAGCAGATGCATTTAAGCATTCCGTATGCTGCCACAAGGGCCCGAGTGCTTTCACACCCCACGCAACATTAGAGGACTAACGTGCAGAAAGAATAAGAAAAGAGAAGAGAAAAGAGAATATGTAAGGAGAAAAAACTGGAATCCTGCAGTGAGTAGAACTCACGCTTCAAGTTTTTCTCCCCTTTTCCTTTTCGACCTTGCGCCACACTCCTTGTGTGGGCTCGATCGAAGCAATGACTAACTGTGTCTCTGTATTCTGCGGGCCAGGTTCCTTGTCTGAATCTGAAGTATCTGAGTGGTGGTGCCGTTTGGTGCCACCCGTACTAGGATCCATGCTTGTCTCCACTACCTTGTTGTCTGATGGGGTTCCTTTCTGTTTCTCCATTTCTTGGTTTACCTCAGTTTTCTCTTCTGGAGGTTCTTCCTCTGCTGCTTCTGATTCTTCATCCTCTGAATCTGGGGGAGAAAAGTTCCAACCTTTCCTCTGCTTCCCTTTCTGCTTCTTTTTATTCTTGGCTTCTGGACATGTGCTTTGTAAGTGACCTGTCTGCCTACAGATCCTACATCTAAAAACGGTGTTTTCATAATCTAGTACCTGCAACGAGTTCTGTTGTTTGTAGATCAACCTTATATTTTCCGGCAGTCCTTTACTTAAGTCTACTTCCACACAGATACGTGCGTAAGTGTAGATCCTTTCATCGATCCTGTCCATGTCTGTTTTGATATATTTCCCTATGCTGTTTCCAATGCCTTCCAGCACCCGTTCATCCCAAAAGTGCAATGGAAGATTGTGTAGTCTAACCCAAACTGGCATTCTGGTTACCGTCATTTTATTTGGATCAAAATCTGGGAACCATGGAGTCACAAACAGCCCTGCTGTTCCCCAAAACCATGGCCCGGTACTGATAACTGTATCTCTGACTTCCTTGGATGTGAATCTCACTATGAAAAAACCCTTTGCACATAAATGAATGTCACACTCCATGGTCCAGCTGGTGAAGATCCAATGGAAAAGATCCATAGGTTTAGGCCAAAAGCTGTTGAAACGGCAGATTAAAGCTCGCGTTTCATAGAACTTGACGAAATCATCGAGCCCTGAGGAATCTAGGTTTAAAGCTGGGGCTTGCTCTGACTGATCTACTATGTATGGCCTGGGCAGGTGTCCTCCTTGATCTGGGGATGGCCCTGAATTTCTGCTGCCCTGTAAAATGTTTTTATAGGATTTTGGTTGGTGCTGGGCTGCAGCTTTTTTCCCCTTGTCTCCCCCTGAGGAGCTTGGCTGTCCCTGAGGCAGAGCCCCTCCTCTCAATCTGAGATTTAAAATAATGATTGATCCTGGCCCAATCTCATAACTTTCCAGAGATCTACAGTCCTGAAGGGACCGCCTTCCACTGACCAGATGTTGGGCCTGAACTAGGTACCCCATTTCTGCCCATATTTGTTGTTTTAGCTGCATGGAGGTGTCTCCTGCATGAACCCATACTAATCGAGATTTCCCCTGAGGGGGTTTAATCAGGATCTGAAAACAAAAATTAGTTAACTGCTTTGACTGATGGCGAAAATCCAGATCTGGCTCCGTTTTGGTTCCTTTTTCCTTTTGCTTGCCTGGATCTGCATATACTCTGCCCGATCTAGGATTGATGTCTTTGTTCCAAAAGGTTAGATCTGACCAAGATCTGCATTGATTGGGCCTCAGATCTGGTAGATCCGACCCAGATCTGCCGAGATTAGGTCTTACGGTTTTGGGGTGGGTCGGATCTGCAACCCGCAGTCCCCCATCCTTGCATGCAGGCTTCCTGAGGAGATGGGCAATATTCCCTCTGTTTGATCGGTGCTTATACGCACCGATCTGCTGCCTGAACTCCTGGAGATCTTGGATCTTTTCCTTTTTTGTGAGATCCGGCCTAGATCTGCTGGTTTTAGGCCATGCAATAGGGTATATGGGCAGATCTATCCCATGCACCCCTTCATCGTTGCCTGCTTGAAGAAACTGTAAAGGGGTGAGCCAGACAAACCCTTTTCTGACCGATCTTGTACATATCAAAAAGATTTCTGCCAAATTTCCGCTCTCCAAGAGAGATCCGAACCCAAAGACGAAAAGGGTCTGCAGATCTCTGGTCTCGAGCAAGGGTGCTGGCCTCTCCTTCAGATCGTCACTGATTCCTTTTGGCCCAGCGTGCAAATGGTGATTTGGACAGAGAAAAAACGTTGTACCCACATCTTCCAGGAGTTCTTCAGATACTTTGGACGGACCGAACCATACCAGAGCCGCGGCCATACTGTCAGATCTGTAAGAAACAGGGACGGTGACCTTCCCTTCCACGCTACCTTCGACGAACGCCTTGCCGCGGGTTCGATTCCTGCGCAAAACCTTCTTCCTCGGCTCCTGAATAATTACAGTAAAAAACAGTTTAAATAACACAAATCAAGATTTCACTTTAAATTTTTGGCAGGCACCAGAAAACACACAAAATCCCACTAAAAACAACTTCAAATTTTTAAAAAAATCTCAAATACACCTGTAAAGCTTCAAAATTGTGCATACCCTTGAAATTTTTGATAATGTTAAATCTATTTATAATAACAAAAAAATTCGACAACTTCTATCATTAAATTTTTTTGAAAAAAAAAACCAGATTCCAATATCGGGGCCAATTTAGTTCATTTACTCTTTACCCGAGTTCGCAATGCTGTCATTTCTTTTTGAAGATCACAATGAGAACGCTCAAAATAAAAATAATAAGTGCATTGAAAGTCGACTTTATTGTTTTTATGCAGATTTTTTAAAATATAAACAGTTCAATTCAGGAGTTGGTTTAATGCCAAGAGAAAAAATGTCAGACAGTAGTTAATCTGACAAAAAGAGAGTATAATATTTTAATATGAGAAAAAAGAGTATTAGAATATGATGGTGGTTACTGGTTAGAGTTAGTTTAACTAACGGTCATCATATCAATAACAAATAAAACATTAATTCGATTTTGATTTTACCGAAAACCCATAAACAAAGTTATTTTAAACGCACACATATCCAAGCTGAATTTTTCCACAAAAATGAACAATGGTGTACTAATGGCTGAGGAGTCGTTTTTTTTTATGTTTTTGGAAATTTTTATGGTGTGTATTTATTTAATTTGTTTAAAATTTCACAAGAATTTATTAAAGGTTTTTATTGTGAGATTTTGGTTTAATTTCTCTTGATAGGTAATCTTGTGCAATGGAACTGCCCTAAAATTTTTCAAGCATTGAATCTATATATAGTAAAAAATCTAGTTTAAATAACACAAATCATAATCTTGTGCAATGCAACTGCCCAACACAAATCATAATTTTGTGCAATGAAACTGCCCTAAAGTTTTTCAAGAGTTGAATCCATATATAATAAAAAATCTAATTTAAATAACACAAATCAAAATTGTTGAGTCCATATATATTAAAAAATCTAATTTAAATAACACAAATCAAAATTTAACCACAATTTTTATAAACTCCAAAAAATTAAAAAAATGACACTAAACACAAGTCAGATGAGTTACATATAGACAAAAATATAAGTGTTATGTATGAATAGAGTTATCAATGGATTTTGTAAAACGACAAAACGCCGCCGAGAGTATGGGCGTCAAAATTCAGATTATGGACAATGTCGCAGATTTCTACGCCAGAGACTAACAAACCCACGATTTTGATATCCAAACACGGCAACTGACTGCCCGTTACACACCGCTGCAACAGCACTTGATGGTTTTGAGAGTATCAAACACGATCAACATTCAATGGCCAATTTCCTGAACCCTTTTGGCAGAAATAAATGAATAACATGGAACTGAAACCGGCTTCTAAAATTCTTGTTGAACTTCCCCTTGTGAACCATGCAGGTTTTCCGTGCCTTGCGACAGTGAAAGGATTTATAGCAATTGTGAGCCATAACGAGAAATGAATAATTATAAAATTTTCCAAAATTAAATTGGTGTATTGGTTGTTAAATTTATAAAAACATACCTAATTTATTTCTCAGGTTGAAATTGTAACTTTTTAAGAAAAACACATATTTGTAACCCTTAAACCTACTCAAATTATATGATATTACATTTAACCATTAAACTTACTCAAACCATATATAATATTACATGTAGATTCAACTCCGATACAGTGATCTGGAATCTGCAAAACCTAGCAATATGCCTACTACTTGATTGGCAACAAACATTAATCAGTTTCTAAAAAAGACAACCAAAATAGCGAATCATCTTCATGATTCTCATTTTTTCCTTCATTCAAATCCACATCGAAGTCGAAGTCCAAATTCATCGGCTGAACGAGGTGTCCATCCACACAGAGTCCTCGCTGCGTTTGATCCTCTTTCAGATTGGGAGGGAGTCCGAGGTCATCATCAGAAGCATTCTGCAGATAATTCATATAACTTATCAATCCTTCATCTCCTTCCACTTCCTCGAATCGTGCGTTCCAATTTTCGACATTACTGGAATCGCTGGTTGCGGATTGGGCATCATCTGCAAAAGATAATTGGCATTGTTCCGATTTGCTAACTCTGGCAGAATGAGAATCGTAGTTCTCAGAGCTTAAATAACAATCAGAGTCACAGATTTCCTCCATGAAATCATCTTTAGCTGCATGGATAAAACAATCTGAAATAGTCCAGCAATATGTCCCCATTTCTTAATCCCAGTATCCACAGAAAGTTTGGCCTCAGTGGAATGGGAAATCTGGAGGCGGATTGCTTCGAGGATTTCTAGATATAAAACAACGTACATATTTAAGACATTTCTCCAATTAATGATTTCGTGCTGCAAACGTCAATGGAACGCAATTTATTTGTGGGTCCCTGTCCACAGATTTGGACTTTGCGGAGGCCGTTGAACATTTCAGGAGGGCGAGATGTTTTTCCTTGACTGATGATGATTTGATGTTTTCCTTCACATTTATCTTAAAAAAATTGTAAACTATTATGGTTAATCTTTTTGAATTTGGAAATGAACATTTTCCTGTAAATAATGTGGGAATTTTATGATACCTGTAATCTATATGCTTCAGTGACTAAATTCAATTTCATAGCATCTAATATAATATACATTATTATAGCAATACTTTAAAACTGATATAAGTTATACGTTAAGAGAAGTGTGTTCTTAGACATTTTCGTGTTCAAAACTTTCGATAGAATGAGACCATATCAATCAAATCAGTATTTCTACGTTAAAAATACTCTTCAAAGGTTATATGCTTTTGTTATTATTTCTACATTATGATAGGATAAGTTCTATACTATAATAGGCTAATCTTTTTCCATAATTGACTAATTACAAGTGGAGAATTCATATTCTCCCACCTATAGAGATTAAATTTATTAGTGGTTGGTCATTAGATTTCTAACTTTAAAAATTTATATTATTCTTTCAAAGATATTAAAATCAATGTTTAAATTCAAAACACGTTTTTATGGATAATGATCGGTTAGATTTCTAACTTCATAAATTTATATTGTTCTTGAAGGACACTAAAATCAATGTTTGAATTGAAAACAGATTTTCTCACAGGGATGAAAGCTATAGGTTTTTTTTTTTTAAATATTCAAAAATCTTTTAATGAAAAATTCATAATTAACGATGAAAATATTATAATTTAAATATTAAAATCAAATTAAAAGGATTTTTATTAATATTTTTTTAAATTATTATAATACAAATATTAAAATCAAATTAAGATTATTTTTATTAATATTTTTTTTTTTATTTTTTTAATTTAAAAAATATTTATCTGAAAACATAACGTTAATAATCGATCTCATTGAAACTAAAATTTTGAAATCAATATTGAATTAAAAGGTATTGTTAACAACGCCCCTCCTACCAATAACACCCTTTGAAGATGGTAGGCAAGAGGGAAAAAAGTTAAAATACCCATTGATCCATAGGTAAGTGTGTAGATGAATACATTTAACTATCTTAAACTTTTAATTATCTCAAACTCTTAGTTATCTCTGCCCCATTGCAGCGAATATTCAATCTCGTTTAGGCCGCTTACTTTGATCTCACAAGTATCTAGTAATATTTTAAGGTTGGAAGCATTGGAAAGTCAGCGGTGGGAGGCTTAAGTATGACAATTAAAAAATAGTCATATTCAAGAATCTATTGCTAAGGACTGGCTTATTACGTTAGAGTATAAAATAATGTTTATTAATAAGACTCAAAGGAATGATGCATGGATTATTAGGTTAGAGTATAAAATAATGTTTATTAATAAGACTCAAAGGAATAATGCATGGATTATTAGGTTAGAGTATAAAATAATGTTTATTAATAAGACTCAAAGGAATGAAGCATGGTAGTGAAAACCTTTGTGGGAGATAAGGGAACCCTAAAAAAGAATAAGGGTGTTTATGTTAGTCATTATAAATAAATATTCAATAATAAAATAATCATTGGCTTGTTCGATATATGTACAATGTGCAAAATAGAACTCGCAAACATAAATTGCCTTTTAATATTTTGTACTTATACAGATAAGGCATGTGTGAAGACAAAAAACTATGATAAAAAGTAATAAATAACTACTAAAGAAAAATTATTACACTTCTTTAAAAGTTGATAATGGAACAAGGAATTAAAAGAGTTCACGGTACTCTTTTTTTTCTGTATTATATATCTTTGAGTATCGGTTCATCCTCTAATATGCATGTCAAGTAATAACAATGTTGGAAAAACTTTAAAAAATTCCAAACATTCAAATTTTAAAACAATTCTTTGCAGAAACTATCGATGAAACAAGAGAGCCAGGATAGTTTTATGGTGCTTGTTTTTGTATACTGTTTTGATAATTTTGTTAAAAGTGTTCACAAATAAAGGGAGAGAAAGAAACTATCGATGAAACAAGAGTATAAGGATAGTTTTATGGTGCTAGTTTTTCGTATACTGTTTTGATAATTTTGTTAAAAGTGTTCATAAATAAAGGGAGAGAAATAAGTTTGAAGATTTTTTTGGTATTATTAATTAGATAAATATAATTTTATGATTTCTAGTTCAATCATATAAATTTCGTTTTGATTAAATAAAAATAAATCACATTAATTTTTTTACAATATTTTGTTATTTCATATCAATAAAATATCTACTTATAAAATCAATTCCTAATTTCATTCTCAAAAAATGTTTATTAAATTGATAAAGCTTAGTAATAATAAAATAAAATGCAAGGAAAAATTAATACAAACCGAAATATTTCAAATTGATAAAACTCTAATAATAATAAAAGAAAATATAAGGAAAATTAATTCAAACGGAAAGACTTCCTTATGTTTTTCACAAAGTTTAATGCAATTCCCGATGGAGTTTTAGTTTCATGTTTATGTTTTTAATTATTGATTAAAATTTAAAGGAAAAAAAATTTAAGATATTTTTGTTTCGTTTTTTAAGTTATTATAAAGAATAATGAGAAATTTTATTTATAAATTGTTGTGATAAAGTAAAATATGAGTAACAAAATTTTACTTCGACAATTAATTGTTTATCTAACTTACTTGGTTGGTGCATGTGGGAAGATATTGAGTTTTTAATTTTGTTTTAATGATTTAAGTATATCTATGAAATTTGTATTTCTTGATATGTATAATATAATGTAATGTAATATTTTAATGGTTTTTTTAGTATGTGTTGTTTTTAGATATTAAATAGTAATGTAATAGAGATGGAAATTATGATGAGACTTATGTGATGATATAATTATTTTATTAATAATTGAGTTATTAAATAAATTGTTTTAAAAATTTGAGAAAAAAATATTAGAGTTAGAAGGCTTCTTGTCAATTTAGAAAAAATTGTGGATGTTTGAAGTCCACATGATGGACCTTCCTTAAAATTCTCTTAAAAGTCCTAAATAAAAGAAAAAAATATTTTTCGAAATAACTAAAACAGAAAGACCTAATAAAAAAATTGACGGACTACAGGGAAAAAATCTATAAAATAAACCACTTAAGAATCAATGGGAAGTTTTATTTTGGAGAGCGAGGAAGTCTCGGGAGAGAACCAAAAGATACAGTTCGCGGTCGAGAGGAATGTGATTAGTTCCCGAGTCATTTTTCCACACAGAGAATTCTGGTTAGAACTTAGGTTTCACTTTTTTTCTTGCATAATGATGTGTGACTACATTGAACTATTGTTTCAAATTATTAGTAATAGAGATTTTTTCTCACTGATAGGAGTTACTTTTGTTTTTACATGTGCCCTGTATCGGTTAATATGCTAATGTGTTCTCTTAATGGAACCTAAGTAGAGGTTAAATTAAAATTAGGTTACCTTGCATGAAATTTTAAAGGATATTTTATATTTATATATATATATATATATATATACGTAAGTGAGAATACTTTATTTTGGCATGTGATATGTGTCGTAAATAAAAAAAATGTTATCTCAGCATGGATCTGT
Source organism: Pinus tabuliformis (assembly GCA_031772625.1). NCBI lineage: Eukaryota > Viridiplantae > Streptophyta > Pinopsida > Pinales > Pinaceae > Pinus > Pinus tabuliformis. The sequence continues at coordinate 656,515,570 of CM062808.1, forward strand.
GATTGAGTTTGGAATTAACGTAAATTGCATGGATATTTCTGGGATAAAGAATAGGTAATGCTAACGGCATCAATTATGCAGATACATACAATAGATATTAAGTTGATGAATTGCTTGTAAGAGAAAATATTATCTTTTACTATAGAAGTAAGAACACATAGAACTATACTCACTAGGAGGTATCTATTGTATTCTGGTAGAAACAAAAGAATAAACACAGAACTTTCAGATAACTGGTTCGATGGAGAGGAAGGTTGTGAACTTCAAATTAATAGTGCCTCCAGAGGAAAAGACCATAAATAAATAATCCTAGAACGGGATGCCTTCTTAGGGAAATTAAATTCACGAAAATAGGTTAGTGTGACTATAAAATACTTATGGGTTAAAAGTTGTAGAGCAATTCCTAATGCATCTCCAATTAAATTTAATAAAATGGAGTCTAAAAATGATCCATCCGCAGGAGGGGAGAGTGTACCAAAGCGGTTGAAAACTGTACATGTGTGGTATCTAATGTAAGTGGCCACGGTAGGATTGACTGTAAGAAACTATGTGTAGTTGTTTTTATTAGCCTTCGCATCGTATTGTTAGAAATGTTAGTTGCACACATTAATAAGAGGAGGCCATAGCGATTGGATAAATCCAGATAACACTGGTAGAGGAAAAAAACCTTGGCAATGATTATAAACTTAGAATAGCAATATTACAGAAAAGTGAATTCATCACATTCATTACATGGTGCTACGAAAACATATGCACCTCTCACAGTTCACCAAAATGTACACTGCCATAACATATCTAAACTACTATACACAGGTAATATGTCTAAAATGATAATGAGAGCGAAAACACGTATGTGGAGGAAAGGAAAGCACTACCTGTAAAACCAAACTAAACCAAAGCCAAACACTCCTGTTATAACGCCTGAATATTGTTACAATACAATACTGCAAAGTAACACAGACATAGCAAACCAGAAAAGATCAGAGCGAGCCCTTATTAGTAGAAGCATAAGTTGTATGACTCTCCTTGAAGCATTTCAGGAAAAATGTTATAGAGAAGTAACGCTAATTATATTTTTGTAATTTCATAACAAATAAAACATATGAGAAAAAGGTAATATAGATAAGCGCACACATTCTTAATTATGTGTAACTTCACAAGTACATCGGCTCACGACGATGGAGAAAACAACTATAGGTATTACTTAGGAAATAATTTGTTCAGTTCCATATAGAAAACAATAGGAGAGGTTATCAATTATTCATTTAAAAATTACATCATGGTTCAGACCAGGAAGTGTAACAATTGTGCTAGCGAACCAGAGATGGGCTAGAGGCCACCTCGTAAAGCTCAACGGCAGCAAGGATTTTTTTTTAACTCTTCCTAATTAAATTCCCTTGTAAGGGTTTTATAACGATGGACTAGGTATGAAATAGGAAACCCATAACTCAATGTATCCTGAAGGAGACAACGAAAGCAGGAGGAGTACACGAATATAGACCTGTCACACTGTGAGTATAAATTAGGGGTGGAAGATATTTCCTCGGGTCTATAGAGTAAAGTATATATTGAAATCACCTATACCTGCGACGATACAACTAGAAGCGATAATTATGTTGGGGAGATAACCACTTAAAAGGGATGAAAGGGGCAGGGAATGGCGTATACCTGTAAGTGGATAAATATGACCATTCTTCTCCTTCACAAAACAATGAAACATTGTTAGTTAAAGAATACGCTATAAAAGTATCAAGAGGCACAAATCATAGTAGTAATATATCGAAGAGCCACACTAGCATCAAATTCATCTATTGGAGTTAACGAGAACGCAGGAAATTAAGCACAAAAAGAACAAAAGTATAAAGAAATAAAAGAATAGAAACCACGAAGGTACAAGGGTACCTGCAACTTCCATGAGTACACACGGTGCTGGAGCCAACTGTTGTGCAACCCTAAAGGAGAAATACCATTTCCAGTTACCTAACACGATAAAAAAATATGTGTGCAATTATACAACTGGTAACAAAGAAAATGACACCCAATTTACAGTCCCCTCTAAAATTACCCAAATCAAAAAAAAGTTGTACATGTAAACAAACTTTCATACCAAACCATGTCAAGATGCCCAATCATCTTCAACCAAGGTCAAACATGGCCAAACCACAATTAATAATGATCAACATGGTTCACTATAATTAATTGTTCTCAACCATTGTTAGCATTGTTAAGATGCCCAACCATGTTCAACATGAGTAGAGACATTAATAGAGTCTTTAAAATTAATAACTTTAACTTCAATAACTGTATATAAAAAAATTAATATTTAAAATAATTTTAATATTATTTCAAATGTATAAATATTTAAATTTTAATAAAGATCGGTGATCGTTCTATCTCTAGAATATTTGCACCAGGTAAATCCACTCGAAGGCATCACTAGTTGTTGGCTCAGCCATAGATATTGACCCCAAGAGTGTCGAGAGAATTAGACATGTGACCTCTCAATAGCAAATGTACTTTGACAACAGTGAATCAACCTATTGAGCTAACCCTCACGGATAACTTTTACAATTATATTATAACTTAACAATAAAACATTAATATTACTTTGAATTTACATTTTTCGCAATATAAATTTAATAAATATAGTTATTTTGATATTGTTTGCAACATGATTAACAACAAATGTGAAACAATAAATGACGTTAGAATGTGATGAACAAAAATTATTTTGCATTATGAGGAACAACAAACATTGTTGTAATGCCACATACAATAAACATTATCACAATGTGACAAACAATAAACAAAATTTCACTGTGACAAAAAACAAACGACATTGCAATGTGACAAACAGTAAGTCTCATCACAATGTGGCAAACAAAAGACATTGTCGCAATATGAAAAATAACAAACAATATCGCAATTTGTCAAATAATTGATGATGTCGAAACATCACAAATAAGAAATATTATCAGAATATGACAAAGAATGAATTTTGTCGTAATTTCATCAATAGTAAATGTTGTTGCAACGTGATGCATAACAAATGAAATCACAATGTGAAGAGCATCAAATGTCATTGCAATAAAATAAAAGAATGATGTCGTAATGCCACAAATAAAACCATTGAAAGTGATGGTCGACCATGTTAAACTAAGTCAACCATGATCTTCCCTTGTTTACTAAGTTCAAACATGATTAACCATGGTCATATGTGGTCGAGCACATTCCATCATAGAGAACAAGGTCAAGCATGGTCATGACAAACAATCATGTTAAAGTAAGGTCAAACATGGACAAACCATGATCAACAATGGCATACAACATCAACTTGGTTGACAATTCTTACCATGGTCAACCACGGTCGACAAGATTAAGATGGCCAACCATGGTCAATCATAGTCATCTGTAGGTAAATGTTGACAACCCTGGTCAACCATGTTCATCCATGCTCAATTAAGTCAACCATACTCAACCATAAAGAACATGGTAAACTATGATAAACCATTGTTAGCATGGTCAAACCATGGACAATAATGGAGAACATGAACAACCATAACTTGACCATATTCAACCATGGTCAAACATGCTCACCATGCTTAACCTTGGTCAACCTTTTTTAAAAATGTAACATTAATGTAACATAAATACATTTTTAATTAATGGTTTAACATGGTCAAGCATGGTCAACCTCATCAACCTTCTTCAACAATTAATATAATGTTAATGTAACCATTAACGTAACATACATGTAATAATAGTTAGTATTAATGTACGATAGATACATTGTTACATTAATGTTTGACCATGGTCAACTCTCGTCAACCACTTTTAACCATCATCAAATATTATCAACCACGGTCAACCATGGTCTAATAATTTACCACATTAATAAAATGGTTGATATACAATGATTGGTGTCATTTTCCACCTTTCATAGTCAACCAATTCCATTATAAGTGGAAAATGATATCAGGTTTCATATATCATCCACTTTATCAATGTAACTAGGCTAATATAAATAATTAACTTTTTTTTCATCTATTCTAATATCTTTAAAAATTTACAACTTATATGACCAAGTCATTCCAATTAAACATGATTAAAACTAATGCACACCCAAGCCCATTTAAATGAGCATGATATTGACACAATCTATTAAATATTGAAATTTATTGAGATCAGACAAACATTTTAAGAGGTTATTACCATTTTTTCAAATTCATTACTTATATCGAAGTGTGTTATTTTTGTCTAAAGGACACTTTACTTTATTATATTAAATATTATTTATTTTTCATTTTTAGTTAGGTTGAGTCGAGGTACGTGGTTTCTATATATTCCTTAGGGTTGTTTTTATCCCCCATAATTAGTTTCTACCCTCAACCCCTGCACAAAAGATTCAAATATATAACTTAATTAGAGATTTATCCCACACAACTATACTCTTTATTATATAATATCATGATACACATGAATGAGAAAAAACAATCATAAGGTAAGTGGGGCAATACCAAGATCCGAACATCTTTGATTGATGATGTAATTACCATCATGCAAAATCATTAATTTAGGAAATTTTAAGATTTTCATGAATAGAAATGGCTTGACGGAGAGAGGTAAACACCCACTCTTAGGATAGTAATTATCAGGATCTGAGCTTTACTCTCCATATTCCTTCCCCTTTCCATTTCGGTATGCTTTTGAGTTGTTTCAATATCTTACTTTGTCTTGTTATTGATTTTTTTACTTGCTCTTTTGTTCTAGGGAAAAGATGGCACGGAAAAGGCAAAAGTGACTCAATAATTAGAACTAAAAATTTAACCTCATCTCCACCCACGTCTATCACTTTTCATATTTATTTCCCTTCTTCATCAAGGCAAATTATAATTCTCCATGTAAAATTCTTAACCATTGTAATTATTTTACTATCAAGAAAATTTAGCAAAGTGAATAGAGTCAAATAAGCAAGTTCATGGATAAAATTCCAAACATACTACTAAAACTACTCTAACTGGAAAATGACCTAACTTATACCTAGGGCCCCTAGTGGATGCAATTGAAGATGCATATAACTTTTATTGTAGGCTTTCTTGAGACCTATTTATCGAGAAATTTTAGCACAATGAATGCGTGAGTAAATTAAGCAAGTTCATGGACAAAATTCCAAACATACTACTAAAACTATTCTTACTGGAAAACAACCCAACTTACACCTAGGGCCCTGACAAAAATTATAAAAGTGGAGAAGAGGAATTTCTCTTCCCAGTATTACTAATCAGTTAAATAAGATTACATTGGAAACATCAGTAATAAATGACTACAGTGAAACTCGACTAATTTGGACTAAATGAAACTAAATTGGGACACTTGGATGCACGGTTTTGACACTTAGCAGGTGCTTGGAATTAGATCCTCCAACACTCCCCCTTCATTACAACCACATAAAATTTGTATTTAAGATGCCTGCCAGTATGTGTCTCAACTAGGCTTACAATTTAAATAAAATTGACTTCAACTATATTTACTTTTCCTCTTCTCTTCTTCAAGATCATGTAGCCTCTAAATTGTTTCATCTTTTTCTTCTTTTTGTAGGCTTTGTTAGGGCCTATATTTACCTCAGGCTGAGAAAGGTAGGATCCAGGACCAACATCAAACCACGCTTAACCTGGTAGCTAGCCCTACCAGGTCGGGAGAGGGCTCTCTCAAGGTCAATCTTAGCAAAATATGATCACTAAAGGCTTGAGATGACTGATATAACTACTATCTTAGGCTAGGAATGTGTGCAAAAGAGTTTGATTGAATAAAATGATGTTTTTACTGACTCAAATGAAAAAGTAGATTTTGGGTGCGGGGAATGAGGCTCATTTTTGCAGAGATCTCAATGGGGCAAGGTAGGCAACTGATTTTGGCACTTCAAATCGAATGAGGTGGAGGGATTAGATAGAGGAGGAGTTAAAGAGGGCAAGAGAAGCCATTGATCCTCTCTAAATAGTTGAAAAAATCAAGAAACTAAAGCAAACCTCAAGTAGAGCACTACACTTTCAATGGATTCTACTTTCACTCTTGTTTGATTTTGCTGAGAAGAAATATGAGAGAATATGACATACATAAAACATAAATAAATACAAAAATACATAAGAAAGTATTGTAGCAAACAAATGCCACAGGGATCCCAAAGAGTGTTGTAAACCCTGATCTCAATTCCTTAGCCAAAATGCTAATATGAGTTTACAATGAAGCTCCTTACTTTCTCAAGAGTCCAACCATGCCGATGACTGAAAAACCACATAATATAGACAAACCATAGCTCATCTTAGCCTCTAGGGGTTGAGCTCACATGTTTAGGAGCTATTCCAACTAATTCTAAACTGAGAACTAGAAATCAAGCAATGGAACAGCATGCCTCTAGAAACAACGGAACTGATTCATTCAGTTTCAAACAACATTTTAATAGATGAATCTACACCCACAAGTGAAAATCTGACATATTTACATAATGATACATCAATGTACATTAAATTACATAACAAATTTGACATTAAGAAGGTGAAAAAGTCAAATTGGAAAAAGTTAGGTGAAAAACAGAGCTTTCCTAGTCAAACTGGGCCAAATTTCCTCTATGCACCGCACCAAATTCTCTATGCATAGCGCCTGTTTGAAGCCACTTTTGAAGGCCTTCCCGTTGTCCAAATTCACTCCAAGTATGCTTGTTTGAAAGGTCTGTCTGTTTTCTGTCCAACCCAAGTGGAATTTTTCAATTTGGCCTCCATTTTCTCCTCCAAAGTTTAGTTCTCCCAACACTTCTTCCTGTGTGCCAAAATAGGGGCAGTGAGGTCATTTTTTGAGTGTTTTTTACCTTTTTGAGGGTTCAAAACCTGTCCAAATTTCTTTTCCATTGGTAGGCAAGCATATTTTTCCATGCCAAATCCAAAAATGCTAAGTTTTTGTCATTTGGAGGCTCCCATCAAAAGCAAGCGCCAGGTGGCACAGCGCATAGGGCAGAAAATTCTGTTTTTTGTGCCAAAAATTCCAAAATTGCGAAAAGTGCCCCAAATTTTTTGAAATTTGGGTTGAGTCTTCTTCATCAAGTGCTATGTTGGGCCAAGGAAGCCTCAGCCAATATCTGAAGTCTATCATGCTCCTTTTTCCTCCTTGATGCCCTCTTCAATTTTGCCTTCAAGCTCTTGATTCTAGCTTGGCACACCATATTCCTTGACAGATAATGATATGCCATGTTTCTCAACATATTCTTCTCATTGATGGATTTTTCTAACCTCCTCTCCAAGTGGATATTGACTCTTTCAAGCCATGACTCCTGATCGGCATTGACCTCTTGCTCAAGTGAATTGACCTCCACCCTCCTCCTTTAGGCAGCTTGGCGATTCTCCCGAATGTTTTGCAACTCCATAATTGCTTGCTAATCTTCAAGCTGCTTATCTCTTTTCTCTAGGTACTTTATTGTCCATTTAGCCCTCTCCAAGTTGAGGGACAAGGCATTGATGTCTGCCTGCTGCTCTTGGATGATTTCTTTGAGATTTGTGCTTTGTGGGCTCACATCGGTATCATCACCCTCAATGAGAATGAAATTAGTCTCCCACTCACCTGATGGTCCTTCATCCTATAATGGCCTCTTTCCTTTGTCCTGAACTTGTTGTGCTGATGATGGAAGCAATACCCCTTCCACCCTAGGTGGAGATAATACTCGCTTTGTTGCTGCGAACAACCGTCTAGTGCCCTTCTGATAAGTGATAAACATCGGCATAATAACGGTCTGTGTCTCATGACCCTCATGCTGATAAGAAGGTCCACCTATTTCATGCAAAGTCTCTGAAGGTCCCTGAGGAGCTGTGAAAAACTCACGAAAAATGAATTCCTCCCAAGTGATGCCGTGTAAGCCAAGCTGATGGATGACCACAATTTTAATGAGAGCAAAACGATATATATAGTTGAACTGCTGCTGAGGAGTCTTGTGTTGTACTAGGGTGGTCATCTTCTCAATGTTTTGGCACATGAAGTATGGAAGGTTCATCATCCTCACCCTGGTAAAATGCATCAGCAGCCTGATATGATAAGCACATAAACAGGAAAACCGACCCTCACAACTGAAATACTTCATTATCAATTTCATCAAAGGAGCATAAGAATCTTTGAGGTACCGAAAAGGAAAAACTTTGTTGAGCTGTCTCAAATAACCGAGCTTGATGTATGGTTCATAATGCTGCCTGTCAATTTGCTGCCTCTTGTTCCATTGCTCTCCAATGTTAGGAATACCGGTTGCTAGTGAAATAGATTATGGTGTTAAGGTGAATGTGACACCAGCTAGAGTGGCTTGACCATCATGTAAATGAAGCACAAACAAACAAGCCAACTCATGATGAAACTGAATTCTAGCAACCATCTCACAAAATTCATAGCAGGAACAAATTTACCCAATTCAAAAAAAAAAGTTGTACATGTGAACAAATTAACAATCTTTCAACCAAGGTCAAACATGGCCAAACCACAATTAATAATGATCAACATGGTTCACTATAATTAATTGTTATCAACCATTATTAGCATTGTTAAGATGCCCAACGATGGTCAACATGGGTAGAGACATTAAAACAGTCTTTAAAATTAATAACTTTAACTTAAATAATTGTATATAAAAAATTTAATATTTAAAATAATTTTAATATCATTTCAAATGTATAAATATCTAAATTTTAATAAAGATCGGTGATCATTCCATCCATAGAATATTTTCACCAAGTAAATCCACTCGAAGGTATCACTTCTTGTTGGCTCAACCATAGATATTGACCCCACGAGTGTCGAGAGAATTAGACATGTGACCTCTCAATAGCAAATGTACTTTGACAACAGTGAATCAACCTATTGAGCTAACCCTCGAGGATAACTTTTACAATTATATTATAACTTAACAATAAAACATTAATATTACTTTGAATTTACATTGTTCGCAATATAAATTTAATAAATATAGTTATTTTGATATTGTTTGCAACATGATTAACAACAAATGTGAAACAATAAATGACATTAGAATGTGATGAACAAAAAATATTTTGCATTGTGAGGAACAAAAAACATTTTTGTAATGCCACATACAATAAACATTATCACAATGTGACAAACAATAAACAAAATTTCACTGTGACAAAAAACAAACGGCATTGCAATGTGACAAACAGTAAGTCTCACGGCATTGCAATGTGACAAAGAGTAAGTCTCATCACAATGTGGCAAATAAAAGACACTGTCACGATATGAAAAATAACAAAAAATATTGCAATGTGTCAAATAACTAATGATGTCACAACATCACAAATAAGAAATGCCATCAGAATATGAATTTTTTCGTAGCTTCATCAATAGTAAATGTTGTTGCAACGTGATGCATAACAAATGACATCACAATGTGAAGAGCATCAAATGTCATTCCAATAAAATAAAAAAATGATGTCATAATGCCACAAATAAAACCATTGAAAGTGATGGTTGACCATTTTTAACTAAGTCAACCATGATCTTCCCTTGGTTTACTAAGTTCAAACATGAACAACCATGGTCATATGTGGTCGAGCACATTCCATCATAGAGAACAAGGTCAAGCATGGTCAACATGGTCATGACAACCAATCATGTTAAAGTAAGGTCAAACATGGACAAACCATGATCAACAATGGCATACAAAATCAACTTGGTTGACAATTCTTACCATGGTCAACCACGGTCAACAAGATTAAGATGGCTAACCATGGTCAATCATAATCATCTATAGGTAAATGTTGACAACCCTAGTCAACCATGTTCATCCATGCTCAATTAAGTCAACCATACTCAACCATAGAGAACATGGTAAACTATGATAAACCATTGTTAGCATGGTCAAACCATGGACAATAATGGAGAACATGAACCATAACTTGACCATATTGAACCATGGTCAAACATGCTCACCATTTTTAACCTTGGTCAACCTTTTTCAACAATGTAACATTAATGTAACATAAATACATTTTTAATTAATGGTTTAACATGGTCAAGCATGGTCAACCTTATCAACCCTCTTCAACAATTAATATAATGTTAATGTAACCATTAACGTAACATACATGTAATAATAGTTAGTATTAATGTATGATAGATACATTGTTACATTAATGTTTGACCATGGTCAACTCTCATCAACCACTTTTAACCATCATCAAATATTGTCAACCATAGTCAACCATGGTCTAATAATTTACCACATTAATAAAATGGTTGACATACAATGATTGGTGTCATTTTCCACCTTTCATAGTCAACCAATTCCATTATAAGTGGAAAATGATATCGGTTTTCATATATCATCCACTTTATCAATGTAACTAGGCTAATATAAATAATTAAGTTTTTTTCATCTATTCTAATATCTTTAAAAATTTACAACTTATATGAAAAAGTCATTCCAATTAAACATGATTAAAACTAATGCACACCCAAACCCATTTAAATGAGCATGGTATTGACACAATCTATTAAATATTGAAATTTATTGAGATCACACTAACATTTTAGGAGGTTATTACCATTTTTTCAAAATCATTACATATATCGAAGTGTGTTATTTTTGTCTAAAGGACACTTTACTTTATTATATTAAAATATTCTTTATTTTTCATTTTTAGTTAGGTTGAGTCGAGTTACGTGGTTTCTATATATTCCTTGGGGTTGTTTTTATCCCCCATAATTAGCTTCTACCCTCAACCACTGTACAGAAGATTCAAATATATAACTTAATTAGAGATTTATCCCACACAACTATACTCTTTATTATATAATATCATGATACACATGAATGAGAGAAAACAATCACAAGGTAACTGGGGCAATACCAAGATCCGAACATCTTTGATTGATGATGTAGTTATCATCATGTAAAATCATTAATTTAGGAAATTTTAAGATTTTCATGAATAGAAATGGCTTGATGGAAAGAGGTAAACACCCACTCTCAGGATAGTAATTATTAGGATATGAGCTTTACTCTCCATATTCCTTCCCCTTTCCATTTAGGTATGCTTTTGAGCTGTTTCAATATCTTACTTTGTCTTGTTATTGATTTTTTTACTTGTTCTTTTGTTCTAGGGAAAAGATGGCATGGAAAAGGAAAAAGTGACTCTATAATTAGAACTAAAAATTTAACCTCGTCTCCACCCAAGTATACCACTTTTCATCTTTATTTCCCTTCTTCATCAACACAAATTATAATTCTCCATGTCAAATGCTTAACCATTGTAATTATTTTACTATCAAGAAAATTTAGCAAAGTGAATTGAGTCAAATAAGCAAGTTCTTGGATAAAAATCCAAACATACTACTAAAACTACTCTAACCAGAAAATTACCTAACTTATACCTAGGGCCCCAAGTGGATGCAATTAAAGATGCATATAACTTTTATTGTAGGCTTTCTTGAGACTTATTTATCAAGAAATTTTAGCACAATGAATGCGTGAGTAAACTAAGCAAGTTCATGGACAAAATTCCAAACATACTACTAAAACTATTCTTACTGGAAAACAACCCAACTTACACCTAGGGCCCTAACAAAAATTATAAAAGTGGAGCAGAGGAATTTCTCTTCCCAGTATTACTAATCAGTTAAATAAGATTACATTGGAAACATCAGTAATAAATGACTACAATGAAACTCGACTAATTTGGACTAACTGAAACTAAATTGGGACACTTGGATGCATGGTTTTGACACTTAGTAAGTGCTTGGAATTAGATCCTCCAACACTCCCCCTTCATTACAACCACATAAATTTTTTATTTAAGATGCCTACTAGTATGTGTCTCAACTAGGCTTGCAATTTAAATAAAATTGACTTCAACTATATTTACTTTTCTTCTTCTCTTCTTCAAGATCATGTAGCCTCTAAATTGTTGCATCTTTTTCTTCTTGTTGTAGGCTTCAAATATCAGTTTCTTCATTTGTAGGTGTAAGTATTCCATTGTTCCAGGTTTTGCATGCATATCATCTATCTCTTTAAAAATATGTTTGTATGTGGACTTTTGCCACATGTCATCTTTTGTAGTGTATTTTTCATCATCAATCTGTTGCAACATAAGATGAGAATACAATTTTATCTCTTCAAAACACCAAACCCTGAAAATTTTATTGGTGTTATCATCATCCAAGTTGTCTTCAACTTTCATTTCTACAGCCTCTATGTAGACTTTATCAAATCATGGTTTTGCAAGCCATGCTTCAAGAAACTTTAACTCTTCTTCATAATCATCTGGTTTCCCTGCACACTGGGATTCAATGTTAGAATTAAAAATATTTGCAGAACCACATTGGTTATGTTCCTTCTGCTCTACCATGAGAACTTTCTCATGTTGTGCTTCCTTCTTTATCTCTTCCCCTATCTCTGGTTTCTCTTTGTGGGCTTCCTTCTTTGGCTTGGATTCTATCTCTGCCTTTGTCACTCTCTCTCTCTGTCACTTTCACTTTTGTACTAATCTATAATCCTGTAGATAGGTTGTCTTCCACTTGGATTGCAAACTCAAGTGGTATTATCTCACCAAATAGTTTGATGTCAATATGATGTTTTTGTTGCATCATCTGCAACCATTCATCTTTAGTCAAAAAATATTCATGAAAGTTTAAATATGTAAATTTAATTATTAGATTAACCATATCACCAGTTTCTCCAATCGTAACTTCACTGTCATCAGCAAGTTCTGTTGTTGGATTCACCAAATTGTCATCAACAAGCTATGTTGTTGGATTCACCAAATTGTCATCAGCAAGATCTCTTATTGGAATCACCATATTTTCATCAGCAAACTCTGTTGTTGGATTCACCAAATTGTCATAAGCAAGCTCTATTGCTAGAATCACTAAATTTTTGTCCACTTGTGGCTGTGCACAATGGGATTCACGAGAATTTATGCACTCCTCATCTGCTTCTTCTGAAAATTATTCACTCATCATCCACTTATGCCTGAGCATAGTGGGGTTCACCAAATTCTTCATCTTCAACTGGATTACTCCCCCTTACATGAAAACTCCTCTTAAGGGTATCATAGGCTTCCTTGGTTGTCTTTACTTGTCATCAACAAAAAAAATTCAAACAACTCCTACTACTGCTTCAACTTTCTTAGCCTCTTGGCTTTTCCCATTTGTTGATTGTTGGCTCAGTACGAGTCAACAAGCCAATCAAACATGAAACACAATTACTACGCCTCCACAGTGACTTATTTTCTTCTTGACATCCACAAAATGAATAAAATGACATTTACACAAAAAACTTTCACAAATCCCTCTTCCATTGTTTAAAAAAAAATAATGCTCACAACCCATTTGAGTAATTCCCTCTTTTTCTCCTAATAGACCCATTTTTAAGACTTTGGATATCCCTTTTTTTTAAATAATACATGAAGAAATTCCTTTTAAAAACTAAGCCTTTAAAAAAAAAAAAAAATCAAATACTTTTAAAATAACTCTCACACACATCATAATCACATGAGGGAATATCATAAGGTTACTTTAAAAAAATTAAAAATAAAGTTTTCATGAAATTACAATAAAGACTTGTTGTTTGAATACGAATCTACATGAGCCCACGGGGCTTTGGATTGATGGTGAATGAGTGCATTGTTAAGACACTCCTTGCGATAGGTCACTGGTTCAAATCCCCCGTGGGTGCTTACCTACCAAAAAAAAGAAAAAAGAATACGAATCTACATGAACCCTTTAAAATGAAGCGCCTTAAAGAAAAGTTGAACCTTTGAAAAAACTCATGCAGCCTTGTTCATTTTTTTTGTGGAAGTTGATTTTTGTCGATTAGTGAAAGAAATCGACTTATGGTACCCAAAAGCAAACGTTCTTTTTTTTAAATGATCTTTAACATTTGCGTGCCTCCGATGGACTTTTGTGCTCTTTTTTTTGTTGGGATGTGAAATTGATGTGGTTAGGATTTTTTATAGGTTCACAATCATTACTCTTTTGTTTCTTCACAGGTGCGAAATTCACACTTTTCTCCTCATCCTCTCACAACCCTTGCTTCTTTTTTGCAAACACAAAAAAATTGAAGTGTTGCTCTCTCTAGAGTCTTATGCAACCTCGCCTCTTCTCTTTGTTGCTCTCAAAGATTCTTGCGCAACCTACACTGTGAGACCATGAGAAACAATAAAAATGTCGAACAGAGATTTGATTTTCCCAATATTAATAATTAATTAGATTACATTCGAAACCTCAGTAATAAATGATTGGAGTGAAACTCGAGTAAACTGGACTAACTAAAACTAAACTGGGACACTTGGATGGACGGTTTTGACACCTAGGAGGCAGTTGGAATTAGATTCTCCAATAGGACCAAAGTGGGCAAAATTAAAGTGACAGAGAACCTTAATTGTAGGTTTTCTTGATATGTAAATAAATACGTTGTGTCTATGGAGTAGATTATTTTCTTTAAAAAATATAAATTTCCCCAATATTTAAGTAGAAGCAATGTTTAAGGATATTATACGTCTAGAGATATCAAGGTTTATACGTTCTCTATGTTTTACAGTTCAATAAGGCATTCATATTCTAGATGGTGGAAGAGAGAGGACAATAATAGGAAGCTAAACAAACTACACCTCTAAACAAGAAATTGAAGATGGTTTAAAAAAAATCATTAACATAGATTACAAGTTTCAGAACACTCATACTTCCAAAATCATGATATAGTCGTTGACCAAGCTAAAACTTGTTATATACACCCTGACATTCCATCAAGGTGTAAGAGAACCCCAAAAAAATACCTTGCTAACATATGACAATGTTAGGCCACTTTCTCCATTTTAAAAACATGCCCATTATTTCTTTCATTAATTTATGTCCAACATTGGTTCTTCCATATCTTTGTTTTAAGGTATATCCTACTATTTAATCAGTCATATGCAGTAGTTAATAGATATGCACTATGACCAGAATTGAAAATAAATGTGGAGAAGAGAATTTCTCTTCTCACTATTACGAAATAGTTAAATAAGATTACATTGGAGACATCAGTAATAAATGATTGCAATGAGACTGAACTAAACTAGACTAATTGAAACTTAACTGGGGCACTTTAATGGATGGTTTTGACACCTAGCAGGTGGTTGGAATTCGATTCTCCAACACTCCCCCTTAAGTACAACCACATAAAAGTTCAATTAAGATCTATGTTGGTTTACATCTCAACTGGGCTTACAATTTAAAAAATTGACTTCAACTTCATTTACTTTTCTTCTCCTCTTCTTCCAGATCTTGTCGCCTCTAAATTGTTTCAGCATTTTCTTCTTGTTGCATACTTCAAACTTTAGTTTCTTCATTTGGTGGTGCAGGTCTTCTATTGTTCGAGACTATCTAAGCATGTCCTGAACTTCTTAAAAAATCGGCATGTGTGTGGACTACTGCCACATATTATGTTATGTAGTGTTCTTTTCATCATTAATGTGTTGGAACATAAGACCGTAATACAATTTCATCTCTTCAGGACACCAATACCTTAAATATTCATTAATTCATCCAGGCTATCTTCAAGGTTCATTGCCACAACTTCTATGTAGACCTCATCTAGACATGGCGTTGCAAGCCATGGTTCCAGTAAATTTAATTCTTCTTCATAATGATTTGGTGTACCTACACATTGGAAATTAATGTCAAAATTAAAAATATCTCTTGAACCACATTAATTTTGTTCCTACTGCCCTACAATGAGATCTTTTTACTATGGTGCTTCCATATCTTCTTTTTCCTTTGTCTCTCTTTTCTCTTTATGGGCTTCCTTGTTTTCCTATGCCTCTATGTTATCGGGAAAACTAGTGTCTATGTAGAGCTGCTAGTCCCACTAAGGCTAGTTGCTACCTTAGAAACAAACAAACTAAAACTACTTTCATTTTCCTTTATGAGAAATAGATAAGAGGGTAATAAGGAGACCAACCTCTGTCTTGCGCTTGGTTCCTTGCTTGATTCCTCTCCCTTCTGATAGATCTTCGCCACTCGCTTCCTCGTCTACCTAGCTTCAAAGAGCACCTGTAGAATCAAAGCAGCAGAACACTATCCAAGAACATAGATCTATTATCATAAACAATATAGGACCAGATATATATTGACCACACCAATGCATATAACATCAATCATACAAGAATGTGGAGGAAAACTTGAATAGCTTTATTGATAATCAAGAAAGAGCAAAGAGGATTACAACCAATTGTTCTGACCCAGCATCATCCTCTCAGCATGAAAGCCCTTCTTCATGTCATGAAAATCTTAGATCGCCCAACACTATGATATTGCACCAAGAAACCAACACCACTTCCTTACAAGATACAAAATTCTAGCCTCCAACCTCTGAATCTCTACGACGAGAGATCTATATATAGATATTTGCAGAGGTGTGAGTCAGCTCTGGGATTTTGATTAGTGTCTTCTCTCTGATAGTTCTTGTTTCCACTTGGATATGTCATTGATCTCTTACTCATCCTTGGGCGATTCTAAGAGGCAAGTGTCACAGGAGAAGTTTTTGGAAGATTCCATGATCATCCACCTCGCAAACTGTCTCCGCCACTTGTCTATTCTCGTCCATCGCACCCTATAGAAGGGATTTTTAGTATGCATTGCACCTCCTGTGTGCATTTAGGTGGGATGCATCACACCCTCAGGACTGAGCAATTAGTATGGTCCAGTTTTGACCATTTCTGAGTAGTTTTTCGTAGAGAACTTCTGGGAGATGATGTAATCAGTTGACCTTGTTCTTTTAGGGGTTGGAACAACACTTTTAAGGACTTAGGATCCCTTGGTGTATGGACATATTTGATTGGGGTTGTAGTGCCCAAAAATGTCTATAACAATTGCCCCCTAAAGCATGAGGTCGTTAATCTTTTGATGTCGGGTGAAATGCTTTATCATGAGGATCCGAAGTTTTTTCGAGCTGGAAGGTGACCTGTAATAAGATACAATAAAATACATTATCTTCATAATATTTTCATGATCTAGCTAAGGCGGGCATTCCCATGCTCAGCTTTATAAATTCATTTTCATGTACATAAGACAGACAATCATCTGAGTGCAGACTGATGATTCTGGTAGAGCCATCATCCCTTAGATTGGATGATTATCTATGCAGCAGTGATGTACATTTGATGTCTTTATTTTCCTGAATATATATCGTAGCCCAGATGGATGAAACTAGATCCGGGGTCTTCAATCTCGTTCGATCTTCACTCAAAGTACAAGTCGATCCATGTGAGATATGTTCTGGAGTCGAACATGGAAAGACATCACCTGATTACCAGCCAGTCATGTAAGTTGTTAACAGGCACAAGCGGAATCACCGATAATGATGATGACCCTCAAGGTACGATAGTACAATTCACGTGGTGTGAAAAAGGGACTTGGTGTCGAACACCACGCAAAATATTTCGGTCGAAGGCCATTGATGTAACCTGTCACTGGAAGTGAGAAACTTGCAATTGAGGCATGCAAGCTTCAAAGTACTGAAAGGGTTGTTCCTAGATCGACTTCCTGTATAATGAGCTGATGTCGACAAGAAGCGATTCGTCGTAGGAGGGCCTTAATGAATCCAACATCTATGACATGGAACGGAGCAAATGATTTTAATAGAGGTGAAAACGATCTGATGATATAAGGTTCAGGGTGGCGGTCATGAAAGAATGGAGCGTAAATGTATTGCAGCGGATGAGACACAGGTGAATTCTTTTAGCGACTTCTCTTGAACATATCGATGACACTGACATGTTGGATTGGTAGCATTAACCCCAAATATGGATGGTGTGATGGACTTGTGGTGATATGACCAGTGAACGGAACAACCCAACCCGACTCAGATGCGGAGTGAAAGTGTCATGTTCAAGAGCGACTTGCTACCAATAAAGTTTCTTCAAGTTTTCTTCCCAATTTTTCCCCAGTCATTGATAACCAGTACCTCTTTATTTTTGTCAAGCTTGAGGAGGATAGCATATGCTTATTCTATAATTTTCCCTTCAGGCAAACCCATCGCTATGTTTTAACGAGCCTAGCGAAAGTGAAACACGTTCTTGTCTGTATGGACAAGTTTGTCGCTATTAGGTTTTAACGAGTTTAACGACAAAGATAACTTGGTCCTTTTCAATTTTAGAGAGTCTGGAAGAGACGTAAAGAAAACTCCAACAATCCTTTTTGTCATATAATCCCTTAAGTCTGAAAAAGTATAAAATAATACGAAAGGGATGAATTTTGCGTAATTTTAACGAGCTGAACAAAACAAGCGCTCGATCTTTTTGTGTAATAATCCCTAGGGTCCAAAAAGATTAAAATCTAAATGAGGGATAGCACTTTTGGTCACTTTAACGAGCTGGAGAGGCTAATTACTCGGCAATCTTTTCATATTTTACGAGTCAGATGAAAAAAGCTTAAAGGAGACTCATTTTTTGAGGAATGAGTGATAAATTCAGGTAGCAGCTGATTCCAAGTAAGGTTTGGAATTTTCCAATCACGGCAGTGTCACAAAGATGGCTAACACGATCACTCTTTGCAGCTGTTCCTCAAAAAGGGTAAAAAATCAAATGGAGGTGAATGATCCGCCAATACAGAGTGGAGGTGATGATGAGAACACGACCAAGGCTCAAAGTCCGATGATAATGCATTTACGATGGTTATTTATCGAGAATTGGTTTATTTTTTAATAAATGAGCTTAAACTCTGGGGGAAACATTTGCTCATTGCTTATGTTTAATTTTTAACAAGCTTGAACCCTACAGTAACACTGCTCGTGATAAGTTTGCATGCCCCCAGCATAATAACGCAAATTGAGGTGCATGCCCCCAAAGCTTCAATGCATTCAACTCGGTGGTTGGAATGAAGGTTTACCTTTGAGATTTGGAAAGGGATTTGTTTCATTTTTTAATGAGGTTGACACAGTAAAAGAACTATCCTCATGACTCCTTGTTTCATTTTTTAACGAGGTCAACACGAGATGAGAACCGTCCTCAAAATCCATCGTATTTATAGTATTTGATAGAAAATCAAAAACTGAAGGATGATTAAGGTTATCAGGAGTATCTTCTTGACAATGCGAAAGATGGGAATGATGGTGGTAATCTTCCCATGGTGCCCCTTCAATTGTCATTGACTGGACAATTCCTTCGTCGGTGTAATGCACTTGCGACCAAGGATCTGAAGGGGTGCCATTTTCCTTAGACCTATCTATCCAAACGCTCGATGAGCATTGATTTGGGTTTGCCTCCCATGCCAAAAAAATTTATTGCTACAATATTTCTATTTGGCTTGGAGGCAGTACCTGTAGATGATCCATGCTACTATCATTTTCTGAGATCTTTTGAATTGAAGATATCATATTGCAGGTTCCTACGGTCGCCACTTCCGCCAGATTGATTGGAGGTGGGAGGGCAGAAGTCCCCATAAATATAGGGTCTTTTAGTAGGCCTACTCCGATATTTTGAAGCGAATGGCGGCTTCCATGGATCATCGGAATGCTTCCCGTAACTTGGGAACTATTGGGGAGAAATGTTTGCTGGTCAACGATCGTTATTCCTCCTTGAAAAGGAAATGCAATCTTTCTAAAGTAGGTTGACACAACTGCAACCATAGCATATATCCATGGTCTTCCCAGTAGGATGTTGTAATTGAGGTTTCCGTCGATTACTTCGACATCTATTTCTATTGTTTTCCGCCCTAGTTCAACTTGCAAGTTACTTAGAATACCATATGGGGTATATGTTCGTCCGTCAAATTCTTTTAATGTCGTCGAAGATCGTGAAAAGGTTGGAGATCCTAAAGTTTTCCAGCAACTCATCGAAATAATACATGTAGATGCCCCCTCATCAATAATTATTCGATGAATAGTTTTGTTGAGGGCTTTCACCTGAATGAGGAGAGCAAGTTGAGCTGGTAACTGAGGATCATATCCTTCGTGATTAGAGGACACAAGATTAGAATCCTTTGGGTCTATCCCACCTATAGCTAATAATAAAGCCTGCTTTTGGGATGGGCAATTTTGTAGTACTTCAAGTGTCGACATAGCAGATGGCAATTGGGCCAGATCTTCCACTATGCTATAATGTTGTGTTGCTCTGGCACAAGGATTAAATGTATGACTTGTGTACTACTCCCTTCGGTGGTTTTATTGTTAGCTCCAGAATGATGGGTGGCGCAACTTCTGTCGAAGTTGTTGTCGAACTACTAGGTTGATCTTTATCCTTGTTGTTCGACAGCTGTGGATTCCCGTAATCTTTATTCCTTGTCGATATCAAAGCATCATTTTTCTGTTTTGAAACTGACAACATTAGCACTTGGGATGGGGAAGCATTTTCACTAGCAACCAGATTTGTCCCTGGATTTGGAAACGGATCAGTCAATATCGCTGAGGTTTTTAAATTCTTGAAGAATCTTTTAAGCTCAGCTTTATGTGGACAATCTCTTGTCCAATGATCCTCATCACATATTAAGCATGGACTTTTTGGTTTCCTATCTCCAGGAGGGTTTGCAGAAGAATTTTCAGGTGATGATTCCTCTTGTTTCTTCTTGTTCCTTTTGTTTTTCTTCTTGCCTCCTGGTTTCTTGGTTTCTTTGCCTTTGTCAGTCGAGACGGCATTTACTTCTGAGGCAAGAAGTTCTTCATTTGCATTTTGATCAGAAATCTTACGGTCTTTCTTAGATGTAGCCTTTATCGATTTTGTGCTTGTCGTACCTATCACGCCATTGCCAGCATGAGAGTCTTTTTTTTATTTAGGAGGGGGAGGAACGGAAAATTCCGGTCTAGGAGCATCAGGTATTTTATCGTAGAGTGTGCCAGACTGAATATAGATCAGGTCTAGATATTGTGCACGAGCAATAACTTGCTCTTCAGTGACAACTCCTCCCTTTTCCACATCTTCAGTGATAGAAGGTAATAATGACTTAATAAACCATCCAGCTAGCAGTTGATCAGGAACATATGTTTTTACCATTCTGCGACGACATCGCCATTCATGAATATGATCAGATATGTGAGTGGCCGTTGTCTGTTTGAAATTGGTAAGAAGCTCTGTTCTTGTTTCGTACCTTATTGGTAACTGAAAATGGGTTAAAAAGGTTGTGGCTAGGCTGCTGAATTTATCGAATGAAGCTCTAGGCAATTCGATATACCATTTTTCTGCCAGACCAGTTAACGTTCACTGAAAAAGGCGAAGCCTAATCGAATCATCGTTTAGAGTGTTAGATGAACACCACATATGAAAGGTCATCACATGATTCGACGGGTCTTCACCCGGATTTCCATTAAATTTAGGAATATCTGATGGAAGTTTATGCGGAATTGTCGGCCACCAAGGGGCATAAGCAATTGGATCATTCGTCAGCCGGTTTAGATCTAGTAATTCTAGAGTTGCTACAAAGGGCAACTGTTGATTCAGGTTAGGCGAAGCATACCCAGGATAAGATGGAATCACCTAAGCAGTGGGTCTTTGCATACCAGCATAATGGAGTCACCATTTTGTTCTCTGGAAAACTAGTGTCTATGCAGAGTTGCTAGTCCCACTGAGGCTGGTAGCTACCTTAGAAACAAACAAACTAAAAGTACTTTCGTTTTCCTTTATGAGAAATAGATAAGAGGGGAATAAGGAGACCAACCTCTGTCTTGCGCTTGGTTCCTTGCTCGATTCCTCTCCCTTCTGATAGATCTTTGCCACTCGCTTTCTCATCTACCTAGCTTCAAAGAGCACCTGTAGAATCAAAGCAGCATAAAACTATCCAAGAACATAGATCTATTATCATAAACAATATAGGACCAGATATATATTGACCACACTAATGCATATAACATCAATCATACAAGAATGTGGAGGAAAACTTGAATAGCTTTATTGATAATCAAGAAAGAGCAAAGAGGATTACAACCAATTGTTCTGACCCAACATCATCCTCTCAGTAAGAAAGCCCTTCTTCACCTCATGAAAATCTTAGATCACCCAACACTATGATATCACACCAAGAAACCAGCATCACTTCCTTACAAGATACAAAATTCCAGCCTCCAACCTCTGGATCTCTGGGATGAGAGATCTATATATAGATATCTGCAGAGGTGTGAGTCAGCTCTGGGTTTTTGATTAGTGTCTTCTCTCTGATAGTTCTTGTTTCCACTTGGAGATCTTATTGATCTCTTACTCATCCTTGGGCGATTCTGAGAGGCAAGTGTCAGAGGAGAAGTTTCTGGAAGATTCCATGATCATCCACCTCGCAAACTGTCTCGGCCACTTGTCTATTCTCGTCCATCACACCCTATAGAAGGGCTTTTCAGTATGCATCTCACCTCCTGTGTGCATTTAGGTGGGATGCTTCACACCCTCAGCACTGAGCAATCAGTATGGTCCAGTTTTGACCATTTCTGAGTAGTTTTTCGTAGAGAACTTCTGGGAGATGATGTAATCAGTTGACCTTGTTATTTTAGGGGTTGGAACAACACTTTTAGGGACTTAGGAGCCCTTCGTTTATGGACATATTTGATTGAGGTTGCAGTTCCCAAAAATGTCTATAACACTCTATCTCTATCTCTATCTCTATCTTTGTCTTTGTCTTTTTCTCTGTCTTTGTCTCTTCCTGATCAGGAGCTCAAGACCAAGTGTCGAAGAATGCTAAAAAATGAAAGTGATCAGAACTAGTTCAAACCTAAATGACTGGATAGGTCTCGTCTTCCTGATTCCAGTGCCGTAAACGGTTTGAAAAATGAACTCCGTATGGAGAAGTTATTTCAATTTAAAAATCGCCCAATGACCTTCATTTTTGAATTTAAAAAAGAAAAAAAAAAGAAAAAAAGAATATTCCTTAGAATATTCCTTAGAATATTCCAGGGAATATTCCCCAAAATATTTCGGGAATATTCTGTTTGAATGGCCCAATAGCGTGCTGAGACGTGACCCCAGGACTGCAATGTGGTGTTGGGAAAATTTTTTATGGAGCTCGCGGGACTCGACCCCGGGTCGTGTGGCCGCCAGCCCACAGTTCCCACTGGCCTGCTTGTGCGTTAGGACTTAACATATGTTGGGTGCCATATATATTTAACCTTGGTATGCGTTTGATTTGGGCAGAAAAGGGGCCAACCCCCTTACCACATGACCGAGCGCTCAGAACCAGGACCTAACACTCAGCAGTTAATAGTTCCAGGATTGTCAGTCACATGCCCGCGGTTTCGCCCAGAGGTCATGGTCATCTGACCATTCAACTGGAAGTTAGGTTGGAGGCGGCACCATTTTTGGCGATCCCGCCATATTTGGTGGGATTAACTGCAGTTTATTTAGACTTAGCTGGGATTATTCTAGGCCAGACTGGCAGTTCATGAATATGCCATAAATTTTGCTAGGAGAGGCCTTTTGAGGCATTTTTTTTTTATTTTGGGTCTCTTCGACATTCTGAATCCATTAATAGAGGTTTCACACCCAAAAGAGGTCGTTTGTAGGTGATTTTGCTTCGGGGAAGTTCCAGGACCGACTAGGGCCATATCAATTTGGGAGGTGCATTAGGATGTGTGCAGCCATTGAATGTGAAACGAAGGTCATTTATAATTATATTTTGTGCTCTAAGTCCATTTCTACAGCTCTTTTCGCCTGTTTAGGCTACTTCTCACTTTTTAGCTTCAGGCAAACTTTTTGGGCCACTAGGGCCATTCCAATGCTTAAGCTGTTTGAGGGCTACATTCATCTGTTTACAATGATTCAAAAACCTAATTCTGATGTCTTCAACCTTCTGAGTCCATTGGAAGAGGTTTCAGAACCATTTGAGGTCATCTTAACCTTGAATTTCTTCATATAAGTTTAAAGCGCCACGAGGGCCATTTGGAGAAAGTATTGTTTATGGTACAATTTCACTGTTTAGTGCTTGGGGAAGAGCATTATTCGTTGTTTCCTCTCTTCTGATTCTGTTTTTACTATCATATTTTCCTTTAGAGGCACTTAGCTACTTGTATTATCCTTTGCAGCTTTCTTAATACAAGAGGACAAGCCCATCTTGGGAGGCTTGGTCTAGCAGATGTAGCCAGGAGGGGTGAACAGCTTCATCATCTTTGTGTCATTATTTGTTGAAGATACCATGCTAAACAAATCTGATATAATGTGTTAAACAACAAACCTAAATAACTTGCCTTCACACATAAACACCTAAACAGCTGCTCAAACTTATTTGCTTTATTCCGCAAGACATCAAGCTTCAAGCATGAGTATTTTAATGACATCTTAGTGTTTACTTTGATTATTTTTTTAGGCAGAGCCTATAAAGGGCCAGGTAGCCTTTGGATCTCATCCTCTATTTAGAGGTGACAATCTGGCAAATGCCTTATAGTCTATCTCTGTATTAGAAATAAGAAGTTCTCACATTTTCAGAGTTAACCTTGGAGTTGTTTGCAAATTTAAAATTATGGAAATGGATAGCTTGCACCCTTTATTCAACTACATTCCAGTTTCAGATCACTTCCACTTATGTATTAGCCTGTGTTGTTACAGACAACTTAAGTTCCACTTGGTTTTCAGATTCAAGTGGGATTATCTCACCAAACAACTTCATGTCAATATGATGCTTTTGTTGCATCACATGCAACCATTCATCATTAGCTAATCATTTTTTGTTAAAACTTAAATCAGCAATATTAATTATTAGATTCACCATAGCATTGACTGCTTCAATAGCAGATTCACTGTTGTCAGTAAGCTCTGTTGCTGGATTCACCAAAATTTCATTAGAAAGTTTTGTCATTGGATTCATCAAAATTTCATAAGCAAGATCTTTTGTTGGATTCATCAAATTTTGATCAGCAAACTCAGTTGCTGGATTCATCAAATTTTCATCAAAAAGCTCTGTTGTTGGACTAATCAAATTTTCATCAACAAGCTTTGTTGTTGGATTCATCAAATTTTCATGATTCACCAAATTTTCATCGACTTGTGACTTTGCACAGTGGGGTTCACAAGCATCTATGTTCTCCTTCTCTTCTTCTTCTATAAATTATTCACTCATCATCCACTTGTGGCTAAGCACAATGGGATTCACCAAACTCTTCATGTTCAATTGGATTACTCCTTGTTACACAAAAAATCCTCTTAAGGGTATCACAGACTTCCTTGATTGTCTTTGCTTCATTCATTCTAGTTGTTGCTTCTCATCATACAAACAAAAAATCCAACATCTCATGTTGTTGCTTCGACCTTTTTTAGCCTCTTGACTTTTCCCATTTGTTTAGTGCTAGCTCACTACAACTCAACAACAAAAACAAATTATAGACATCACAACTAACTGCAATAAAAACACCTTTGCTTTTTGGCTTCCACAAACAAACGAGTCATTAACCTCCACAGATTCATTCGCTTGACCTTCGTGCAAAACTTCGTGCTCGTTTGACCTTCGTACAAAAACGACTTAAGGTTCGAAAAAAAAGTTCTTTTATCAAATGCTCTTCAACATTTGCGCGACTTCGATAGATCTTTTTGCTCATTTTTGTGCACTTGTTTTATTGACGAGGTACGTCAATTTTAAAAATTCAACAATTTCATAAGATTGCACACTTTTGCGTACTTTCTTTTTTGCTGGGGTATGACACTGACACACTAGTTTCTCTTGACAAATGCACAATTGACACACTTCCTCATCTTCACAAGCGCAAAATTCAAGTTGCTTTCGCACTTTCTCCTCGGTATAAGATTACAATGGCAAATGATAGTTCTTCTCTTTGTTGCACTCATCAATTCTTACACAGCCTAGACTCTAATACCATGACAAGAATTGAAAATAAATGTGGAGCAAAGGATTGCCCTTCTCACTATTATGAATGAGTTAAATAAGATGACATTGGAGACACTAGTAATAAATTACTATAGTGAGACTGATGAATGAATTAAATAAGATTACATTGGAGACACGAGTAATAAATGACTATAGTGAGACTAAAATAAACTAGACTAACTAAAACTGAACTAAGATACATAAATAACTATGGTAAGACTGA
Source organism: Pinus tabuliformis (assembly GCA_031772625.1). Classification (NCBI taxonomy): domain Eukaryota; kingdom Viridiplantae; phylum Streptophyta; class Pinopsida; order Pinales; family Pinaceae; genus Pinus; species Pinus tabuliformis. The sequence goes on from CM062808.1 coordinate 656,541,599, forward strand.
ACTAAATTACTAACTAAAACTGAACTGAGATGCTTAAACTAACGATTTTGAAAAATTCACACACTATTTGAAAAAATAAAGTTTTAGGGACGGTTGTGAATCCGATTTTCCATACGGCAGTAACGTTACAATGATATATTAATATAAAATAATTAGATTAAAAGCAAAGTAAAAACATGAGCGTTTTTCCCAAAATTGAGGTGCGTAGGTAGGGTAAACGTATTGTCAGATTTCGCAACACTCACTTTTTGAATATCACATTGATAGCGGTCAAAGTAAAAATAGTAAGCGCATCGAAAGTTGATTTTCTTCTGTTTTTTTATACATGGTTTTAAAAATATAAACAGTGTAATAACATGATAGCAGCAGTCATGTAAATTCGGGAGTTGGTTTAATGCCAAGAGAAAATTGTTGTGGAGTTAAACAAAAAGTATCATGTATTAATATGATAAAATAAGTAAAAGAATATGAGGGTCGTTAGAGTCGGTCGTCATATCAATTAGACACAATTTTTAATTTTCCCTTTAAAATTTGAAGAAAAAATATACCATTAACTATTAAACATTAATTCGATTTAAGTTTAACTCAAAAACTGTAAACAAAGTTATTTCAAACGCAAGCATATGGAAACCTCAAATTTTCCACAAAATTAGAAGAAAAACATAGCAATGAATGTAGAATTTGGAAAATTCATGAACACCTGTCTATTTGTGGGTTATATATGGACAGAATATAAAAGTTAAGTATGGACAGAGGTGGGCTTCAAAGTTCAAAGGATCCACAAAACAATAAAAAGACAGTGGGCCAGTTTTCTACGGTAGAAACTAGACCAACCCAGGATTTTGATTTCAGATTGGGAGGGAGTCCGAGGTCATCATCGGAAGCATTCTGCAGATAATTGATATAACTCATCAATCCTTCATCTCCTTCCTCTTCCTCGAATCCTGCGTTCCAATTTTCGACATAACTGGAATCGCTGGTTGTCGATTGGGCATCATCTGCAAAAAATAATTGGCATTCTAACGACTTGTTAACTCTGACAGAATGAGAGTTGCAGTTCTCAGAGCTCAGATAAGAATCGGAGTCATATATTTCCTCCATGAAATGATCATTAGCTGCATGGAAAAATTCCATTGATTCAGGGATTCGTTAAAACAATCTGGAATAGTCCAGCAATATGTCCACAGAAAGTTTGGCCTTAGTGGAATAGGAAATCCGGAGACGTATTGCTTCGAGGATTCTTAGACATGAAACCCCATATAAACATACAACCCTCAGAATTTCTCCAATTGATTATTTGAGAACGCGATTTATTTGTCTGTCCCTGTCTACAGATTTTGAACTCAGTGGAGGCCGTTGTCGGCCGACTCGGCCCCGGGTACAGAATTTCAGTTCTGATTACCCTCCAATAAGAAAATTTGCCGAGGGCCAGATGGTTTTCCTTGACTGGAGAGGATTCGATGTTTTCCTTCCCTTCTATTTTGAAATTATTGTAAATTATTATAGTGAGTGTACTTCAATTTCAAAGTGAACATTTTACAATAAATAAAGTGGGAGCTTGATAATCGTCATCCATATGAGTCAGTGATTAAAAATTATAATTTCTCAATTCCATAGCAACTAGCACAATTACATTGATTTAAATAAATCAGAAATGGTATAAATCAAGAGTATATCAATCATATTTATAATTACAGATTGAAATATTTTATTAGTTGGTTTTTTTACATTATTATTTTTTAGTGTTAATAATTGTTGTTGTTGTTGTTATTATTATTATTATTAGCAATTGCACCACATGTTGTAAAGGAAACGTCATAAGGCAAACATAGGAAAGACTAGCGGATTAAAAATAATGATTTTTTTCACTCTTTTAATTTTAATTTTGATCTTAAGCAAGCAAAGCTCACCAATCAAATGTAATTCCATGCTTCACAAGGTACCTTCCAACCTATGTGACGAGATGTGACTCAGAGACCTTTTTCTTCTTATGTTCCCATTCCCTTTTGCATCTTGTTAGTAATATGCTATAATAAGTCCTATACTTAAAAAGTAGAGTGCCTCCATTATTGAACCATGGAAAAATTCAAATACTCTCTAAAGTGTACATGGAGTTGTGTCCTTAACAACGTCATCTCCCACAGTTCTCGCAACAAGACATAAGTTCCTCCATCCATAGAGAGATTCCATGGCCACTCATCCTGATCTTGGTCCTCTTCTTACCCTCCCATAAGAAAATTTGCCGAGGGCTAGATGGTTTTCCTTGAATGGAGAGGATTCGATGTTTTCCTTCCCTTCTATTTTGAAATTATTGTAAATTATTATAGTGAGTGTACTTCAATTTCAAAGTGAACATTTTACAATAAATAAAGTGGGAGCTTGATAATCGTCATCCATATGCGTCAGCGATTAAAAATTATAGTTTCTCACTAAATTCAATTCCATAGCAACTAGCACAATTAAATTTATTTAAATAAATCAGAAATGACATAAATCAAGAGTAGGTCAATCAATCACATATTTATAATTACATTAGTAAATGTAATTGAAATATTTAATTAGTTGTTTTTTTTACATTATTATTTTTTAGTGTTAATAATAATAATAATAATAATTATTATTATTATTAATTGCACCACATGTTGTAAAAGAAACGCCGTAAGGCAAACATAGGAAAGACTAGCGGATCAAAAATAATGATTTTTTCATTCTTTTAATTTGAACTTACGATAACATACCAAAGAGTAGCAAATCAAAATTAATGATTTTTTCATTCTTTTAATTTTACTTTTGATCTTAAGCAAGCAAAGATCACCAATCAAATGTAATTCCATGCTTCACAAGGTACCTTCCAACTTGTGTGACGAGATGTGACTCGGAGACCTTTTTCTTCTTATGTTCCCATTCCCTTTCGTGTCTTGTTAGTAATATGCTAGAATAGGTCCTATACTTAAAAAGCAGAGTGCCTCCATTATTGAACCATGGAAAAATTCAAATACTCTCTAAAGTGTCGATGGAGTTGTGTCCTTAACAACGTCATCTTCCACAGTTCTCGCAACAAGACATAAGTTCCTCCATCCATAGAGAGATTCCATGGCCACTCATCCTGATCTTGGTCCTCTTCTTATTTCAATAATGTATCTAATAACATTGGCACACAAGCAGGAAGTGCTTGCTTAATAAAATAAAAGCAAGGCACATCTCAATCATCACTTAGGTCTCATGCATATTCCTCTAGTTTATCAATTTATTCATCACATATAGAACTTCAAAACTCGATACCTTGAAGAGAAGTTGTCTCTTCATCTGTTTTGATAGCCATTGATGTAATAGAAAATACGCCTTGCATGTAAGGGACAAGCTTCTCATAATCTGTAGAAGGTATCAACAACAAACATTCAAAAGAACCTTGTCAAATCCTTACTTTTGGGAATAGGTTTGCTTCACACACTACTCTCATAAAACAATCCCTCTCTATATCATTTTTAAAATTCGTTTGAGTAAAATTCAAAGAATTATATAATGCTTGAGTAGAAACAAACCTAACCTCATTGTTAATCTCAGATGAATTCATTCCCTGCACAACAACTGTAAGGATGAAATTCACCTGATCTTGGGAAAGATTATTGATGAGGCTGATCAATAGGTATATCACAAGGGTCATAATGCCATCCTCCAGCTTTAGAACTATCTCTTTCTCACATTTATTTACAATTTTTGTTATATTATGCTTAGCGAGGAGGATAAAAGATGCATTGCTATGGCATGTGGTCTAACATGGTTTAAATTCAAGATTTGGGACAATTTCAAATAATTTGAATGCAGGAGCTGGAAGTTGACAACAGGGAGATATTCTAGTAGGTTGTCTACCTTCTTAACTCCTTCAATCAACCAAGATCACCACTTTGTCTTTCATCAACCTGGAGTCATTGGCAATCAAACAGTACGAGGTCATTGGCAGTTAAGCCAATGCAGTTCAAGGAAGATCTAGATCTACCATTCTCGAGTTTTGGGAGACAAACATTTCTATTATCGAGGGAGTTGTTGGTAGCTACCCTTTTGTATAAATAAACATTCCAAGGACGTCATTAGGATTCGAATTTCATTTGCACCTAAGAAGGTATTTAGCTCAAGCACTTGTGATTGTTATTTTTTACTTATTATGTGATGTATTTGACATTTCTGCAATGATAATGAGAAGTTTCTTATTGATCCATCACTGAATTAGTTCAGAGGGTTCAGGCTCTTGGGTTTGGGCCCAGGCTCAGTAGTTTAGGTCCCTCTTATGTATTGATATTTATCTTAACTTAAAATTTTTGGTTAGTTGTTGCATTTTAGTATAATATAATTCCTCAAAATGTCTATTATTGTTACCTCTATCTCATCTCTCTCATGGGAACCTGATTAGAGGACTCTACAATCATAACGCCAAAAAACTATGTGATGATTTCTTGTAAAAATACCTACATTAGTTATCTTGTTTCATATATGATTGTTGTAGCTTAGAAGTTAATCCATTGCATAGATAAGATTTTTTAACATCAGTTAGATTGTTTCCAAATTCAACTCATATTTTCCACTATTGGTTATAATATTTTGCAAATGAAAAGAAGAACAAGTGCATGTGATATTGCAGGACTGTTGGACCTGCAGGCAAGGGATGTTTTCACCATCTCCATCCAGGACTCCTCCACTCTCTTTTTATGAGTCCCAACCATTGTCTCGATCTCTGTTTTTTGGTCACTGTGAGCAGCCCTCTTAGTCCAAAGCTAGCCTTCCTGAAGTTGTGAGCTTCGCTAGGTGTAATGGTCAACTTCCATCCATCCACCACAACCTTCAACCATCTTGTCATCCCTTGATCCCATCATCCTTACCTTCCAAACCATCTCGGTAGACTACCTGTAGCGGCCTTTTTGCCCTTGTTTTGACCTGTAATGCCAGTATGTCTTAGTTTAAAAGTAGGTTTACCCCCGAGCTTGGACTGCATGATCATAGGTACCACCTAGGTCATTCCCTCCATTCCTTCTCCTACACTACAAGAGAAAATAAAATTAGTTCTTCATCACAGATTTGGCAAGTAGGACATCAGTTTATATGCAAGTGTGAACTAAATAGATGATGCATGAAATCTTCAGTTGTGAGTTGGTAGAATAATTTCTTGTTTTAAGTGAATTTGATAGCTAGATGGTTGATTGCAATTAGTGTGGTTTCCTTTTCGTAGGTAGCATAACTCTTGTGTTATTTCATGAATTGATTTAGTAGTAGCATTTACAGGTTAGATTTGAAAAGAATTTACATTTTTGACACTAGGGCTAGCTTTTCAATTGCACTTTCAATAGTTAATTCCTCCTATTTCAGTAGAAGAATGGTCTTGGAGCTCTAATGATCAAATGACCTAATTGAAGGTGGCATGATGATCCAAATTGGATCCTTAAACATTCTCTAATTTTTCATGATTGTTTCAAATTATGTCAAGCTTCAAAATGTTATGGATATTGAGCTTATCATAAATAACCTCTAAACAATGGCAATTTGTGGTCAGCACAGAACAACGAGGACCCTTGGTCAAAGCGCGCAAACCGTTGGCCCATGGTGACCACAAACTGGCACAAAATTGACAAACGGGAGGTCAAATCCCAAAACAGAGGCAGTTTTTGATATGTGAAGTAAAGCCCCCAAGCGCTCAGTCACGAGGAAAAGCATAAAACCGTACAGAAGTCAACGATTCCGGTAGAAGGTGGGTCCCGTGCTAAAACCAGCAAGATATCAGAAGGGATTCAAGCGATAAGCAGGTTTGACCAAGTCCCACCCGATGCGATACATTGGGTGACACGTGTCCAACGAATAAGAGAGAAAACCACTCACATCGCATGGGTAAAGTGCATGCTACTTACATGCCTGATATGGACGGAGACCGTAGGATATGGAGGCTCCAAATCAACGGCAGAGAAATGATCTGATGGATGACCGAATTCAACAGGGAAATAGGCTGAGTCATATAAGATTTGAGGTTCAACATGGCCGATGAGTTGGCAAAGGAATCAGTTTCGCAGGCAATCTTGAAGAAATGGAAATAACGACTGTTCAAAGAGAATTGACACTCAGTTCGTGAGGAAACAAGTGGCCACCTCTCTGTGAAGCATTACATAGTGATGATGACGCAGAGTAGGGGAATTCAAGCGGACAGTGATAGGAGATCCAGAGAGCCAGAAAGCAGAAACAAATAGTTAGGGAGCATATTGGCTTTAAGCCACAAACAGACAGAGATAAAAGGAGAGCAAGAAAAGAGGTAGAGAAAGAGAAGCAGAAAGCTGAAAGGCAAGAAAGAAGTGAATTGCAAAGAGCAGAGAAGTCGAGCTGACCTGCAGAACAAAGGAAGCATCGAGAAAATAGAGACAGAGAGACTCCGAGATTCTGTGAACTCTAGAGAAGGCTTGAGAGGATCAAGCAACTCTTTTGTGTATACCTATCAGGTATTGAGTACCAAATTGGACTCATACAACTAAGACCAGTTGAGGTCAAGATTTAGTAAGGGGAGTCTGTGTACTCTAGAGACTTGGGGAATTCAAGTACAATCCTACTGATCATCATCTATTCCGTGAGACTTAATTTGAGCTCACTATTGTAAAAACTCTACTTTAAGACACAATATAAAGGCCATCACTGAAGGCTGGACCAAGAGATGTAGCCCAGGAGGATTGGGTGAACTCCTTATTAAGCTTGTGGTGTTTTATGTGTTTGCTTATTGTGTTTCTCTTACTGTTTCAGTGTCTATGTTTTTTGCAATCTTATCGATCCGTTGCATAAAATAACATAGGCACACCCCAGCGCTTGAGTTTGTAATACCTTCATTATTTCTCTGAGGTCATCTACGGGTGATTTCAGATCAAGTGGTATCAGAGCTCGTGGTTGTTAAGGTTAGAGAAGCTTGTGCTGGATTTTGTTGTTGAATGCTAACTAGATCAAAACTTAAATTAGGAGAAGGAGAGTTGGTTGAAACTAACCCGGAAATTGGAAGAGTTTATCCTCAGAAGAAATTGTCAGAAGAAAGTCCCTTGGGACCAGACCCCCAATTTATAGATATTTTCCTCGCCATGAGGTCCATGGTAGAGGAAATGTATAGGGACTTTAGGAAACATAAAGATGAGGATTCATTAGGATCCAAACAAGATAAAGTAAAAGAAGAGTCTCTCGTCCATGACCACTCAAAAGGCAAAGGGAAAGAAGAAAACTTTCTCGCACCTCCTAATATCCCTGAACATAAAAAGAAGATATCTTTGATTAAATTAGATGTTAAATTAGATTTACCAATATATGATGGAGAGTTGAATGCAGAGAAGTTGGATATTTGGATCACACAAATTGATGTTTATTGCAGAGTGCAGAGTATCGACTCAGACAAGAGTAAGATTCAGCTGGCCAGCCTACACCTTGGAGGCACTGCCTTGGTATGGTGGGAAGGCAAGACACAAGTTGACTTGAAGAAACATGGTAAGATTCTTTCTGTCTGGAGTGAATTTGTTTCTGCAATCAAAAAGATGTTCTTTCCACTAGCTTACATGTAGTAAACCATGATGAGCTGGCAAACTCTTCGCCAATTGAAAGGGCAAAGTGTACAAGGTTACACCCAAGAATTTAGGAAAATAGCTTTGATTCTAGGAGTTTCTTTAGACTCACCTAAGACTCGGTTGAAGTACATAGGTGGTCTACATAGCTACATGAGGCACACTATCCTCATGCTTAATCCCACTAGTATAGATGAGGTATCTGTTCAAGCTACACATCTAGAAGCTAGAGGAAAGAATGGGAACCCAGAAGTTAGAGGATCATCCAAGCCCATTGCATGTAAGAATAAGGAGAAAAGAAAATATAAATGGAAATAGAGGAAGGCCAACACTGCACAACAAATCAAGTCTTCATGCACTCACTGTAAGAAGGATGGGCATGATGATGAGCATTGTTGGATCCTACATTTGGAGTTGAGACCTAAGAAGTTCAAGGGCAAGAAGAAGAAGACTGCTATAGATATTCAGAAAGATTTTGGGTCAAACTCAGGAAATGAAACAATAATTGCAGCTACAGGTATCAAAGGTAAAAATTCTGAAGCATCTACTACTAATTCTGCACAATCCACTAATAATGAACAAAATGAGAGGAAAAGACATGAGATTTTCCATATTCGAGTTATTTCCAAGCATCAAAAGATTGATACTTTGTTTGATAGTGGCTCACAAGTAAATTTAATTTTTGAAGCAATTGTAAAGAAGTTGGGATTACTGACTACACCTCACAAGAAACCATACCCATTAGGTTGGTTGAGTGATAAAGCACAACTACAAGTGACTAGACAATGTAAACTTAAGTTTTCTTTTGGGTCAGCATTTGTAGATGAGGTTGAGTTAGATATAGTTCCTTTGGATATATGTGGAATTGTTTTAGGAAGTCCTTACTTGTATGATAGAAAAGCTATTTTCTATAGATCTGAAAACAAGGATCTCCTCATTAAAGATGGAATCAAATATATTGTAAGAGTTCATAAGCTCAAGAATAATTATACTCTCATAAACTCAGGGTAGATGAAACGAATTGTAAATTCATGCAAACAATTTTTATTGATGTTTGTAAAGGAGAAGAAACCTAATAATACCAATGTATTTGAGGGCTGTGATGTTAAACGACAAGCTGATTTAGAAAAAGTTGTTTCAGAATATGATATCTTGTTTCAAGAACCTAAAGGTCTGCCACCCAAAAAGGAAATAGTGCATGATATTAATTTGCAGCAAGATGCTCCATTGCCTAACATCAGAATGTACAAGTTGTCCAATTTAGAGAATGTAGAAATCAAGAAGCAGGTGTAGGAGTTGCTCGAGAAGGGGTTCATCATAGCTAGCACATCACTATGTGGGTCTCCAATCGTTTTGGTGAAAAAGAAAGATGGCTCGTGGAGAATGTGCATTGATTACCGAGCACTGAATAAGTTAACAATCAAAAATCTCTAAAGGAAGTTGTTTATTATTCCAAGTTAGACTTGCATAGTGGATATCATCAGGTCAGAGTTGTAGAACAAGATGCATGGAAGACTGATTTCAAAACAAAGCAGGGATTGTATGAGTGGCTGGTTATGCCTTTTGGCTTAACTAATGCTCCTGCTACTTTCATGAGAATAATGAACGATGTACTCAGACCTTTTCTTGATGATTTTGTTATTGTATACCTGGATGACATTCTTATATTTAGAAAAACGTGGGAAGAACATTTAAAGCATGTTAAGCAGACACTAGATGTTTTGAAAAGAGAAAATCTTTATGTTAAACTCTCAAAATGTGAATTTTGCAAAACATCTTTGAATTATTTGGGACATAATAGGGGGTGGTGAATTGAAGATAGATCCCTCTAAGGTGGTAGTCATTGTAAACTGGCCTAAACCCAAATCTGCTACAGAAGTTAGAAGCTTCGTAGGAGTAGCACAATATTGGAGAAAGTTCATTTCTAACTTTTCCTTAATTGCAGCTCCCTTACATGCTTTAACAAGATTGACCAAGGTGTTTCAGTGGGGAGGCAAATAGCAGAAAGGCTTCGACACCTTGAAAGAAAAGATTAGTACAACACCAGTACTAGCACTGCCCGATCTTCAAAGACCATTTGAGATCCAAATGGATGTCAGTGACTATTCCTTGGGGGCAGTGTTGGTACATCACATTAAACCCATATGTTATCATTCCGAGACATTTAATTCTACAGTAGTTAACTATCCGACATATGACAAAGAATTGTATGCATTAGTATAGAGTGTGAAAAAGTGGAAACATTACTTAATGGGCAAAGAGACAGTTATACATACTGATCATCAACCACTTCAATATCTACACTCCCAAACTAAGTTGCAGCAATCAAGACATTATAGATGGATGGGTTTTCTACAACAGTTTCATTTAGTCATCAGATATAAAAAGGGCATACACAATAAAGTTGCAAACATGTTATCTAGACCAATTATAAATGCATCTATTATACTTAAGCACAATTCAGTATTGCATGAGAGCTACATTGAACAATATGCTTAAGATATTGATTTTAAAGATGTATATGAAACTTTAAGTCACGACAAACGAGTAGAAGAATTGGATTATCATATTAAGGACCAAATCTTGTGTCATTGTGGGAAGTTATGCATTCCACAAACTGAAAGAGTAAAGATAATTCGAAATGCACACACTTCTTTAATATCAGGTAACTTTGGTGTAAGTAAAATAGTTACACAGTTGCAAAGATTTTGTTATTGGCCAAAAATGAATGAGACAATTTCTAGATATGTAAGAGTGTGTACCATGTGTGCTACAAGCAAGCCCAGCAATACAAAACTAGGCTTGTACACTCCACTACCAGTTCCTTCTCATCCTTGGAAAAGTGTTTCCATGGACTTTGTTGGAGGACTGCCTAAATCTAGGAAAGGTCATGACTATTTATATGTTGTTGTGGATAGTTTCAGAAAAATGTGTATTTTGTTACCTTGTAATAAAAAAGTTACAGTTGAACAAACTGCAAAATTGTTCTTTCACCATGTATGGGTTCATTTTGGATTACCCACTTCCATTGTATCTAATCGAGATTCCTGATTTGTTGGGAAGTTTTGGTTGAGTGTGTGGGAACTGATGGACACAAAACTGAAGAAAAGCATAGAATTTCATCCACAGACAAATGGCCAGATAGAAGTGGTGAATGGGACAGTGATCCAGTTGCTCAGAGGCTATTGCAGCAAGCATCCCAAACTTTGGGATGAACATTTGTGTTATGTGCAGCATGCTTACAACAGAGCAAAACATTCTTCTACACAAAGATCTCCTTTTGAGACCTGTTTTGGTTTCACACCAAGGTCTCCCTTGGATTTTGTCTTTGGTAAAGACATAGCAGTTGATGGACACAGTGACGTGGACAAGGCAACCAAGTTCATTGAACAAATCCAAGAGATTCACCAAGTAGTACAGGAATAGTTGGAAAAGAGCCAAGCCAAATACAAGGCAAGGCATGAAAAGCATCAGATGGAGCATATTTTTCAAGTTGGTGATGAGGTCTGGTTGTATATAATCAAAGACAGAATGCAAGGTGAAGGTAAAAAGCTAAAGCCAATAAGGTATGGACCTCTCAAGATACTTGAGAAAATTGGTGAGAATGCTTTCCACCCTGATTTACTAGCTTACATGCACATCTACTCAGTCGTTAATGCAGATAGCTTGAGATTATTTGAACCTTCATTAATTGAAGATCCCGAAGAGTAGAGTCAATTGCCTTCTATTGATGATCTGTTACCTAAATACCTCAATGAATTGCAGGAAGACATAGTTCTGGACAAGAAGGTGAGGACGACGCGCACAGGAGATGTTGAGTACCTCAAGATTAGACTCAAGGGTTCAAAGCCAAGTAGTGCAAAATGGCTAGAGATGGGACAAGTGAGAGAGCTATACCCTCACTTAGTTGATGCTTAAAAACCAACTTTTGGTGGTCCAAAAGCTTCTTCAGTGGGATGGTTGTGATCTAAATTGGATCCTTAAACATTCTCTAAGTTTTCATGATTGTTTCAAATTATGTCAAGCTTCAAAATATTATGGATATCGAGCTTATCATAAACAACCTCTAAACAATGGAAATTTGTGGTCATCACAGAACAACGAGGACCCTCGGTCAAAGCGCACAGACCATTGGCCCATGGTGACCGTGCACTGGCATAAATCGAGAAATGAGAGGTCAAATCCCAAAACAGAGGCAGTTTCTGATACGCGATTAGCGCTAAAGCATGGCGTCCCCCTCAGTGAAGGAAAGATCCCAAGCGCTCGATCACGAGGAAAAGCATAAAATCGTACGGAAATCACGGATTCTATCAAAAGGTAGGTCCCACACTAAAATCGACAGGGTATATGAAGGGCTTCAAGTGGTCAGCGGGTTCGACCAAGTCCTGCCCGATGCCATACACTTGGCGACATGCATCCAGCAGATGAGAGAGAAAACCACTCACATTGCATGGGTAAAGGTCATGGTACTTACATTCCTGATATGGACAAAGACTGTAGGTTCTGGAGGCTCCAGATCAATGGTGGAGAAATGATCTGATGGATGACCGGATTCGACAGGGAAATAGGAGTCATATAAGATTTGAGGTCCGGCATGGCCAATGAGTTCATGAGGAAACAAGTGGACACCTCTCTGTGAAGCATTACACAGTGATGATGACATAAAGTAGGGGAATTCAAGCAAACAGAGTTAGGAGATCCAGAGAGCCCGGAAGTAGAAATGAACAGTTAGGGAGCATATTGGCTTTAAGCCACAAACAGACAGAGAGAAAAGGGGAGCAGGAAAATAGGAAGAGAAAGAGAAGTAGAAAGACGAAAGGCAGGAAAGAAGTGAATTGCATAGAACAGAGAAGTCGAGCTGACCTGCAGAGCAAAGGAATCATCGAGCAGATAGAGACAGAGAGATTCCGAGAGTTTTTGAACTCCAAAGAAGGCTTGAGAGGTTCAAGCAACTCTTCTGTGTATACCTGTCAAGTATTGATTACCAAATTGGACTCATACCACTGAGACCAGTTGAGGTCAAGATTCAGTAAGCAGAGTCTGTGTACTCTGGAGACTTGGGGAATCCAAGTAAAATCCTACTAATCATCATCTGTTCCGTGAGACTCAATTTGAGCTCACTATTGTAAAAAATCTGCTTTAATACACAATAGAAAGGCCACCACTGAAGGTCGAACCAGGAGACGTAGCCTAGGAGGATTGGGTGAACTCCTTATTAAGCTTGTTGTGTTTTATGTGTTTGCTTACTATGTTTCTCTTACTGTTTCAGTGTCTGTGTATTTTTCAATATTATCGATCCATTGCATAAAATAACATAGGCACACCCGAACACTTGAGTCTGTAATACCTTCATTATTTCTCTGAGGTCATCTACGGGTGATTTCAGATCACATGAGTAGAATTCCATCTACTATGTATATAGAACTATCACTCGAAGTTTGTACAAACCCTAGGTTGATAAATAGAGTTGAGGAGTCTCTGGGAGTTGCAACACACTTAGGGCAATACTTGCACTCACCACTTTTTGGCATCATTTCCGGGGAGGTGTCTAGGTAGATGTTATTTATGCTTAAGCATTTCATTGTGTTTTGCACTCAGTTTTGAAAAAATCACATAAAAGAAAAATGTTTCTCTCATGCCTCTTAGAAGTAGAGATACCCAAGGAAAATTCTTACCAAACACCCCCACACGATCAAATAGTCAACCTTCACTCTTCTTTGATGACTGTCAACTTCCCTCTCTAACTATAGTGGAGTTAGAAGACCCCTTTGGTGAACAACCTCAAAGTTTTGAAGAACCTATTGGGGAAGAAGAAGAACCCATTTCACTAACCCAAACCATGGCTGAAAACAAGAATGAGGAGCTTTTCCCTATCATAAAAACTAATGGAGAGGCTAGAATGAAGAATATAAGCCCTACTGCCCTTCCTCATTTCCACATCTTAACTTGTGACGACCCTGACACTTTTATTTTTTAGTCTGTTATTGTCTAATACCTATGATTATACCTTTGATGACCAAAAACATAACTTATTCCCATCTACCCTTAAGGATGTATCCTTGTGCTAGTTTATGGGTCTACCTGGGAATATCATCACTACCTGGGCTCAAATGAAACAAGCCTTTAAAAACAAGTATAGGGACTATTGTAGGTCCAAGGAAACCAAAGAATAAATCTTTAGAATGAATTTTGGACCTGATGAATCCCTATAGGACTATGAGGAAAGATTCCAACTCAGTTACAGTAGGGCCAGTTGCACCCTTGATCCTGAATCACTCAAGTTAGTTCTTCTCTGAGGGATCAGGGATAAAATGCTAGAAACCATCAACATGCTTTCTGGGGGAGAAATCTATCAATAATCCTACGAAGACATCAAAACAATTTTCAAAAACCATTCTATGACTGCTAGGAAGAAGGGTAGGACTAGTCAAGCTTTGGTCAGTTCCTCTCCCTCCACAACATCCATCAAGAATGAAGTTAGAAACATGTTGGAGAAATTTAAAAGTGAAATATTACATACCTTTTCTTTGAAAATGGATACCATGTAGATAAAAAGGATACAAGAGGAAGCAGAGAGGGCCTTAGCTATTTTTTTCCCTAAATGCACTAGAAGGCACCCCATAAATGAATATCCATTAAATTTCATAGAGGTTTTCTCAATCTATGAGGAAAAGGATGCCACGCATAAGTGTCCTTCTTTGCTTGGATTGAAAGTTTATATTAAGGGGAAGAAGGTGGGGTTGAGAAAGTTTGTTTTATAAATCAAAGGAGGCCTCAAGGACATTAGACATACCAACATGGCTTGCAAGGTGCATCTTACTCTTATTACCATCCCAACCAAAATTCACGCTTTCCATCTTGGTACTCTTCCACTCATCCATCATGTTTCACACCTTCTTCTTGGCCTTATACACCTCAATATTGTCCCCAACCTGTCAATCAACCATTTTAGTCATATACTTATCCATATCCTTAGTGGAATACCCATCACAGGGGTGGAGGACTCAACACAACCAACCTCCTACTTTACTACCTCCACCTCCATCACAACCATAGCTCACTCATCCTACTCCACTCAAGAAACCTCAGACACCTGCTAAACCCAATCTAAACCTGAATAACAAGCAAGCACAAAAGTTCTACAACGGAGAGACATATTATCCTACCTATGTTGTGCAGATTCAAGAAATATTCCTCAAGTTTGGAAGAGTTCTCCTAGATAACCAACCTCCATCTCCACCTTAGGAGCTTGAAGAGGAAAGGGAAGAGAGTAGCCCTCAATTAAATCCACCTCCTCTTCTTGAGAGATTGATCCATTCTAACCAACACACCCCTGAAGAGACTGAACTTATAGGAGAATTTAGGAATCTGTGTTAAAATACCCCTCCTCCAAGCTATTAAGTATGTTCTCATCTACAATAAGCTTATCAAATATAAATGTTTCAAATGCCCTGGTAGGAGAAAAAGAGACACACCCACCATCAATGTTATTGGACAATTATCTGATTTGATGTTGGGGAGAGTGATTTGTCCAAAATATCTAGATGCTCGAAGTCCTGTGGTAGATGTGCATGTTGATGACATCATTTTCCCTCACACCTTGATTGATCTTGGGGCTTCCATCAATGTGATGACTAAAGAAACCATGCTAAAACTAAACCTTCATGGATTCTTGAGAAATACCACTTCAGTGTTGTAACTTGGAGATAGATATACAATGGCTCTCAAGGGAGTTGTTGAGGATGCAATGGTCTCTATTGACTCCTAGGAGTATCCTACTAACTTCTTTGTTCTCCAGCCCAAAACAAAATTCGATGGTTATCCTCTCATCCTGGGAAGACCATGGCTAGCCACTATTGATGTTTACATAAGTTGCATGGTAGGTAACATGACCATTAAGAATGGGCATTTGTCAAAACATTTGGTATTGTACCCCCTACTAAACCATCCATTGAACATGACATACCCCTATGGTTAAAAGAGGAGGAGGAAGATGAAGTGTATCATCCAACATCCTATCTAATTTGTACCCTAGATGTTGTTATAGGAGGGGGGAAACCTAATGAATATGACCTCATTGACCAAATCCTCTATAACCAACACCCCAATACCATGCCTCTTATTGATCTTCTGAAGGAATCTGAGGGTAATCCTTGGACTGAGTTATGCCTAGTTGACCAAGTCCTACACATGTCAAAGTTGTAGAATCTGGTCCATCTATAACCTTGAAGATTAACCCCTCTCTCAGCCAATTAAGAATATAAGTTGTGGAAAATGCTGAGAGAGCACTTATATGCTTTTTCTTGGAGCTATAAAGAAATGAAAGGGGTGCATCCTTCGGTTTGTACTCGTCACATCTACATCAAGGAGGGATGCAAACCTATGCACCAACCTCAACGGAGAATGAACCCAACCCTCAAGGACATAGTAAAGGAAGAGTTGCAAAAGTTGTTGGATGTAGGGCTCATACACCCCATCTCAAATAGTGAGTGGGAGCCCCATTTATTTCTAGTCCCAACGAAGAATGGGAAGTGGAGGATCTGTGTGGATTACAGAGAGATGAACAAAGCCACTAAGAAAGACCATTTCTTCGTGAACATGGTCATGATAGCCAACCATGTTAAAGTAAGGTCAAACATGGCCAAACCATGATAAACAATGGCTTACATGATCAACATGTTGACACTGGTTACAATGGTCATCTATGGTCAACATGGTTAAGATGGCCATCCATGGTTGATCATAGTCATCTATAGATAAATGTTGATAACCCTAGTCTAGCATGTTTAGCCATAATTAGTCATATGTTGAGCATTTTCAGCCTTATATTAATTATTTCCAACCATATATTAATTATTTCCAAAAATGGTCATGGTCAAATAAGATCAATGATCGCGAAACATGGTAAATCAAGCTCAATCATGGTCAAACATAATCACCAAATTTGACCAGAGTCAACCATGTTCAAAGCAAGTTAAACATTTGTCAACCATGCTCATCCATGCTCAATTAGAGTTAACCATAGTCAACCAAGGTCAAACATGCTCACCATGTTTAACATGGTTAAACTTGTTCAATAATGTAATATTAATGTAACACAAATACATTGTTATATTAATGGTTTACCATGGGAAAGCATGGTCAACCCCATCAATCCTCTTCAATAATAAATATAATATTAATATAATGTTAACGTAACCATTAACATAACATTCATGTAATAATGGTTAGCATCAATGTACCATAGATACATTGCTACATGAATGGTTGACCATGGTCAACATTAGTCAACCATGATCAACCATTTCTAACGTCATCAAACATAATTTATTATAATCAACCATCAACAACAATCGTCAACCATGGTCATCCCTTGTCAACCAATCTTAACCATACTCAAACAATGTCCACCATAGCCAACCATGGTCTACTAGTTAACCATATTAATAAAGTGGTTGATATACACCAACCTTAACCATAGCCAACCATGGTCTACTAATTAACCATATTAATAAAGTTGTTGATATACAGTGTCATTTTCCACCTTCCATAGTCAACCAATGCCATTATAAGTGGAAAATGACTTTGATCGTCATATATTAGTAAATTTATCAATGTGGCTATGCGAATATAAATAATTAATATTTTTCATATATTATAATGTCTTTAAACATGTTACCCACTATTTTGTGGGTGATATCCCTACGGGAAAAAATTTATCGATGATGGTCCTTAGTGAGCATCCCCTTGCACCCACCAAGTAGCTCGATGTGCCATTTCTCCACCACCTGAGCCTTCCATGTGGTCCCTCACCCATCTGTCATGACCATATGCTTGAAGGTGGGCCTCCCAAACCTAAAGGTATGCCATGTTTTTTGGTAATTGAGTATTCTAGTTTATTTATCATGGAAATTTTGGGCATAGGTTAATGGGAGAATTCGGTGGAAAGAGTGGTCTAGGTTTGTTCTCTTATCCCCTAGGCCTCTTTTGGGATGTTAACCTTGCACCCTAGTCTCGTGGGGTCTCTTTTACATACCTATCGGTTTTAGGGATGGTTGTATATGGGAACAAAAATTTTGGTTGCGTGGTCCCGCTCCCCGATTCACATATATTACTCCCCTTACACTCATTACACCCACAGTAATCTATCTACCACCTGGGTCCACATTCCTCCATTTGGTCCATATAGGGTCAGCCATTGCCTCCCCTCGCCCCACATCTAGTGGTCGGGCCTGGAATGATGCCCCGAGGTTGATGCAGCTAAAAGAAAAAGAAAAAACATAATTGGCCACATTCAATAGGAAATTGTACCACAAAGTGAAAAAGATGGTCAGGGTAAAAGAATTTAGCACGTGGGAAAAAGACATGACATGAGAGCTACCCCATTCCATGGCCATCACCCTGATTCCTACCTGGCTCTTGATGAGCGTTCTCTACCATTCAAGAAAACATGATTGTCCCAGTGCTTGGTGGGTGATGAACTTCCCCACCTTATAAGGGGGTATCCATTTATATTCTTTACACATCATGCTCTCATGACCTAGATCCCAGAACAATTAACTAAAGAAAATGATAAAAAGGAACAAGGCATATCAAGAAGGGCTGAAAAATCAAGGTTGGGGTAACTCATGCACCATGATTTCTCCCTCCTACACATTATTTTCCGAAGTGTGGGCTTCCCTTTTATTAGCTACCCTTGTACCATGGTGTGTGATTGAGGTTGCCCCCTTTCATTCCCTACTCTATTCCATCAATATGTCACATGCCACCTCCATTTGAAGGATGTACCATAGATATCCAACCCTGTTTAGAGGTAGAAACCACCTAATAGGATGCCTACTTAACCCTATTTGGAGTTGGGAGACATTAGCACATGCCACAACCTACTATGGAAGGCCATTCCATTATGAAGTGCTAACTTTTTATCTATGGTTTATAAACTCTTCTACTTGATTTATTTAATGACTTGGTGTTTTGGAAGGCACGGGGATGCATTAGATCTTATGCAGGATTGCAAGTGGTTTCCATTTGGGACTGGTCGCCCTATATGGGTTCTTCACCCCACAGTGCTACATTGGAACATGTAGGGTGTGTGTAGAGAGCCATGGGCCTCCATAGTAGTAGAAAACACTCTGTGGATCCCTGCATGCATTCAGTGATTGCTCATGGTTCACTTATTGGATGAGGAAGATGCACATGATCTATCATGCCCAGTGGGCTCAGAGTTGCACCATACACTTTGCGAATGATCTAGGACTTGCAAGATGATGTGTCATCACCTACACCATCATCCTATCCCTTGCAAGAGATATACAAGCATCATCTATTTGTTTGGAGACCCATGAGGACACTTTTGTTTCCCCACATGTCATTTGGAGCACCACAAGTTATTATAAGGGTCCAACCACTTTTCCACTGCTTTTGGGTGTTCAACTACACATTATGGCACATATGGTCTCCAATAAGCCTCCTCCAAGGCCCAACGACATGTACTATTCATTATTACAACCTCTTGATAGGCTTATTCTTTTGTTTATGATCTAGTTTGGTGCGCTTGTCACCAAAAATTAGTTATTTTGCACATTATTTTATTGTAGGGGTTAATGTAGGCCTAATTATATAAATCAAACTCATTAGAATTGAATGAATAAAAGTGATTTTAATTAATTTTAGCATCATTACTTGGTTGGAATTGCATCTCTTTAGATAACTTCACTATCCTTCTTGGTTGACGAAATTTTGGAGCATGGAATGAATTTTGATGTTTGGATCATTTTCTCTTTTCTTGGAGCTTCTTGTTTGGAATTTTTTTTATGGTTGTGTATACTCTAATACATGTAAGTGAAATTTTAATGCTATTCTTTCCTCTATTTTTGTCACATACATCTTTGATGGGATTTTTCTATTCTTGGGCTAATTTGGTGCATTTATTATTGCAAACTTGTGGAAATTTTGTTTCTAGATATTCATGCTTCATGTATGGTCTAATTTATGATGACTGAATGTTCCTAGGGATATTTCATGGTTGAAATTTATCTTGATAAACCATCTATTTTGTCAAACAAAGTATAAAGTCTTTGGAGTTGCTCTCATTTTCCCTAGTGCTAAATGAAGATGCCTTTAAGGCCTCGACCAAGAAAATAAAATATGAATTCATACTTGTTCTTGACTCCAATCTCACCAAAGGATTAGGCAGTGGTCTACAATAGGTGATCACCCTACAACTTACTTTTCTTCAACTTCTCCTCTTCTCTCTAGGTCTGTCCCCATAGGTCACCTAGGAAATCAAATATATGATAATCTAGCCATTCAAATACTTTGATTTTTTTTCCAAGAATGCACCGGTGTGTCCTCATGAATCCCTCCAAATTTCATGAGATTTCAACGGTGGTACCTTGAGATATCGCAAGCCCTAGCTCAAAGACTAATTCTTGCCCTTGTTTTCCTTAATCTAGTTACCTCATAGTGATCATTGTGTCAAATTTCATTGAAATTTTTTTCTTTCATCCCCTTCTCTTCCCTAATTAGGTCAAGCTCATCATTATTTTCTAAACCATCCCCTCTTGACCTAACTTGAGGTCCATTTGGTCCCGTGTGGTCCTGTTTCCTATCAAAGCTAAGTTTTAAGGCTCACTTAAGAATCCGAGTTCCATAAGGATTTTGAGGAATAGGAAGCTCCATTGCATGACATACTCCCTAAACCTAGCCCTCAAATCATCATCAACCTTTCCTATAAAAATCCTACACCTTGCTTACAAAGCAAACAATCCCTAATTTTGAGTTTCTCCTTGGAAATGGTGATTGCAATCACTTATTATCCATTGCATTGATATATTATTTGTAAGTGCGTCCTCAAACTAGGTCTCCTCCCATTGGTGATAGTCCATAAAACGTAGGGAGCCTTAGCTGAGGTGACAATGGGCTATGTCTCCATTGTTTCCCTTGTCCTAGCAATTGCCCCTTTAGGATCCCTGCTAGTTTGAGCAGTAAAATTTTGGCATCATTACCGGGGACACAAAATGTATGTTTTTCCCCATATGACACATTTACATATCATTATTGGTGTGTCCATTGGAATAACAAAGCCCTATTTATTCATTCAACTTTAAGGTTGATGCTTGTAGGATGAAGCAAGCATTTTTCTAGGCATCTTTAAAATCACCCTTGTGACTCCTACAAAATTTACATGTATACCTAAAGTAGGTTATCTTTCTTTGATGATTTTCCCACTTTATACATCACTAGCATCCATGGGCATGCCAATCAGTCACAGGAATTATGGTAGGGTACCCGTGCTTGATGGTGACCCAAGCTTCGCAGTTGACCATGTGGAAACATTTAATACACATACTTCAAAGGAGAAAGTGGTCCACTTGGATGTCCATATGTTTTTATTCTTTAGTTCTCTCTATGTTCATAACTCATGGTTGAAAAATCACGAACCTAAGAGCATATCATCTATTGAGAAGTTTGTTGATGGCTTTCTTAGGAATTTTCAAGTATGCGCCACTTTGAGAATTCAAGAGGAAGGGTTCATGGAGCATCATCAATACCCTGAGAATCAAAGTGACGAATGGGAAGACGAGTCCTTCTTGGGTCCATAGGATGAAAATAATGATTTTTAGAACAGATATGTTGGGAAGGATGAGTCCATGGAAAGTGAAGTTGAGACTAACCTTATTGTTCTCAAGGATATTACTCTTAATGAATTTCCTTTTGAGAACCTTCAAGAAGGTGACCCCATTAACCCTTTGGAAGATGACATTGAATATTACTTCCACATTGAAAAGGAGAAATGGGAAATTATTGGTCCTCAATTTAATTGTGCTCCCATTTATGACATTGAGAAGGAAGATGAGGCTAAGAGTGGTCTCCCCTTTCTCTCAAGCATTATTTATGATGACATATCCATCGATACCATTGAAAAGAAGGGTCATTATTTTCCCTTACATGAAAATCATGATTTTGAGGAGGCAAAACCTGCTGAATATAATAATTCACCCTCCCCTTTGCCTTATCCTTTTGTTCATCACTTCAAGTCTTCCACAAGTGATTCCCTCGCCCCTTTTCAAATGATCCTGAGTGACCATGAGCCCTTCCCCCTTCTGAGTATTGTGTCAAGGAAGAACCCCTCATGGACTATACTTTATCTCCTTTCACACACACTCAAGATCATGATCAATTTATATTCCCCCCTTTCATTATGATCATCATGGGAAACCTACTTGTGTTTTTCCACCTCATCAACCTCCCTTGCTTGCTAATCATAATCCTATAGAGGCCATAAAATATGATATAAATGATAAGGACAATAATGGAAACAAAATGCCCAAGTTTACCCTCTATCAAACATTTATGAGCCTAATCATTGACATCTCTATACTTTGGCTATAAGAGAGGATATCATGGACTAGATTACATCCATTTCTTTACTCTTCTCACATGATCATCCACATGTGGCCATTCTATTTTGCCTACCTCCCAATGGCCTTATCATCCATGTGATTATGTCCACATTCGGTTTGGCATTTTCCACATGATTAATCATATAGGTCGAGATATTTATATTGATTAGATGATATGCCGATTGCACTAGCTTTATGATTACACTTAGAATTAGTTTTTTACCATATGCATGTTAGGGTAGGATGCATTACATGCTGATTTTCACATTAAAACTAATGGCATATGATATTTCTCATGGTAGATTAGCTGCATTCAGATTAAAATTTGCATATTTTTATTTTTCTGTTGATTTAAAAGCCTGACACTAAGCATGGGTGATCATAAGACACCATAAAAACATGTCTCCCCTCGGTTTTATTCTTTGATATGTGCAGGTAACAGGTCTACAGTAGCCAAGAGATTATTGGTGTTTTCATGACCTCCCATTTGAGTAGATTTGCCCACTTTTCTGAGAGATCATGTCCTAGTTAGAGCTAAATGTTAGCCACTATTTTGTGGGTGATATCCCTAGGAGAAAAAATGTCTCCATGATGGTCCTTAGCCCTCAGTCAACAACCCCTCACAACCATCAACTAGCTTGATTTTTCATCTATCCACCTCTTGAGGCATCCATGCGGTCCCTCACCCATCTATAGTGATCGTATGTTTGAAGGTGTACCTCCCAAAGATAAAGGTATGCCTTGTTATTTGGTATTTTAGTATTCTAGTTTTCTTTTCATGGAAACTTTGGGCATGGGTTAATAGGGGGATTCAGTGGAAAGAGTGTTCTAGGTTTGTGTTATTTTCCCCTAGGACTCTTTTGGGATGTTAACCTTACACCCTAGTGTCATGGGATATCTTTACTGTCCTATTCGTTTTGAGGATGGTACTATATGGGAAACACTAATTTTGGTTGCGTGGTCCCAATCCTCAATTCGCATATATTACTCCCGCTCCACTCATTACACCCCCAATCATTTGTCCTCCCACCTCAGCCCACATTCCTTCGTTGGGTCCACATAGAGTCAACCATTGCCTCCCTTTGCCCCACATCTTGGGTCAGGCCTGGAATGGTGCCCGAAAGTTGATGCAAGTAAAAGAAAAATAAAAAGCATAATTGGTGACATTCAACATGAAATTGTACCACAAAATGCAAAAGATGACTGAGACAAAAGCATTTAGCATGTGGACAAAAGTCATGACATGACCTCTACCCCATTCCATGGTCATCACCTTAGTTCCTACATGGCCCTTGATGAGCCTCCTTTATCTTTGAGGAACCCATCATTTTTTGAACCCCGGGTGGGTGATGAATTGCCCCACCTTATAAGGGGGTATCCATTGCTATACTTCACACATCATGCTCTCATTACCTAGATCTCCATGCAATTAACCAAAGAAACTCATAAAAAGGCAAAAGGCATATGAAAATGGGTGGAAAAATCAAGGTTGAGGTAACTCATGTGCCACAATTGCTCCCTCCTACACATTGTTTACCGAAGTGTGGGATTGCATTTTATTAGCTACCCTTGTACCATGGCATGTGATCCGGGTTCCCCCCTTTTATTCCCTACTCTATTCCATCATTATTCCACATGCCACCACCATTTAAAGGATGTACCATAGACATACCACCCCTTTAAAGTTATAACCAACTAATAGGATGTTTGGTTAACCCTATTTGGAGTTGGGAGATATTAGCACATGCCAAATCCCACTATGGAAGGGCATTCCATTATGAAGTGCCCACTTGCTATCCATGGTTTATAAACTCTTTTACTTGATTTCTTTAATGACTTGGTGTGCTGAAAGGCATGAGGACGCATTGGATCTTATGTAGAATTGCAAGTGGTTTCCATTCAAGTTTGGTCTTCCTATACGAGGTGTTTACCTCAGAGGGCTACATTGGCACATGTAGTGTGTGTGTGGAGATCCATGGGCCTCCACAACAGTGAACAACACTCCATGGATTCCCACAACCATTCACATATTTCTTGTGATTCACTTATTGGACACGGAAGATTCACTTGATCCATCATGCCCAGCTGGCCCCAGAGTTTCACATACACTTGGCAGATGATCCAGGGCTTACACGATGATGTGGAATCACATACACAAACATCTTAGCTCTTGCAGAGGATCTAGAGTCATCTTCGATTTGTTTGGAGACCCATGAGGACGCCTATCTGCCCCCACATGTCATTTGGAGCACCACAGGTTATTACAAGGGGCCAGCCCCTTGTCCACTACTTTTGGGAGTTCAACTATAGATTATGGCACATATGGACTCCATTAAGACTCAACCAAGGCCCAACAACATGCATTTTTCACTATTCAACCTCTTGAGAGGCTTATTCTTTTGTTTATGAGCTAGTTTGGTGGGCTTGTCACCAAAAGTTAGTTATTTTGCACATTATTTTATTGTAGGTGCTAATGTAGGCCTAATTAGTTAAACCAAACTCATTAGAAGTGTATAAATACAAGTTATGTGAATTCATTTTAGCATCGTCCATTGGTTGGACTTGAATCTCTTTAGAGAACTTCACTATCCTTCTTGGTGGATGAAATTTTGGAGCATGGAATGAATTTTGATGTTTGGATCGCTTTCTCTTGTATTGAAGCTTCCTATTTGGAAAACGTTTGATGGTTGTATATCTCTAATACATGTAAGTGAAATTTTAATGCTAATATTTTCTCTACTTTTGTCACGTACATTGTTATTGGGATTTCGCTATTCTAGGGCTAGTTTGCTGCATCTATTATTGTAAAGTTGTGGAAATTTTGTTTCTAGATAGTGATGCTTCATGTATGGACCATATGATGAGTGAATGTTCCTAGGGATATTTCATGATTGAAATTTATCTTGATAAGCCATCTATTTTTCAAAACGAAGTATAAAGTCTTTGAAGATGCTCTCTTTTTCCCTAGTTTTAAGTGAAGCTTCCTTTAAGGCCTCCTTGACCAAGAAAATCAAATAAAAATTCATAATCATTCTTGAATCCAATCTGCCCAAAGGGGTAGGCACTGGTCTACCATAGGTGATCACCCTACAACTTATTTTTCTTTCCTTCTCCTCTTCTTTCTAGGTATAAACCCATAGGTCACCTAGGGCGTTGAATATCTCACAATCTAGCCATCCAAATACTTCAATTTTTGGTCCAAAACTACGGTGGTGTGTCCTCAAGAATCCCTCCAAATTTCATGAGATTCCGATGGTGCGATCTTGAGATGTCACAAGCCCTAGCTCAAATACCAATTCTTGCCTTTGTTTTCCTTAATATAGTTACCTCATAGGGATCACTGTGTTGCCTTTCATTGAATTTTTTTACTTTGATCCCCTTCTCTTCCTTGATTAGGTCAAGCTCATAATTAGTTGCTAAACCCTCCCCCACTTGACTTAACCTGAGGTCCATTTAGTCCCGTCTAATCTCGTTTCCTATCAAAGCTAACTTTTCAAGGATCACTTAGGAATCCAAGTTCCATAAGGATTTTGAGGAATAAGAAGCTGCATTGCATGACATACTCCCTAAACCTAACCCTCAAATCCTCATCAACCTTTCCTAGAAGAACTCTACACCTTTGCTTACAATTCAAGCAAGTCATAATTTTGAGTTTCTCCTTGGAAATGGTGATTGGAATCACTTCTTATCCATTGCAAGAATATATAAGTGAGTCCACATACCATTTGTCCTTCCATCGGTGAAAGTCCGTAAAAAGTAGTGAGCCTTAGCTGAGGTAATAGTGGGCTATGTCTCCATTATTGCCCTTGTCCTAGCAATTGCCCCTAAGTCTCCATTGTTGCCCTTGTCCTAGCAATTGCCCATTTAGGATCCCTACTTGTTTTAAAAAGTAACAAGGCAATACCGTGATCTCAACATATTTGCAAAATCATTAAAAAAATATGTCGTGTCCATGCAGTAGACTATTTGCTTCAAAAATACGTTGCATATGGGCATTCGTTGTGCAGATGGTGGAAACGAGAGGACAGTAATAGGAAGCTAAAAAAATTGCACCTCTAAACACGAAGTTCAAGATGATTTGGAAAAAAATCATTAACATACATTACGAACTCTCATAAACATGGCCTATATGACTTCTTCTGATTTATGTCCAACAAATCTTTTCCCAGATTTCTGTTTTAAGGTACATCTTAATGTTTAATCAGTCATATGCGGCAGTTAATAGATATGCACTAATAGATCTGCACTGGGCCCACAAACTACTTGAAAGAATCCGTGCTTTTAGGAACCGTTGCTAATCCGATTTTCGATAAGGCAGGTACCGTTACAATGATATATTAATATAAAATAATTAGATTAAAAGCAAAGAAAAAACATGAGCGTTTTTCCCAAAATTGAGGTGGGTAGTAGGGTAAACGTATTGTCAGATTTCGCAATACTCGCTTTTTGAAGATCACATTGAGAACGGTCAAAGTAAAAATAGTAAGGACATTGAAAGATGAATTTTTTATGCATGGTAATAACATGATAGCAGCAGTCATATCAATTCGGGAGTTGGTTTAATGGCAAGAGAAAATTGTCGTGGAGTTAAACAAAGAGTATTATATATTAATATGATAAAAAAAGAATATGAGGGTGGTTAGAGTCGGTCGTCATATCAATTACACACATTTTAATCTTCCCTTTAAAATTTGAAGAAAGAAGATACCAATAACTATAAAACATTAATTCGATTTAAGGTTAATGTAAACCTCAAATTTTCCCCAAAATTAGTATATGGAAACCTCAAATTTTCCCCAAAATTAGAAGAAAAACATAGCAATGAATGTAGAACACCTGTCTGTTGATATATTGACATTCCACGCCGTATAATGACAAAACGCCGCCATGAGGATGGGCTTCAAAGTTCAAAGAACCCACAAAACAATAAAAAGACAATGTGCCAGTTTTCTACGCTAGAGACTAGATCAACCCACGATTTTGATATCCAAACACACTGCAGCAGCAACACTTGATGATTTTGAAATTATAAAATTCCGGTTGAACTTCCCCTTGTGAACCATGTAGGTTTTCCGTGCCTTGGGACAGTCAAAGGATTTGTAGCAATTGTCTATGAAATCTCGACAAAATAGATTGGAAATAATGGTCCAGTCCCTAATCAATCAATCTCGATCTTAATTGACAAATACACAAGTCCTAGTTTGACTCTATCTTAAATCAGGACCAGTGAAACCATTCTATTTTTATCAGTCAGTCTGCACTCTAGAGTATCTCCAAACACAAAATTATTAAAATCTAGTCATTGATTTATCACTCTCGTTGGACTTTAGAATATCTCTAAACATAAGATTATTAATTTATCACTTGGTTGAGATGAGAGCTTTATTTTCCAATTCAATAGGAGAAACTTAATATGAAGAGGTGTGTAAGTTTATCTATTAGATGGTGTCTTTTTAAAATAAAAAATAAAATAAAATAAACATGATGTTCTAAATAGAAAATAATATTGGTTATTATTAAAACAAAATAAATATATTGTAAAATAATTAGAAGTAAAAAAAATGTGATTATTATATTTTTCAAAATTATTTCAACAATAAATTAAAAATTATAATTAAAATTTTTATTTGATCATAGTTAAAAAATTTATTTGATCACATATATATTCTATTTATTTAGCATTTAAAAATACAAATTAAACAATAAAAAATTATAAGCTATATTTTACATTTCAAAAAATTTGTGAAATACATACAAATTCAGATCGAATACAAGCGATCTTGAATCTACAAAAGATTCTGAAATACATACAAATTCACAAGCGATCTTGAATCTACAAAAGATTCTGAAATACATACAAATTCAGATCGAATACAAGTGATCTTGAATCTACAAAAGATACCAAACCTAGCAATATGCCTGCTACATTAATACCCAGGAAACCAAATATTAATCAGTTTCTCAAAAAAAATTATAAGAAATTTCTGAAACACATGCGGATTCAACTCTAATACAAGTGATCTTGAATCTACAAAACCTAGCAATATGCCTGCTACTGGATTGGCAACCAAATATTAATCAGTTTCACAAAAAACACAACCAAAATAGCGAATCATCTTCACGATTCTTATCTTTTTCTTCATCCAAATCCACATCGAAGTCGAAGTCCAAATTCATCGGCTGAATGAGGTGTCCATCCATATGCCTCAGCGATTAAAAATTATAATTTCTCATTAAATTCAATTTCATAGCAACTAGCACAATTACATTTATTTAAATAGATGTGGATGGTATAAATCAAGAGTATATCGATCAATCACATTCATAATTATATTAGTAAATGTGATTGAAATATTTAATTAGTTGTTTTTTTTTTTATATTATTATTTTTTTAGTGTTAATAATTGTTGTTGTTTTTGTTGTTATTATTATTAGCAATTTGCACCACATGTTGGAAAGGAAACGCCTTAAGGTAAACATAGGAAAGCCTAGCGGATAAAAATAATGATTTTTTCATTCTTTTAATTCGAACTTACGATAACATAGGAAAGAGTAGCAAATCAAAATTAATGATTTTTTCATTCTTTTAATTCAAATTTTGATCTTGAGCAATCAAAGCTCACCAATCAAATGTAATTCCATGCTTCACAAGGTACCTTCCAACCTATGTGACGAGATGTGATTGGGACACCTTTTTCTTGTTATGTTCCCATTCCCTTTCGTGTCTTGTTAGTAATATGCTAGAAAGGTCCTATACTTAAAAAGTATAATGCCTCCATTATTGAAACGTGGAAAAATTCAAATACTTTCGAAATGGTCCATGCAGTTGTGTCCTTAACAACGTCATCTCCCATAGTTCTCGCAACAAGACATAAGTAAGTTCCTCCATCCATAGAGAGATTCCATGGCCACTCATCCTGATCTTGGTCCTATTCTTATTTCAATAATTATCTCTAATAACATTGGGACATGAGCAAGAAGTGCTTGCTTAATAAAATAAAAGGAAGGCACATCTAAATCACCACTTAGGTCTCATGCACATTCCTCTAGTATATCAATTTATTCGTCACATATAGAACTTCAAAACTTGATATCTTGAAGAGAAATTGTCTCTTCATCTATTTTGATAGCCTTTGATGTAATAGAAAATATGCCTTGCATGTAAGGGACAAGCTTCTCATAATGTGTAGAAGATATCAACACCAGACATTCAAAAGCACCTTATCAAATCCTTACTTTTGGGGATACGGTTGCTTCACACACTACTCTCATAAAACAATCCCTCTCTATATCATTATCAAGGTTCGTTTGAGTAAAAATCAAAGAATTATATAATGTCGAGAAGCAACAAACCTAACCTCATTGTTAATCTCAGATGAATTCATTCCCTACACAACAACTGTAAGGATCGAATTCACCTCATCTTGGGAAAGACTATTGATGAGGCTGATCAATAGGTATATCACAAGGGTCATAATGCCATCCTCCAGCTTTAGAACTATCTCTTTCAAACATTTATTTACATTTTTTGTTATATGATGCTTAGTGAGGAGGATAAAAGATGTGTTGCTATGGCATGTGGTTTAACACGGTTTAGAAGCAAGATTTGGGACAATTTTGAAATAATTTCAATGCAGGAGCTCGGAGTTGACAACAAGGAGAGATTCTAGGAGGTTGTATACCTCCGTAACTCCTTCAATCAACCAAGATCACCACTTTGTCTCTCATCAACTCGGAGTCATTGGCAACCAAACAGTACGAGGTCATTGGAAGTTAAGCCAGTGCAGTTCAAGGAAGATCTAGATCTACCATTCTCGAGTTTTGGGAGACAAACATCTCTATTTTCGACAGAGTTGTTGGTAGATACCCTTTTGTATAAATAAACATTCCAAGGAAGTCATTAGGATTCGAATTTCATTTGCACATATATTGAACTCAAGCACTTGTGATTGTTATTTTTTACTTCTTATGTGATGTATTTGACATTTTTGCAATGATAATGAGAAGTTTCTTATTGATCCATCACTGAGTTAGTTCAGAGGGCCGAGGCTCTTGGGTTTCGGCCCAAGCCTAGTAGCTTAGGTCCCTCTTATGTATTGATATTTATTTTAGCTTTGAATGTCTGGTTAGTTGTTGCATTTTAGTATAATATAATTCCTCAAAAAGTCTATGATTGTTACCTCTATCTCATCTCTCTCATGGGGGCCCGATTAGAGGACTCTACAATCACAATCCCAAAAATCTATGTGATGATTTCTTGTTTATGATTTCTTGGAAAAATATCTACATTAGTTATCTTGTTTCATATATGATAGTTGTAGCTTAGAAGTTAATTCATTGCATAGATCAGATTTTTTAACATCAGTTAGATTGTTTCCAAATTCAACTCATATTTTCCACCATTGGTTATAATATTTTGCAAATGAAAAGAAGAAAAAGTGCATGTGATATTGCAGGACTGTTGGACGTGCAGGCAAGGGACCTTTACACCATCTCCATCTAGGACTCCTCGGCTCTCTTTTGATGAGTCCCAACCATTGTCTTGATCTTTATTTTTTGGTCATCGTGAGTAGTCTTCTTAGTCTGAATCTAGCCTTCCTGAAGTGTTGAGCTTGGCTAGGGGTAATGGTCAACTTCCGTCCATCCACCACAACCTTCATCCATATTGTCATCCCTTGATCCCATCATCCTTACCTTCCAAACCCTGTCACCAGAGTTCCTGTAGGGCATCGAATATCTCACAATCTAGCCATTCAAATACTTCAATTTTTGGTCCAAAATTGTGGTGGTGTGTCCTCAAGAAGCCCTCCAAATTACATTAGATTCCGATAGTGGGATCTTGAGATATCGCAAGCCGTAGCTCAAATACCAATTCTTGCCTTTGTTTTCCTTAATATAGTTACCTCATAGTGGTGAGCACCAGTATTGCAGCAATAATGATGCAACTCATGGGGCTTCCTACTTTACTTTTATCAACCCGGTAGTTTGTAACAAACTTGGAAGTGACAGTGTTGTATGCACAAGTGCTAGCTCTTACTATAGGCTGTCACTTGGTCAGCTGGCGCAAGATCACTAGGAGCTCAAGCCAGATTCTATGAATTTCCAGAAGAAGATTTTAACCATGATGAAAGAAAGCAAACTCTAAAGAGGCTATTCTACTTGCAGAAGGAGAAGGAAAACTGAAATGTAACTCAAACCCTAGAAAACCCTAATTTATCCAATGAACCCTACTTTTGCAGAAAAAGAGATGAAAACTGACGCAATGAGTGCCATTGACTACTAAGAAAGTAAATTGCATTTATTCAAGCTACTTCTGAAAATAAATGAGAAGAAAACATCTTTTTGTGCTTTTGAGTGTTTTTATGTGAGATTATTATGCTTGTGATTTATCTGGTTGTGGCTGTGCAAAGGTTTGGTGGCGAAGGAAGACAAAGTTGGCTTTTGCAGAGATGGAGGAAGGTGTGGAGAGGTCCTAAGAAGCCCCTAGTACCCTTCTGAAAACTTCAATTGCAATCGGATTTCGAAAAACCACTTACATGGAATTCTACAAGAGGTTGCAGGGGATCTACAGGAGAAGGTCGAGAGCTATTTTTGGAGTTTTGAAGGTGGAAAAATGATGGAAATGGATAATTGAAGGCTAGATGAAGGTGTTGAGGTCTATGGAGCTTTTCAAGGAAGATCAAGAGGGAACATGATGGTTGGATTTGTTCAAATGGCACGAGGGCAGCTTATGGAGAAACACAGAAATTAGAACAGATTGGCGAAATGTTGCGAATGACTTGGGAAATCTATGAGAAGTGAGCTAGTGATGGCTTCTTTATGGATGTATGGTGAGCTGAGGCATCCTGCAAGAGATCTGCACATCTACTTGCAAAAACTAATAAAAGAAAGGACCAACTTGTTATAGACATATTTGGGCACATCAACCCCAAATTTATATGTTGATGTATTAGGGCTCATTAACCCCTAAAAGAGTTGTTTCATACCCTAAAGGAACATAATCATCTCAATACATCATTCCCCAAAAGTTCCATCTGAGAAACCATCCAGAAATTGCCTAAACTGAACCATACTAGCTGCTCCATTATCAAAGTGCGATGCATACTGACTGTTCCACTTCCAGGGTGTGATGCATACTATTTAGGCCTTCTATAGGGTGTGATGGGCGAGGATGGACAAATGTCCAAGATAGTTTTCTAAGTGGATGCTCATGGAATCTTCTAGAAACTTCTCCTGTGCCACTTGCCTGTCTAAATTCGCCCAAGGATGACTAAGAGATCTTAAACCTTCAGTTATCCCTTCTCTTATGGAACCATTTGTAATAAGTGGAACGACACTAATCAAACCCCATGGATGACTCACACCCTTGCACACATCTATAAATGGATCCCTCATCCAAGAGATCCAAAGGCTAGAATGTTGTGAATTGCAAGTAAGTGTTGATAGTTTGTAATTGAGGAAAGAGCAGTGTATTGTTGGAGTGATCTTGCTATTTCATGAGGTGAAGAAGGATTGAAGCTTGGAGGATGATGCTGGATCAGAAAACTGGGTTGTAATTCTCCCTTCTATTAATAAAGTTCTTCAAGTTTTCTTCCATTTGATTATGCAATTGTGAATGTTATCATTTGTGAATGCTATCATTTGCTCATTATATATCTGATTCTATATTGTTTATGTTGTAATAGATCACGATGCTATGATGGTTCTTTGTTGTTGTACTTGTGCAGGTACTCTCCAAGCGTGTTAAGTACGGGGAGGAGTTGCGGGTTCTGTCAAATGGGAGAGAGATCAAGCAAGGGATCAAGTGGAAGTTCCAGGTTGGTTCTATTATCTTTCTCTTATCTGTTACACATAGAAGGAATTGTTGAATTGCTTTAAACTGTTGTTTCTATGGTAGCTGCCAAACCTAGAGGGCTAGCATTGTTTAGGAATACTAGTTTTCCCAGAAACAAATTGGTGACTCCGCTGGGGAATGAATAGATGTTTTTTTGTTGTTATTGTTTGTTTGATGTTCAATTTGATAAACTATAGACAGAGCCTAAAGTCAGCTAGGTAGCCTTCGAACTACTCTTGCTTTGCAATTGCATAGTAGATGAATGTTGTTTCAGTCAATCTTTGGTTTAGTTTATGAATTAAACATCTAACTTACAAGCACATCTAGATGCCCTTTTGGTAGCTTAGTAAACTCTCAAGACACTCCATCATACTTTGCTCTTCATTTTTCATCAAAACCCACCTTAACTCATTGAAAATAGCTCCACATTTGAGCCAAAACCCATCTCAGTTGTGCTCCCTGGACCATCGCACTGTCTCCCACTGTGACTCAGTATGCATAGCACCTCCCGAGTGTAGTAAGTGCAATGCATCTCATATTTTGTGAAGCCTAGGTGCGATGATTGACTGAGCTCTTTTTCCATTCTAGAAATTGAGGGTTTTGACCTTGTTTTCAGTTTTGTTTGGTTGTTTTGCTGCAAATGAACAGTGCCTCTTTACTGAAACTTCCTTGTATCACTTAGATCAGCCTCAATTACATTAGGATTAGTGAATGTTTTTTGTGTATTTGTTTTTCATTTACAATCCTTTGTCAAAAAGTTGTTTAAATCAATTTGTCACTTTGGTACAAAAAGTGTCGTAATTTTCGTTTTGTGTCAAAAAGAGAAGTGTCGTGGATTCTTCTTTCCCTTGATAGTCGATTGAACTTTTATTCATGTATTTGGTTAGATTTGTTTATAGTCGAAGTGTTGAAAGAATTTGTATTCAAAATTGAAAAGTGTCGTTGAGTCTTCCTTTCTCTTTTGAAGAAGAAATTGTCGAAAATGTCATTTTGAATGAAATATTTCAGATCTTTGTAGCATTTAGTTTTCCTTTTTGGCATTTTTCACATTAAGGAGAATGAAAAAAAATACATGCATTTGCATTTAGCATTTTTTTTAGTTTTGTGTGCAAAAAGAAGATTTAGGGAAATGCACTAGTGTGTGCTCCTTGCTCTTTGCTTAAAAGCATTGTAATTTTCTTTCCCTAGTAGCTAGGATTTTCATTGCTCAAAATAAACAAAGATTGTTTATCATTGTAGATTGCATCTTAGGAATTTCAGATCATCATCAAGCAGTGAACCATTGAAAGGAAAAATCTAAACGAGATCAACCTTAAAATGAATTTCAATGAATCTAACAATGCTTTGGAACTTAATGCAACATATCTAGAGGTCTAGGTTAGTGACGTGTTCTAGCATTGTTAAAACTAGTGGCTATCGTTTTCATTGAAGGTTAGGTGATTCCTCCTCCTTGATACAACAAGTGCTAGCATGAACTTGTGCTCCTCGTACCATCGCGTATATATTGGGAGACCACAATAGGCTTAAATCCTTTATCCATAGGAAGCCAAGTCTGCCGCCTTATTGATCGCAATGCATTGAACACAAAATTCGGGAAGATTTACTGCCGTACATAAGTCCTTGGTAGTTTCTTTTTAATTTATCACCAAGGTGTATATTTCAGTTTTGTGATTGGTTTGGTAATCCCTCTGTCTAGATATTCCAGAGTAGTCACTTTCATTCCTTTTCCACTCTTTAAAAGAAAAGGTCCATTTGAGCACTTGTCCTTTCAGGCTCATTAAAAATCAAAGGAGACTAGAGTCATCTTTAGCTTTTTCTCCACTCTTAAAAACTGAAAAAGCAAAGTTGTGTCCAAGTGTAATTAAAATTAACTAAATTCAGAATAACATCATTTTCCCCTTAATTTTGAGTTGATCAAATAATCCACAATCATGGAAGAAAATCAATCAAAACCCCATCGTTTATGGAGACTAGCGAGTCAACTGTCTTTGACTTCAGAAGCGAAGCCAATCCGGACAAAACGGTCTCGTTTAACAGAGTCCAATTCATCTGGTTTATTTGAAACTTTTGTTTCAACATCGTCAGAGACTACAGTTACCCCGATTATTTCTGGTACATATGCCTTAAGAGGAGAAGCTCCGCAGTTACAAGAGGACATTTGAAGTCATCGTATTATAATGGTGGACACTTCTGTACCTGAAACAGCTCCATCTAGAGTTGATCCAGAACTAATCTCAGTTCAAACCGAGGCTACATTTGAACCAGTAGTTGTTCAATAACCTCCCTTTAAGGCTGAAGTTCATTTACCTGAACATATAGAAGTTGAGTTTCAATATTCAGAAGGTGTCACCCTTACAGTATTTGTCACTGCAGAAGCTACACCTTCTTCGGCTCCAAAAATCTTTTACGGACCTAATGGTCTACCTCTTCCACCTGGTCTGATTGCTATAGACGAGATAGTAGAGGATCCCCTATCTTCTACCTGATTTTATTTTGGAACTGGGATTCATTTGTATCCCTCTACTCCTGAGTTTGATTCTTTTGATCCTCCTTCATCGCAAGTTCCTGTCGAATCGCTAGGAGATATTTTGGATAGACTAAACATGTCCAAGCGACCATCAACATCTAGGAATGTATCATCTGATGCAGCTGCGGAAGAACCTCTTGTTACTATTCCTACAATGTTTTTTGGTACACCGTCTGTCTCACCTGCTTCGGCGCCATGGTCTGCTCCTATTGGTTCATCTGGAGTTCCATCTGGTCTTTCTTATGTTGAAACTCAACAATTTGATCCTGCATACTAGTATCAATTTGGGTAAACCAGTTTTAAAAGACAAATATATCCTTTAAATACAGGACTAGCGCCATATGGAGAGTAGTATGCCTTTTCACTGTTTCCTCCGAGGGAACAACCATATGAGAGTTTCCAACAATATTCAGGTCAAGCTAGAATTACATCTAGTGGTTGGATACCAATACTGCCAGAACAACCAAGGGTTGTATATCAAATACAACCGATCCAACCTGTGTCAAATATTCCCACTAAACCTACTATTACGACTATGTCGCAAACACAAGCATGGTCTGTTTTGTCTCAAACTCAAATCTCTCAGGTCATGGTACAATAGCCACTTGTCTCAACGGCAAGCTCAAGTTAGTGCTACTTTATATGGAACGACTCAGGCATTGATGGGTATTGTCAATTTGCAGCTTGGTAAATCTTGTAGTATTGGGCAACAAAAAATGGTCCAACAACCATGGTGGCCACAATACCAACAACCGCAATTCCAGCAAAATGGATTTGGTCAATATCAAGCCTACCGAGGACCTGAGCAACAAGGCGTTGTAGGTTATGGACAGCTGCATTTTGAAAACAGTTATCAACAACCACATTATACTGGTTATGTCCAACAACCTTATCAAACTTACCAGCAGCAAATGCATTATGTTGGTATGCAAAGACCTACTGCTCAGGCGATTCCATCTTATCCTGGGTATGTTCCACCCAACCTAAATCAGTAGTTTCCTTTTGTGGAAACTCTAGAATTACTAAATTTGAAAAGGCTAATGAATGATCCAATTGCATATGCCCCTTGGTGGTCAGCAATTCCTCATAAACTCCCCTCTGATATTCTTAAGTTCGATGGAAATCTAGGTGAAGATCCATCAAATCACGTAATGACTTTTCATTTGTGGTGCTCATCTAACACCCTGAATGATGATTCGATTAGGCTTCGCCTTTTTCAGAGAACGCTCACTAGTCCAGCAATGAAATGTCATATTGAATTTCCTAGAGCTTCGTTTGATAACTTCACCTTCCTTGCCACTACTTTTCTAACCCACTTTCAGTTACCCATCAAGTATGAAACTGGATCATAACTCCTTACCAATTTTAAACAGACCATGTCCACTGACATATCTGATCATATTCATGAGTGGCGGAATCGCCGTCGAAGGTAAAGACATATGTTCCTGATCAACTATTAGTTGTGTGGCTTATTAAGTCCTTATTGCCATCTATCACTAAGGATGTGGAAAAATAAGGAGTTGTCACTGAACAGCAAGTAATTGCTCATGCCCAATATTTAGACTTGATCTGTACTCAGTCTGGCACACTCTACGGAAAAATTCCTAATGCTCCTAGACCAAATTTTTCC
Organism: Pinus tabuliformis; assembly: GCA_031772625.1. Lineage (NCBI taxonomy): Eukaryota > Viridiplantae > Streptophyta > Pinopsida > Pinales > Pinaceae > Pinus > Pinus tabuliformis. The sequence continues at coordinate 656,578,560 of CM062808.1, forward strand.
ATTCCAACTCCTCCTAAATCGAATAGGGACTCTCATGCCAACGACGGTGTGATCGGTGCCTCAAACACACAAACTGCAAGAGGTCCATCTAGTCAAGCTCTTGCTCTTTCTAGTCAAAATGGAAATGACAATTCTCTTGCCTCGGATATTAATGTCATGTCATCTAACAAAGGAAAAAATCCAAAGCAACCAAGGGGCAAGAAGAAAGGAAAAAATAATAAGAAGAAACAGGAGAATTCCACTCCTCAAAAATCATCTGAAAACCCTACTGTGGCAAGGAAACCTTCTAAGTATCCATGTTTAATCTGTAATGAGGAACATTATACAAAAGAGTGTCCACATCGATCTGAGGTTTCAAAATTTTTGAAGGCTTCAAATACCTCAGTGGTGTTGATTGATCCGTTTCCAAACCTAGAAACTAATATGGTTGCTACTGATAATGCTTCCACATCCCAAGTACTAATGCTATCCATCACAAAAAATCAAAATGATGCTTTCGTATCGACAAGGACTAAATATTATGGGAATCCATCTTTTTCAAATAATCAGGCTACTCATCAACCTAATGCTTCGACAACGACTTTGAAGGAAGTTTTTCCACCCATTATTCTTGAATTAACCATTAAGCCACCAAAGGGAGTTGTACATAAATCGACATTTAATCCTCGTGCTTGAGCTACTCAAAATTATAATATAGTGGAGGATCTGGCTCAATCACCATCCACTATGTCGACACTTGAGGTATTGCAAAATTGTCCCTCCCAAAATCAGGCTTTATTATCAGTAATAGGTGGGATCGATCCAATGGATTCCAATCTTGTGGCCTTTGATGATAAAGGATATATGCCATAGTTACCGGCCCAACTCGCTTTTCTTATATAGGTAAAAGCTCTGAATAGAGATTTTCATCGAACCATCATTGATGAGGGGGCATCTACCTGTATTATGTCGATGAGTTGCTAGAAAACTCTTGGTTTGCCACCCTTGTCACGATCACCAACAAAATTAAAAGTGTTCGATGAAAGAACATACACTCCCTATGGGATTTGAAGTAACTTGAAAGTTCAATTGGGGGGGAAGACAGTAAAGATTGAAGTCGAGGTCATTGATGGAAACCTTAATTACAATATCTTACTTGGAAGGCCCTGGATTTATGCTATGGCTACCGTTGTGTCTACATATTTTAGAAAGATTGCATTTCCCTTCCAAGGTGGAATCACAATGGTTGACCAGCTAGCCTTTTTTAACAACAGTTCACAAGCTACTTGAAGCATTCCATTGATCCATGGAAGTTCACAATCGCTTCAAAATATTGGAGTAGGTCTCCTAAAAGACCCTTCCTTAATGGGTGCTTTTGCCCTCCCCTCTCCATCTGGTTTTGCAAAAGTGGCCACAGTGGAAACCTGCCATATGATCTCTTCTACATCATCTAAAATTAAGAAGAGTTTCGGCTATTTTGGAAATGAGGATCATCGCGAGGAGTTGCCACCAAGCCCCATTGAAGCTTTGTAGCAATCAATTCTTTGGGCTTGTTCAATAAATCTGAATCTACACTCAACAAGTATTTGGGTAGATAGGTCTTTAGAATATGGTACCTCTTTTGATCCTTGGTCTCGTATACATTCTACAGACGAAGGAATCATCCAGTCAATGATGATAGGAGAGAAATCATGGGAAAATTATCATCATCATTCCCACCTTCGAGATGACAAAGAAGATTATTCAAACGACCTTAGTCACCCTTCAATTGTTGATTTTTTATTAAATTCTGTAAATATAGTAGATTTTGAGCGAAATCTGTCCAACATTGAAGAAACTATATCCATTAATATTTCGACCAAACCTAATATTGTAGAGAATATTCACATCAATAAATCTTGTTCTCCAACAGAACTAGATAACTACTGTGCTCTCTTTCACGAATTCAGAGATGTCTTTGCATGGTCATATGAAGAAATGCCAGGCATTGACTCAAGAATTGTTGAACATGAAATCAAGATGTATCCAGATGTCAAACCAGTATAACAACGGCTTTGAAATGTTGATCCGAAGAAAGTCGCTGCCATTAAATTAGAGGTTGAAAATATTTTGCGTGATGGCTTCATTTACCCTGTACCTCTCACTGATTGGGTATCGAATATTGTTCCTGTGATGAAAAAACAAGGAATGATAAGAGTGTGCGTCGATTATAGGGATGTAAATCAAGCATGTCCGAAGGACAACTATCCTACACCCTTTATCAACCAGATTATTGATGAATGTGCCAGATGCAAAATCTTTTCATTCATGGATGGATTTTCAGGCTATAATCAAATCAATATCCACCCACAGGACCAGTCAAAGACTGCATTTATATGTCCGTGGGGCACATTCGAATATCGTAAATTACCTTTTGGTTTGAAGAATGTAGGGGCAACATTCCAAATGGCAATGAATTATGCCTTCCATGACATCAAACACATCATTCAACTGTATCTAGACAATCTGCCTATGCATTTGCGAAAATGGACTGACCATCCGCAACATTTGAGATCCATATTTTTACGTTGTCGACACTACAAGATACGACTCAATATACACAAATGTGTGTTTTTGTGTTGGTTCTGGTCAACTGCTTGGTTTTGTAGTTTCTAAGGATGGAATTTGACTCGACCCATTTAAGGTTCAGGAAATCCTCGACATGCCTCCACCTTCAAATTTTCTTTAAATACAAAGACTCCAATGGAAAGCTAACTTTCTAGAGAGGTTCATTCCACATTATGCTGAGCTCTCTAAAGGTTATACACGTCTTTCAAAAAAGGGGTACCCTTCCACTGAGATCAGGTTGCGCAAGCTTCCTTTGATGCTTTAAAAGATTCCCTGATAAAAGAATCATTAAGGTACGCTTCTGACTATCAAAAAGACTTCAACCTATATCTCGCTACTGCAGATACAACCATCGCTATGGTTTTAGTGCAAGGACATGATGGAATTGAACATCCCATATATTATTCAAGTCGTAATCTTAATGATACATAAAGCAAGTACTCTTATGTTGAAAAGTTGGCTTTAGTAGTCGTTCAAGCAGTATAGAGATTTCGACACTATGTACTCTTTCACAAAACTACCATTGTGTCAGATTGCAACCCTATGATGTACATCTTGTCACGTCAATTATCGAGGGGAAAATATTCCAAATTGATAGCCATTTTGCAGGAGTTTGATTTGGAATTCACCAAATCCAAATCAAAGAAGTCTCTCATCTTTACAGAGTTACTTTGTGACTTTCCCTCATCCTCCAATGATTTAACATCAAAAACATCAATCGTGTATGAGACTCTGTTTCTGATATTGTCAAGTGATCTGTGGTATGGGGATATATTGGTCTATCTCCAAACCCAAACTTTTAGGTCTAACACATCTTGCTCTAAACAACGATGTACTCGATACCAAGCCAAAGACTATCTGATCCTTGGTGATACACTTTACCATCGTGGTGTCGATATAGTTCTATGAAGGTGCCTCACACATGAGGAGGCCAAAAAAGTTTTGAATGATTGTCATTCAGGTGCTTGTGGGGGGTATCTATCTAGTTACGCTACTGCATAAAAGATCTTATGAGCTAGTTACCTCTGGCCCACCATATTCAAAGATTACATAATTGCAGTCAGAAATTGCCATGCTTGTCAGATTTTTGATCGCAAAACCAGATTACCACTTGCACCACTACATCTAGTCATTATTGTTGGCCCATTCGCTAAATGGGGCATTGATTTCATGACATGTAACCGCACCTCGGTCGGGGGCATGGGTATATTATAGTCGTTGTCGACTATTTTACCAAATGGGCCGAGGTGATGCCTACATTGAACAACAGTGGCAAAAAAGATGCTCTTTTCTTTTTCAATCATGTAGTTTCTAGATTTGGTGTACCACAGGCTATAGTCACAGATCATGGGTCGCATTTTTGCAATCACATGATGATCAAATTAACTACCAAATTAGGACTATCCCATGATAGTTCTACTCCATATTATCCATAGTCTAACAGACAAGTTGAGGCAATCAACAAAGTCCTTAAGCGCATGCTGTAGAGAATGATTGGAGTCCATAAACGAAATTGTAACTTAATCCTGTACTCACCTCTATGGGCATGTAGGACTTCGATGAGAAATGTGATTGGATTTATGCCCTTTCAATTACTGTATGCTCTGGAAGCAGTCCTACCAATTCAGTGCGAAATTTCATCTGTCAAGCTCGCAATCGATCTGCTTCCTGAAACTTCTGAAGAAGAGGCTCGTTTATCTGAATTAATCCATCTGGACGGAACCCATCATCATACCACATTGGCTAACGAGGCACATAAGAAACATGTAAAGGTGTAATATGACCAAAATGTCAAGCCTCGTGTCTTCTCGGAGGGTGACCTGGTCTTGCTTTACGATCATGATTCCGACAAATTAGGAGCAGGTAAATTTGATCCATTATGGATGGGCCCTTACATTGTTAAACATGTATTAACAAAAGGAGCCAACGAGCAGGTCGATTATGATGGGATTCCACTATCAAAGCCCCGAAACGGGTTATATCTTAAACGTTACTATGCTCAGATTGACTGTAGTAAATTCATTGTACATATGCTTTTATTGCATTTTTGAGTGTTTTCTTTTAGAGTTGTCATTTTGGTTAGGTAATCCACTTCGCATTTGTTGCAGATGTCAGACTTTTGGGAACCATTTGTTGGGTATGTCGACGAAGCTAGTCATAGTACACAGAACTTATCTTCTACGACCTCAGCCATCTTCGTTCCAAGCAACGAGTTAGTGAGTTTCAGGGGAATATGTATTGATCGATCAACGAAAAACATCACTGAATATAGTGCATTGATTGAACTTCTCTCTGGTTCCATTTCACATGGCATACGCCGACTCATTGTCAGGCTAGATTCGTAACTCATCATTCTACAGTTTACTAGCGTTTATTCTATTCAGAACCTAGCTATTTATCACATGTTCCTAAGAGTTGGGATTTTGGAAAGACATTTTGATTCCATTCAATATCAGCACATTTCCAGAAACTTAAACATATTGACTGGTTCATTAGCAAACTATGTGTTAGATAGACATTTGCAACATTTATAAAGAAAACATTGCACATCAACATTTTCATTAGGATTTCACCACTTAGCCAAAATAAACCTCCAAAAAATAAAAAATAGATGACTGTTTATATTTTTCACACAATGTTTTGTATCCAAGACAAAATCGGTCATCTGACCAAGAAACTTAAAGTAAATGTAGAAAAACATCTTAGACTAGTGATGCTGGTGGTAACATGTCACCGCTTGTGCTATCATGCGCAGGAGCCTAGTCCATCGACTCAGTACACTAATAGTATGGTGCTGTAACCTCAAATGTAACTCATCGGTCCTGACATCCTAAATGCTGAGAGTGAGGCCCTCGATTTGATCCTACAGCACTGTCGGGGTCTCTGATACATCTATATCTCGAAGGATGGCCCTCCCTATAGCCTCTGCTGCTAGAAGATCGTTTGCCTCTCGTGGGCGTGCCACTAGTCACACTAGTCCAATATCTGGACACACATGTAAGTTTGTTTAGTCTTGGTAATATAAAAAAGACAAAAACATTATAAAACTAAAAAAACAAATACGTGATCAAATCATTTTACCTATGGCAATCCACTGCTCACCAATTGGTAAAGCGAAATCCGGATTGCCTCAGAAATCCGTCTCGGTATATGGTACTCTGCAAATACCACCTCCTGGCAGTGGAACCACTCGAAAAAGGCCTCTAAGAAGGAGATCTGTGACTGGCTTAGCATGTCTAGCCATAAGGTCCACCCATCTATGCATTTGTGGTTACCTCAGTGCAGGCAATCCCAGTGAAATGTTTTAAGGCGACATCAGTGGAATTCTTTCCAAAGCAAAAGCAGTCAATATGGATCCATAACCAAAGTTCATGGTTCTTCCATTCTTTACATTGGACAGTTGTTCTTTTATGACAGGAAGTATCACCTCACAATAATTGAACACCTTCGGTTCTAGAGCATACTATATGTAAGATATGTTTGCTAAATGTAAGGTCGCGCTGCCAGCTAATATACCAAAGGTAAATAAAATGGTCCTCAAAGGCTGATCTGTAACATCCCAGATATTTATCTTACCATCTCTACTGGGTTGAGATCCATCCCTGCAAACTGACGAAAGTATTCTTTCGCAGATTCGCCCCCACGAGCAAATCCTAATAGTGAAAGAGAGGCACCATACCTTGACAAACCCATCAGAAAGTAAATATCCTCGACCATGAAAGGAATAGATTTACCTTTGATCTGGAATACCTGGTCAATAGGATCCCAAGCATTGAGAAGCAACTGCAACAAACTGATCTGCTGCCTCATGCTGGATATGCAGAAAAACTTCAGTAAACCACAGTTTCTTAATGCATCCACTATGCCCTGGTCATGTAAAGCAATCATATCCTCTTCTTCATGTTCTCATTCAAGCCATGTGATAACCACATTAATCCAAAAAATATCTGAAATGCAGGCAATAGATGAATTAGGATCCAATTTTGAGCAAAAATAGGGAAAAATTTGATGAAAAACCACTGTATAAAGTTTCCTTTCTGCGCCCATCGCAACCTACTTTGAGAAAGGTGAGATGCATACTGATTGGCCTATTGGCAGCTCAATATGAATTGCATCTTTCGATACTGGCCAAGTGCGATGATTGGGGAATGAAATCTTTGAACCTCATGGGCCTAGAAAAGTGAAAAAACTTGCTCAGAATGAAGAAAAGATGGAATGAAAATAAAGAGCTCAGGGATAGCTCCTACCTGGTCCTGATGGCGCAGAGAGTGGTCCACAGGATCTCCCAAAATCGACTGGTGAAATTTGAGGGGGAAAACCGCTTTAGAGCTCCGAAATCCCAAATTCGAAATGAAATAGTAAAAGTGAAAGGTAAAACTACTTTTATGTTTACTATTCATGTATTTCAAAGTGAAATGTTAGTTTCAGTTCATTTTTGTCCATATATATATTCAATTTGATGGAGTTTTGAGAAGGTTAAACGACCGATGAAAGAATCCGATGTGCTAAACAGTGAATTAAACATTTTCGACCTTCAATCATAGTTTTTTCGTTTCGAGCTTGTGTAAAAATGAAACTGTCTTCAAGCATAGTTTGTTCCTTTCATGCTTGTGTATAAAAGAAATCGAATCCAAGCATATATCCCCCATGGTTCAAGCTTATTGAAAAATGAACCATTTTCAAAAATTAACCTTTGTGATTACCATTCTATCAGCCTTTTGAACTTTGGTTGTGTACCTCCCATCAACAACATCCCTTTGGTCGATCATACACTTTCACTTGGTTGTTTTACCCATTTAAGGAACAATTGCAATGAGTGGTCTTATTAGCCAACCTCTTCATAGAATTCAACATGTTTTGAGAAGATCCAAATTCATCGGAACTAATTGCTACCCTAGACACCACTTGTTCCTAAAAAACGAGTCTTCTCTAAATCCTTTTCACACTCATTAAACATGAAAATATTTTCAAGCGCTTGTCATTTTCAGCTCGTTAGAGTGATTGGAAATGCCATCCCTTTTGTATTATTTTATCCTTTTCCAGACCTAAGGGATTATTTTACGAAAAAAGAATTGAGTCCTCTTTAAACCCTTTTCAGAATCGTTAAACATGAAAAGATTTTCGAGCACTTGTCATTTTCAGATCGTTAAAGTGATTGGAAATGGCATCCCTCCTGTATTGTTTTATCCTTTTTTGGACCTGATGGATTACTTTACGAGAAAAGAACCATCGAGCGCTTGTCTTTTTTAGCTCATTAAAGTGATTGGAAAAGTCATCCCTTTTGTATTATTTTATCCTTTTTCGGACCTAAGGGATTATTTTACGAAAAAGAACCTATGGAGTTTTCTTTTTGTCCCTTTTCAAACTCTCTAAACATGAAAAGGACCGAGTTATCCTTGTAATTAAACTAGTTAAAAAAATAGCGAAAAACTTGTCCATTCTAGACGAGACTGAGTTTCACTGTCACTAGACTCGTTAAAACATAGCGACAGGCTTGCCCAAAGGGCGAATTATAGAACAAGCATATGTTATCCTCCTCAAGCTTGACAAAAATAAAGAGGTATTAGTAAGCAATGACTGGGGAAAAAGGGGAAAAAACTTGAAGATTTTATGGTAGCAGATCGCTCTTGAACATGACACTTTCACTTCATCTCCATTATTAAGTTGTGTTGGGTTATTCTGTTCACTGGTCATCTCACCATTAGTCTTTCATACCATCAATATTTTGGGGTTAACGCTACCAATTCATTTCAGTGTCACCAACACGTTAAAGAGAAGTCATTCAATTGATAAATCACCATCCAGTTAATGTATCATCCACTGCAATACCTCCAACCTTATTTTTTTCATGACCATCATTCTTGAACCTTGTGTCATCAGTTCATTTTCACCTCCAAAAATCATTTGCTTCATTTCGTGTTGTAGATGTGGGATGCGTCAAGGTCCTCCTACGATGAGTCGCTTCTTGTTGACATCAGCTCATTATCCAAGAAGTTGACTTAGAAACAACCCTTTTAGTGCTTTGAAGCTTGCATACATCAGTGGCAAGTTTCTCACTTCCGATGATAGGTTGACATCAATGGCCTTTGACCAAAATATTTTGCATGGTGTTCGACATCGGATCATATAATCACACCACATGAACTGTACTGTAGTACCTTGAGGGTCATTATCATTATCGGTGATTCCTCTCGCGTCTGTTAACAGCTTACATCATTGGCTAGTAATCAGGCAATGTATTTCCATGTTTGACTCCAAAACATCTTTTCACATGGATTGACTTGTACATCAAGCAAAGATTGAATGAGTTTGAAGACCCCATATCTAGTTTCATCCATCTGGGCTACGATATACTTAGAGATATAAAAACATCAAATGTACAAAGGCTTTGCACAGATGGCCATCCTAACCATGGATGATGACTCTATATTTGAAGAATCATCGGTTTGTATTTGCTGACGACTATCTGATCTATGTACATGAAATGAAATTTATAAAGCTGAGCATGGGAATGCCTCCCTCAGTTAGATCATGAAATTATATTATTATGACATATTGTATTGTAACTTATGTAGGTCACCTTCCAATTTGAAACTTTGGATCCTCATGATAAAGCACTTCACCCGACATGAATATTTACGACCTCATGCATTAGGGGGCAACTGTTATAGACATATTTGGGCACATCAACCCCAAATTTATATGTCAATGTATTAGGGCTCATTAACCCCTAAAATATTTGTTTCATACCCTAAAGGAACATAATCATCTAAATACATCATTCCCCAAAGTTCCATCTGAGAAACCATCCAGAAATTGCCTAAACTGAACATACTGATTGCTCCACTTGCAAAATGTGATGCATATTGACTGCTCCACTACCAGGGTGTGATGCATACTATTTAGGCCTTCTATATGGTGTGATGGGTGAGGATGGACAAATGTATGGGACAGTTTTCTAAGTGGATGATCATGGAATCTTCGATAAACTTCTCCTGTGCCACTTGCCTCTTTGAATTCGCCCAAGAATGACTAAGAGATATTAAACCTTCAGTTATTCCTTCTCTTATGGAACCATTTGTAACAAGTACAATGACACTAATCAAACCCCATGGATGACTTACACCCTTGCACACATCTATAAATGGATCCCTCATCCAAGAGATCCAGAGGCTAGAATGTTGTGAATTGCAAGTAAGCGCTGAAAGTTTGTAATTGAGGAAAGAGCATTGTATTGTTGGAGTGATCTTGCTATTTCATAAAGTGAAGAAGGATTGAAGCTAGGAGAATGATACTGGATCAGACAACTGGGTTGTAATTCTCCCTTCTATTAATAAAGTTCTTCAAGTTTTCTTCCATATGATTGTGCAATTGTGAATGTTATCATTTGTTCATTCTATATTTGATTCTGTAATGTTTATGTTGTAATAGATCATGATGCTTTGACGATTCTTTGTTGTTGTACTTGTGTAAGTACTCTCCAAGCATGTTAAGTACGAGTAGGAGTTGCGGGTTTTATCAAAGGGGAGAGAGATCAAGCAAGGGATCAAGCGGAAGTTCTAGGTTGGTTCTATTATCTTTCTCTTATCTGTTACACATAGAAGGAATCGTTGAATTGCTTTAAACTATTGTTTCTAGGGTAGCTGCCAAACCTAGAGGGCTAGCATTCTTTAGAAATACTAGTTTTCCCAGAAGCACAACTATACCATGAAAATGGAATTTCTCTAGCTTGACCTAATTTCTGACCTACAAACAGAAAATGCTAAACGGTAACCTTTGAACAAAAAATCATTCAGAGAGATCTATTGTAAAAGACTAGGAACTGATCTAGGCAACTAAATCTAAATCAATATATCAATCTTTTCCAAATCAAGTCATCACACTAGAAATTGCATGGAAGAGCAAAACTGTGTTTTTGGTGGTAGTAGTAGTGCCTTGATCTCAAATCATAGTCTCAGGAAGGGAGAAATGAGATCAGGGCCTGTTGTTAGCCTTTTTGAATCTTATTCTGTCACTGCAGTAACCTACTTGAGCAACTGAAACAAAAACAATTAAGCAAACCATCAAAAGCAACCTAATCTAAACAAAGCAAAATGAATCTATGTAACAGAAATTAACTCATGAACTGAAGAAAAAACATATAAATATAAAGCAAGAGGTGTTGGGCAGCTTGGGTTGGACCCTAACCCAAGAGCTTTAGCACTCTGAAAGAGATCAGTGATGGCTCAAAAACCGTTTCATCTTCATTATCAAAAATAGCAGTTACATTACATAAACTGTTCTAAAAAAGAAACTCAAAAATGAGCTGAAAAAATGTTGCACAAAAGTGTGAAAATTCTACTAATGACTGGCTAAAATCCAGCTAAACTACTAAGGCTCTAAGCCCCCCTTATTTATACAAATGGAGTTCTCCAACAATCCTCCTAAGGTCAAGGAACTCGGCTTCCCAGAACTGGAGATAAACAATAGTCCTTCTTTACTTGCTCGACTGTCCCTTGGATACATCAATGTGGACCTTTGTGCTCCGAGTTGCTGATGGAGAATTTGAGGAAAGGGGTCATAAATGAAGGAGACAACCCCCTACAAATCCTCTTCCCTATTTTCCTTGAGTATTTTCTGCCATTTTCTCATAAATCCCTTGACTTCTTTCCAAAATTGACCAAAAAATCTGCATAAAACACACATTAGACTACATGGCAAAATGACTAACCCAATTCACTCTATTAGCATAATTATATTAAAAAAATGCAATAAACTAATGAGAATGGTGGATTAAGTCGAATTAAAAGGAAAAATGAACCCATATAATTACCCATTTCTGGGGCTCATCATCACCCCCATACTGAATGGGTTGCTCATCCTCTGAGCAACTAGTCTAACTCTTCATCCTTGATGGCTCTGAGAGATTGCCTGACATCCCATGCTTCTGATGTGATATCTTCCTCATTATCATGGAATCCTGCTTTTCTATCCACCTCTTCCCACTGTTTCTATTCTTCCTCCTCTTTCACTCCTTCCAGCAGTCCTAGCAACAGAAGATGACTAAATTTGAGGCCAATCCAATTGGCCTTCAAACTTTGCATAGAGTGCTTATACAGTGGCACTCTTCTCATGGCTTCCCTCATCCTATTTGGGGAGTGATACTCCCTGATCTGTAGGCTGTGTGGCAATGTGTTCCACCTTCTCATGCAGGCGTGAATGCAGTCGTCTCCAAACAACCTCTCCATGTCCTCGAAATGTGCAATATCCTGGGCCTACTTATCAACATAGTCATGGACAACTTGAGGATTTGATGCAAGGAGTTGGTGGGCATAGATGAGAGCCATGGGTTCTACTGGTTCTGCTCTAATAATTAGGGGCTCATTCAGCTCTCTTGCCATCATTTTCTGGATCTCTGTTGCCCTTTTCTCTTCATGGCTCATCCAAGATGCCATGGCCATCAGCTACAAGTCTCCCAACACAACATTTGGATCCCATAAGTTCATGTCACTAAGTGCCATGTTGTGCAAGTAAAACTCTGTTAACTTCGCTTTGTCCTCAACTGAACTGTGATCACATAGATGCATGAACTGGCCATAATCCTGAAAAGGTATTGTTCCCCTCTAGGCCAGTTTCTTGATCTTAAATCGGAGCCACCAATCCTTGAGGTACACTGCATATGATTTCACTGGCCGTCTGCTCTGTAATGCCTCCATAGCCTAGCTAGCCATGCAGGCTAATTGGGCTTCCTTTTCCTGTAGCTTTCTTCTCAAAATCAACACCTCATTTTCTGATTGGGATTCCCTTTCCTATTGTTTTTTTATTAATGTCTCACTGTCTGCCTGGGGTTCCTCTTCCCGTTGTTGTCTTTTTAAGATTGACAGCTCATTTCCTCCTTGAGGCTCCCTTTCTTGTAGCTACTTCCTTAGCATTTCATTTTTTGCCTCTAATTGAGCTCTTTTGATGCTTTCTGTATGCCTGACCATGCTCAATTCTTTGCCCATTTCCCTCAATTTGTTTTCCACGTGCCCAATGTCTTACACCCCTTTTGATTTTGCAATCTGCATCCATGTATGGGTCCTGACTCTTTCCTTGTCTAGCTCGAAGAAAAGAGGGACTCCAAACTTTTGTGGGATGATTTCCCCCCCTTCTAGAAGGTTGTAGTAGGAGCCTAAGTTAGGCTGAGGCCCAGGCTCTGGTATCTCTTTTGCCTTGTCTTCCTCCTTGGTCTATTTTTCTGCCTTCTCTTCAAGTTTTTTAGTCTCTTGGAGCTTTGCCAAAGTCTCGTGTAGAGAGGTCTGCGCCTCCTGTAGGACTGTTTTGGAGTCCATTAGCTTGATCCTTTCTCTCCAATTATAGGTCTTAGGACTTCCTCTTTCGTAAGTGATGGGGGTTTTGGAGGATGTTCATCAGGTTGGAAGAAGGTTGTCCCGACAGCTTGACCCAATGATTTTTCTTCTTTGCTCCAGGGTAACCCAAGTGGGAGACCGGTGACCCTACTGATGAATTCTGGTCTGATTTCTATGGTTAGACCCCTAACACTCATAGTGGCATGGGTTTTTGTGTGAGGTTTTAAAGACAATAAAAATTCCTCTGTGACTTCGTCATCATACCCATGAAATTTTTCAAAGAAAGGCATCCAATTTTCCCTGGTATAGAGGGCTACCATTTCTGGATGTTCATGCAGCTTAGTTGAATGCAGAGGCTCCTTCCTCATAAACCCCCCTTTCATGATGTTCAGATACTGCTGGAATATCTTAGGTGAGGAGGAAGACAACAAATTTCAAACCCGAAAATAGAGGAACAATTGAGGTTTTCGTTTTGGAACCAGAGAGAGAGTTTTTCGTGTTCTTCTTTTTTAACAAAAACAAATTGCAACTTTCCTTCCTTCCAAACTCTATTCTTAAACTTAATTTACTTCTCGGTCTGTTTGAGGGAAACAATATCTTAAAAAACAGAGAGTATACAGAACAATGTTTTTTCCTTTCACAAAATAAGCAGACTACCCAATGCAAGTTCAATTTTTTTAGGCTTAATTCTCTAGAGTTGCATCATCTCTTTATAAAGGAGAATACCATAGAGGAGAAAGAGACAGTGTTTTAGTGCAAACAGTAAATGGAGAAATTGTATATATTTTCTTTTACAAAATACAGGCAGACTCTGTTCTCACTTTTCCCCTTCTTTTCAACTCAGTACTTCGCTTCGAATCCCACAACCCTTTGTAGAGACGGAAATGCAGAGAGGGTCTACACAAAGCCTACCTCTTCGAGCTCGAATTTGCCATAAAATCCTGAATTTTCCTCTGCGATGCTGCTCACTGGCCCTTCTGTAGAAAGGCTCATGTAGGATTGTGTTTCCGCTCCTGTAGAGTCTGATAATGCTCCTGTAGAGCTTGATAATAAGAAGGGTTCTGAATCTAACAAAGAGTGACTATTTCAAGGCTCTAGAGGTGGTAGGTAGGTTGCTACAGCCGAGAGCTTGTCGATACAATGAAAACAAAGGTGGTGGAGGTGGTTGACTGCAGCGTACTTAAGCTTATAGGAGTGTTCTGTGGTGACGAGGTGAGGTGGCAGGAAGGGTACGTTACCCTCATCCAGACCATTGTTCTCTACTTCAGTGCCATTGTGAAACTTCATGCCACTTGCCCGCAATCTCTTCCATCATTCCTATTATACGCCGCCACTACCTGTTTTGAGTTTTTCCTAAGTTGACTGAACACACGTGCCGATTGCACCCACTGAGCGTTGTTTGAACTGGAGGAGGGGTGTTGTTTGAACTAGACAAGGGTGGCTAGTTAGCTGGCCACGGATCTCATTTAATCATAACCATCTCACTTTTCCATGCAATTTTTAAATCATACTCATGCAATAGAGGAACATGTTAAGTCACTTACCTGTTAGTCGCTACCGTGTTGTTGCATGCTCAGACTTTGGCGTTCTATTCATGGATTGCTGTTGTTGGCACCCATGGCTTCTGAATTGGTGTCTCGGCTACCTCGTGCTAGTGATCTTTAATCAAGACTGGTTCCTTGCGTATTTTATCATCTGTGGCTGCACTGACATTGCCTCTGGAGCTCGATTTTTAAGGGGATCAATTGTTACAGGAATCCTGCAGGATTTCCTGTAATTGCTTCTCCCTCTAAAAATTTTGGCTGAGGCTTGAGTAGGGACTGGAGAGATAGCTGAGGAAGGTTCTGTTAGTCGAGGAAAAGCAGTTGGGATGCACTAGGTAAGAGTTATGTTAAGGGTGTAGCTTGTTTATTCTTCATTTTCTTTTTTAAACAAAAGAAACAGGATTTCTGTGTTTTCTGTGCAGGGAAGAAAGACGCGAGTGGAAATGCAGTGGTGCATGTATGGAATGGAGAGTTAGGAGGATGAATGGTGGTAGGGGGGTCTATAGGTCTTCTAGACAAGTTTCTAGCCCTTTGATCCTTTTCTTGACTTGATTTTGAGCTTTCTGTGGTTTCTACAAGAGCCTCTTGTAGAATGCACAAAGCCTCCTGTAGGATGCATAATTTCCATAACGGGTGAGACCAGGGAATGGGAAAAGACAATAGTGATGGAGAAATGGTTTATCAGAGGTGTATTTGGTTTGACCATGTCCCTGTTTCTTCTGTGGCCCTCCTACAACCTGCAATGTATTGAAAAAAAGGTTAGTTTTTCTGTTTCTGTTTTTCTTCTTTTCTCTTTTTTTTTTCTTTTTTTTAATGAAATAGTTGGGGTGCCTCCAGGAGGTTTTCAACCTCATTGCCTGCCCTAGGTGCCTCCAAGGGGAGGTTTTCACCCAAGGATCTTTTATTCTCCTTTTTTTTTAGGGTGTGGGTGGAGTGGAGGTAGAGACTTTCTCTGCTACCAACACTGTTTTACTCAAATTCTCAATGAATTTTTGCTTGGAGAGGGGCTTCCTGTAGATTTTCAACCTATGCCCATTGACAAGTATGGGGATAGCTTCTTCATTGATGGTCCTGATCAAAACTAAGCCATTTTTATTGCACCTTTCTACTATGTACAGTCCCAACCATCTTGTCCTCAGTTTGCCCTTTAAATCTTTATACCTTGAATCATACAATAGCACCCAATCTCCTTCCTGGAATTGTTTCTCTTTAAGGCGTCTGTCATTCCATATTTTTCTTTGAGGCTGGACTACCTCTGAGTGGAGAAGGGCCTGCAATCTTTATTCATCCAATCCATTTAGCTGAAGTAACCTTTCCTTTTGTGCATGGCTGAGATCTAGGTCTAGCTAAGCTGCCATCCTTAGTGTGTTATATTCAAATTCTATTGACAGCAAAGCCTTCTTCCCATAGACCAGCTCATAAGGTGTGAACCCTGTGGTGGTTTTCCAGGTGGCCTCAACCAATCGATTTGCCCAATATTTTCTATTACTGCTCACTACCTTGGTCAAAATCCCTTCGGAAGCTCTGTTAGTGACTTCCCCCTATCCATTTGCTTGTGGATGATAAGTGGTTGAAGTTTTGTGCTTATTTTGTGATGTGTGAGTAGGTATTCAATCAGATTGGAGGTAAACTGACTCCTTTGGTCTGTGACTAATTCTCTTGGATATCCAAACTTGTAGAATATATTCTCTCTCAAAAACTCAACTACTTTTTCCTCTGTTGCTACCTTTATCGCTTTTGTTTCTGCCCATTTTTTCAGATAATTAGTGCACATGATGATGTAATATTTCTGCTTTGAAGGAGGGTTGACAGGACCCACAAAATCCATGCCCCACTTCTCAAATGGCTTGAAAGTCACTTGAGTTTGCAGGGGCATCTCATCCCTTGGAGTAGGTTTCCCCATCCTTTGACATTGGTCACATTGGTTGATATATCTCCTTATTTCTTGATGAAGAGTGGACCAATAGTAACCTACTTACATGATTTTGAAGGTAGTCCTCTTTGCTGCAAAATGGCCCCCATAGGGCCCATCATGACAGGTTAGGAGAATGTCAAAAACTTCTCCTCCCTGACACATCTCCTCAAAACCTGATCTGGGCCAATTTTGAAGAGATTTCCCCCAATCTAGGTGAAAGGGGCACTTTTCCTCATGATCTTTCTCTTCTCTTTTGAGGACAGGTGTGGCGGGAACTGTGCAGAAACCAAGTAATTTGCTATATCAGCAAACCATGGAGAGAGTACTGAGATAGCAAATAGGTGTTCATCTAGCATTTCATCATCCACCATTCCTTCTTCACATGTAGGCAGATCTATTCTAGACAAAAAATCAACAACAACATTTTCCTTACCCGACTTATCAACAATGGTTAAATCAAATTGCTGCAATAAAAGCAATTGTCTAATAATGCGAGCATTTACATCTGGTTTGTTCATTAAATACCTAATGGCAACATGATCAGTGTGTGCAAATGTTTGATAGCTGGTGATGTAGTGTTTGAACTTATTTAGGGAATGGACTACAGTTAGGAGCTCCTTTTTAGTTATAATGCACTTTAATTCTGCCTTCGACCAGTTTTTACTTACAAAATATAAGGAATAAGGTAGCTTATTATCAACCTACCCTAAGGCTACTCCTATGGCTTTGTTCGAGGCATCTTTATGAATGTGGAAAGGTAGGGCCCATTTTGGGTCTCTCAAAATTAGGGCAGTCACCAGTTTACTTTTCAAGGTATCTAGAGCCTCTTGACAGTGGTTAGTCCATATGAACTTAACGTCTTTTCCCGAAAGACCAAACAATGGAGAGGCTAGCTTACTGAAATCCTTAATGAATCTTTTATAATACCTTGCTAAACCTGGGAAAATTTGAACATCTCTTCCCTTTTGAGGAGGTGGGACCCTTTGGATGATGGCAATTTTGTTGGGGTCCACCTGTAATCCTTGTTGAGAGATTGCATGACCTAGCACGGTCCCTTTAGTCATCAGGAATTCACATTTTTTAGGATTGAGGGATAGGTTCATTTCAATACACTTGTCCAAAAATTTTCCCAGGTTAGACAGAGCTTCCTAGAAGTTAGAACCATAAGGGGTAAAGTCATCCATATAGATTTCCATGGCATCATGAACCAGTTCAACAAATATACTCAATACTGCTCTCTGGAAAGTGGCGGGAGCATTCTACAATCCAAAAGGAAGGACCCGTTATGCAAAGGTACCCCAAGGACAAGTGAAAGTGGTCTTATCTTGGTCTTCCGGGATGATTTGGATCTGGTTGTACCCAATAAACCCATCTAGGAAGGAGAAAAACTTCTTCCCTGCCAGGCCATCTAACACTTGATCTATGAAAAGCAAAGGAAAATGGTCCTTCTTGGTGGCCTTGTTTAGTTCCCAATAGTTGACACAGATTCTCCACTTCCCATTTTTCTTTGGCACTAGCACCAAATGAGAGACCCATTCATTGTCAGAGATAGGGTAGATGAATCCTGCATCCAGTAACTTTTGCAGTTCTTCTTTGACAATGTCCTTAAGGGCCAGATTCATCCTCCTTTGAGGTTTCCTGACTGGTTTGCAATATTCCTTAATGTAATTGTGATGAGTACAAACTGAAGGGTGCACTCCCTTCATCTCCTTATAGCTCCAAGAAAAAGCATCCAAGTGGTTTCTTAATAAGCTACACAGTTCTTTCTCCTGAGAGGTGGATAGGGATGAGTTGATTTTCAAGGTTCTTTCTGGGCCAAATTCCACATTCTTAACTTAGAGAGGTGTTGGGTTAGCCACATAGAGATCAACTAAAGAATTGGCTTGGGTTTCTTCCACCACCTCTTCTAATGGCAACACACTGGGGGGTGGATCTGAATCAAGTTTTCAATAAGATCATCTTCTGTTTGTGGGCCCCCCTTCATGGTAGCTTCCACTACACACAATGGTGTGGAATAGAATTCATCCTCATTTTCCTCCTCCAACTAGAGAGGTAAATCATGTTCTAACAAAGGTTGGGCAGGAGGATATAGGACTAGCTGCTTGGACATATGCCCATTCTTGATTGTCATGTTCCCAACTCGACAACTAATGTAGGCATCTGCAGTAGCCAACCAGAGTCTTCCTGGGATGAGAGGATACCCAGTGAGCTTTGCCTTTAGTTGGAGAACCAGGAAATCATCAAGGTACTCCCAAGAATTGGTGGAGACCATTACATCTTCCACAATCCCTTCAGAGGTCATGGTGGAGCGGTCTGCTAACTGTAGTACTGTTGTGGTCCTTCTCAGGGAGCCCTGAAGGTTGAGCTTGAGCATAGTGTGCTTGGTCATCACAATAATGGAAACCCCTAGATCAATCAAGGTATGTAGGATTATGATGCCATTGATGTTGCCATCAACTACAAGACTTCCAGGGTCTAGATATTTCAAACATATTACTTGCCCCAACATCAGGTCAGACAGTTGTCCTATGACATTGATAGTTAGAGTATCTCTCTTGTGCCTGCCTGGGTGCCTGAAGCACTTCTTCTTGATCATCTTTTTGTATATAGGCACATCCTTTATGTCTTGGAGAAGTGGTATATTTACACATAACTGTTTCAATTCTCCCAGAAGTTCAATTTCTTCTGGGGTAGGTTGTGTTGTTCCAGTTAATCTTTTAGGAAAGGGTGGAATGGATTTTAGTTCACTTTCCTCTTTTTCTTCCTCATCCTCCTTAGGGGGAGGCTAGTTATCTGGGAGAACCTTACCAGATCGTAGGTTAGTCTCCTGAATCTCCACATCATAGGTCGGGCATGATAGTTCTCCACTATATACCTGCTGGGCCTATCTATTATTTAGGTTCAGGCTCAGTTGAGCAGGTATTTGGGGTTGCCTTGGTGGAGCAGGAGGTAATGGTTGTGGTTGACCGGGTGGTGGAGGCAAAAGAGCAGGAGGAGAGTTGTACTAGGGCCTCCACCCCTGATGAGGTGCATTCCATTGAGGCTGTGGAGGAGCATAAGAGTGAAATGAATGAGCAGCTAGTTGAGCATGGTATTGAGATGGATATGACCAAGGGGCGTGGACCAGGAAGGATGAGCAGGGGGACCCCAAGAAGGCATGGAAGTGGCTTAATTGAGGTTGTAATATATCTAGGATGTCCCTTTCATTCCCTGCTGGTAATGTCTAGGCCCATGTGGCCTCCTTTGGTTCATAAAATAGAGTGATTTAGTGGCTCCTTCGCCCCCCTGGTATGCAGCTTTAAGTCCGGGCAAGGAAGGACATTGATTCATAGAATGGTCTTCTTCACAGACTAAACACAAGTCTTCTATAGAGTTCAATGAACATTCATTCCTAGGATGCCTTCTGGTGCATCTAGGACAAAAAATAGCCAAAGCCCTCTCTGCCTCCTCTTATTTCTTTTGATATGCAGGGTATCCATTTGCATGGCAAGAGTCTACCTCATCTCACTCTTGAAAACTTCCAACAGATTTTCAAATTCACCTCTAAGGGATGAACTAGATGAGGATGTACTCGCTAAGGGTTGACTTCCCCTACCTCTCTTTCTGGTTGCCCTAGAATGGTTTCTAAACACAGTCTTTATGTCTTCATCAAAGATAATTTTAGGGGCGAATGTTCGCTCTTTGGCGAAATTAAGGGGTTTTAAATTTTTAGTGGGCGAATATTTTGTATCATAGTACATTTTTACAAATCACCTCAAATAGCCCACCTTATTTTAAGGGAGAGGGTAAAAAGGTAAATTTAGCCCTTGAAATTAGGACTTACAACCTTCCATTCGCCCATTTTCAAGAATAGGTTTTATTTAAGTGAATCCATTCGCCCATTTTCAAGAATAGGTTTTATTTAAGTGAATCCTATGGGCCAAATACCATATTTATAAAAGAGTTATGGTAAATTAATAAAAATATAAATAAATGAGAGGTATGGTAAATAAATAAAACATTTTTTATATTTAATCCATAAGTCACCTTATATACATGTAAGGGTGTAAACAAATAAAAATATAAGTAAAGTGGAGGTATGGTAAATAAATAAAACGTCTTTTTATACTTACTCAAAAGGTATGGTAAATAAATAAAAATATAAATAAACTAGACGTATCGTAAATAAATAAAACCTCTTTTTATATTTAGTCCATAACCCTCATTCTATTTATGAAGGCTCAAGAAAGAGGTTTTATTTAAGTGAATCCTATGGGCCAAATACCATATTTGTAAAAGAGGTATGGTAAATTAATAAAAATATAAATAAACGAGAGGTTTGGTAAACAAATAAAACAATTTTTTATATTTACTCCATAAGTCACCTTATATTTACGAACACTCAAAAAATGGGTTATATTTAGGTGAAACCTATGGCCAAAATACTATGAGACAAATACCATGGACTAGATTGTTATTAATACCATGCACAAAACCATTATTAACCCTAATATTAGAATTAATAAAAATAAAAATGGCACATGGTATTGACCCATGGTATTCACCAAAATGGCACATGGTATTGACCCATGGTATTCACCTGGAATGTAGCCTATTTAAATGGAGGAATTAAACCAGCATGTAGCCTATGCTAAGATTCACTAGGACTTTACAAAGTTTTATTATTTAGCGAAAGACTCGCCAAGATCTTACAAGATTTTATAATTGAGTAAAATATTCGCCATGCCTGGTGAGAGATTCGCCCAAAAATTATATATACATATTATATTATTGATAAAATTGCCTTCCATTTTTCCTATATACCATGGAGATTCGCCCATTTATTATATTTATAAATTTAGGAGGGGTTCTTAAAATTTTCCATGGTCTTCATAAGGTAGCTAGTAAATGTCCTCCCTAGCCAGAAAATGGAGGGTATCTAAAAGGTCTTCCAGGACTCCTCTGAGCAGGACCAAATTCAGAGATTTGGGGTCAAGTGTGCACCTAGCCCTTTTATAGCTGAGCTGAAACCTCTCTTCATAATCTTCCAAGGATTCATCACTTCCCATGGTCATTCTGAAGATTTCTTCCTTGGTATCCTTTGACCTACAGTGGTCCCGGTATTTGTTGTTAAAGGCTTGCTGCATTTGAGCCCAAGTTGTGATGTTGTTGCCAGGTAACCCCATGAACCAGTGCAATGCTACATCCTTGAGGGTAGAAGGAAACAATTTCAACTTCTTCTCATCTTCTGCATAGTCATAGGTTTGACAGATAACAACAAATTCAAACAAAAAGGTATCAGGATCTTTGGTAGTCAACCCATGGAAGTGATGTAAGGCTGAAGGGCTTATGTTCTTCATTTTAGTGTCCCCATTGGTCTCTCGGATTGGAAAGGTACCCTCTATTCTTTCCCCGTTCCCTCTAATGTTTATGTTTTCAGCCATGGTCTCAGGAGGGATGGTTTCTTCCTCTTCTTCTACTATAGGATCTTTGTATATCTCTGGTGGTTCGTTTATAGGTTCTTCTGGATCACTGCCACTGAAGAAGAGAGAAGGGTGACTTCCTGATGTGGTGGGGGTGTTGGGTAGGAATTTTCCTGAATTATCTCTGTTCCTACGAGGCATGAAAGGAAATCTATTTTGGGTGATTTTTGTATTTTCTGCTTGTACCTGCAAAACTGAAATTGATTGAACAAACAAATTGCAACTAACTGAAATGAACTTGCTGAAATGAAATTGCAAAATTGAAATGAAAGCAAGGAAATGATTAATCTACTTTATTGGAATGGAAATTGTAGAACTGAAATGAAAGCAAGGAAATGACTAATCTACTTTTGCTGAAATGGAAATTGCATAATTAAAAGGGCTAATCTACTTTTGCTGAAATGGAAATTGCAGAATTGAAATGAAAGCAGGAAATGCCTAATCTACTTTGTTGAAATGGAAATTGCAGAATTGAAATGGAAGCAGGAAATGCCTAATCTACTTTTGTGGAATTGAAATTGCAGAATTGAAATGAAACAACTACTCTACTCTTGCTGAAATAAACAACTTAGCAGAATGTTGCAGTAGAAAATAGAAGAAAAGCAGTGATCACAAAATACTCTAACACTTCCCGAGCAATGGTGCCAAAAAGGTGGTGAGCACCAATATTGTAGCAATAATGCTGCAACTCTTGGGGCTTCCTACTTTAGTTTTATCAACCTGGTAGTTCGTAACAAACTTGGAAGCACAAGTACTAGCTCTTACTGTAGGCTGTCACTTGGTCAGCTGGTGCAAGATCACTACGAGCTCAAGCTAGCTTCTATGAATTTCCAAAAGAAGCTTTTAACCATGATTAAATAAAGCGAAATCTAAAGAGGTTATCCTACTTGCGGAAAGAGAAGGAAAATTGAAATGTAATGCAAACCCTAGCAAACCCTAGAAAACCCTAATTTATCCAACTAACCCTATTTTTGCAGAAAAAGAGATGAAACTTATGAAATGAGTGCCATTAACTACTGAAAAGGTAAATTGCATTTATTCAAGCTACTTCTGAAAAGAAATGAGAAGAAAACATCTTTTTGTGCTTTTGTATGTTTTTATGTGAGATTATTATGCTTGTGATTTATCTGGTTGTGACTATGAAGAGGTTTGGTGGCGAAGGAAGATGGAGTTGGATTTCGTAGAGATGGAGGAAGGTGTGGAGAGGTCCTAAGAAGCCCCTAGTACCTTTTTGAATACTTCCATTGCAATCGGATTTCGAAAAACCACTTACAAGGAATTCTATAGGAGGTTGTAGGGGATCTACAGGAGGATCTATAGGAGGAGGCCAAGAGCTATTTTTGGAGTTTTTAAGGTGGAAAAATGATGGAAATGGGTAACTAAAGGATAGATGAAGGTGTTGAGGTGTCTGGAGCTTGTCAAGGAAGATTAAGAGGGAACATGATGGTTGGATTTGTTCAGATGGCACGAGGGCAACTTATGGAGAAACACAAAAATTAGGGCAGAATGGTGAAATGTTGTGAATGACTTGGGAAATATATGAGAAGTGAGCTGGTTCTGGCTACTTTATGGATGTATGGTGAGCTGAGGCATCCTGCAAGACATCTGCACATCTAGTTACAAAAACTGATCAAAGAAAGGACCAACTATACCATGAAAACATAAATTTCTCTAGCTTGACCTAATTTCTAACCTACAAATAGAAAATGTTGAACGATAACCTTTGAACAGAAAATCATGCAGAAAGATCTATTGTAAAAGAATAGGAACTGATCTAGGCAACTGAATTTGAATCAATATATCAATCTTTTCCAAATCAAGTCATCACACTAGAAATTGCATGAAGAGAAAAACTGTGTTTTTGGTGGCATCAGTAGTGCCTTGATCTCAAATCATAGTCCCAGAAAGGGAGAAAGGAGATCAGGACCTATTGTTGGCCTTTTTTAATCTTATTATGTCACTGCAGTAACCTACTTGAGCAACTGAAACAAAAATAACTAAGCAAACCATCAAAATCAACATAATCTAAACAAATCAAATTGAATCTATGTAACAGAAATTAACTCATGAACTGAAGCAAAAACATATAAGTACAAAGCAAGAGGTGTTGGGCAGCTTGGGTTGGGCCCTAACCCAAAAGTTTCAACCCTTTGAAAGAGATTAGTGCTAGCTCAAAAACTATTTTATCTTCATTATCAAAAATAGTAGTCACATTACATAAACTGTTCTAAAAAAGAAACTCAAAAATGAGTTGAACAAATGTTGCACAAAAGTGCAAAAATTCTACTAATGACTGGCTAAAATCCAACTAACCTACTGAGGCTCTAAGCCCCCTTATTTATACAAATGGAGTCCTCCAACAATCCTCCTAAAATCAAGGAACTCAGCTTCCAAGTACTGGAGATAAACAAGAGTCCTTCTTTACTTGCTCGACTATCCCTTGGATACATCAATGTGGACCTTTGTGCTCCTAGTTGCTGATGGGGGATTTGAGGAAAGGGGTCTTAAATGAAGGAGACACCCCCTACAAATCCTCTTCCCTATTTTCCTCGAGTATTTGCTACCATTTTCTCATAAATCCCTTGACTTTTGTCCAAAATTGACGAAAAAATCTGCATAAAGCACACATTAGACTACATGCAAAAATGACTAACCCAATTCATTGTATTAGCATAAATATATTCAAAAACATTCAATAAAATAGTGACAATGGTGGATTAAGTCGAATTAAGAGGCAAAATGAGCCCATATAATTATCCATTTCTGGGGCTCATCATATAGCGATCATTGTGCCACCTTTCATTGAAATTTTTTTCTTTGATCCCCTTCACTTCCTTGATTAGGTCAAGCTCATCATTAGTTGCTAAAACCTTCCCCCCTTGACTTAACCTGAGTTCCATTTCGTGAACCCTTTTGGCAGAAATAAATGAATAACATGGAACTGAATCTGGCTTCTAAAATTCCTGTTGAACTTCCCCTTGTGAACCAGGTAGGTTTTCCGTGCCTTGGGACAGTCAAATGATTTATAGCAATTGTCTATGAAATCTTGACAAAATAGTTTGGAAATAATGGTCTAGTCCCTAATCAATCAATATCGATCTTAATTGACAAATACACAAGTCCTAGTTTGACTCTATCTTAAATCATGAGTAGTGAAAAGAATATCTCTAAATACAAAATTATTAAAATCTATGGTCATTAATTTATCATTTTCAATTTTGTTGAGCTGAGAGCTTTATTTTCCAATTCAAAATAAGAATCTAATATGAAGAAATGTGTAATTTTATCTATTAGTGAGTGCTTAAAAAAAAATTATGTTCTAAATAGGAAAATAATATTAATTATAATTAAAACAAAATGAATATAGCAAAAAAATGTGTGAATATTATATTTTTAAAAATTATTTCAAGTTAAAAAAATATAGTTAAAATTTTTATTTAATCTCATATATATGTTACTTATTTAACATTTAAAAATATAATTTAAACCATAAAAAATAAAAAAGTATACCTCCAAAAATTTACAAGAGGTTTCGGAAATACATGCAGATTCAGGATGTTTTTGAAATACATGCAGATTCAGCTAGAATACAATTGATATTGAATCTACAAAACCTAGCAATATGCCTGATACTGGATTGGCAACTAAACATTAATCATTTTCTCAAAAAACACAACCAAGATAGCGAATCATCTTCACGATTCTTATCTTTTTCTTCATTCAAATCCATGTCAAAGTCGAAGTCCAAATTCATCGGATAAACGAGGTGTCCATCCACACACAGTCCTAGCTACATTTGATCCTCTTTCACATTGGGAGGAAGTCCGAGGTCATCATTAGAAGCATTCTGCAGATAATTCATATAACTCATCAATCCTTCATCTCCTTCCTTTTCCTTGAATCCCGCGTTCCAATTTTCTACATTATTCGAATCACTTGTTGTGGATTGGCCATCATCTGCAAAAAATAATTGGCATTGTACTGACTTGTTAACTCTGACAGAATGAGAGTTGCAGTTCTCAGAGCTTAAATAAGAATCGAAGTCACAGATTTCCTACATGAAATGATCATTAGCTGCATGGATAAAATTCCATTGATTCTTGGATTCATGAAAACAATCTCGAATAGTCCAGTAATATGTCCCCATTTCTTAATCCGAGTGTCCACAGAAATTTTGGCCTTAGTGGAAAAGGAAATCTGGACACGTATTGCTTCGAGGATTCTTAGACATGAAACCTCATATAGACATAGAACCCTTAGAATTTCTCTAATTCATGATTTGTGCCACTTTATTTGGAACGCAATTTATTTATCGGTCCATGTCTACAGATTTTGGACTCTGTGGAGGCCGTTGTTGGCCGACTTGGTCCAGAGCATAGAATTTGAGTTCTCTTCACCCTCTGATAAGAAAATTTGATGAGGGCTAGATGGTTTTCCTTGGCTGAAGAGGGTGGGATGTTTTCCATCCCTTTTATTTTAAAATTATTGTAAATTATTATGGTGAATGTATTTCAATTTCAAAGTTAACATTTTAGGAGTTTGATAATCTTCATCCATATGCTTTACAAATTAAAAATTATAGTCTCTCACTAAATTCACTAAATTCAATTCTACAGCAACTAACATTATACTAGCACAATTATATCTATTTAAATTTAGACTAAATTCACTAAATTCAATTCTAATAGCAACTAACATTATACTAGCACAATTATATTTATTTAAATGAATTTAGTTCTATAGTAACTAACATCATACTAGAACAACCACTACATCTATTTAAATAAATGTGTTTGGTATACTCCAATAATATATCAATCAGTCACATCCACAACTACATTAGTAAATATTACATTAATAAATGTGATTGAAATACTCACTTAATTGTTTTTTTTACATTATCACAGAGAGAACCATTCTACATCATATTAACAAAACTTCAGCGATTATAATGTCTCAACAAATTCAATTCCATAGCAACTAATATCATACTATCACAACCACATTTATTTAAATAAATGTGGTTGGTATATGCCAATAGTATCATCATCAATATGCTTGATCGATTAAAAATTATAATCTCTCACTAAATTCAATTCCATAGCAAGTAACATCATACTATCACAACCACATCTATTTAAATAAATGTGGTTGGTATACGCCAATAGTATATCAATCAATCACATCCACAACTACATTGGTAAATGTGATTGAAATACTCAGTTAGTTGTTTTTATTACACTATTTTTGTTTAGCATTAGTTGTTGTTGTTATTATTATTATTATTATTATTGTTAAACATAATCGATACTTTGTATTCAATATATGGAATTCATGGCCAAAGCCGTTTTACATCATTAACAAAACTTTCTTCATACATAGCATATGTTTCCATGTCCTATTATAGTCTCAAAACAGATACTTTCTATTCAAAATCTAGAATTCATGGCCAGAACCATTTCACATCATATTAACAAACTTTCTTCATACATAGCATATGTTTCCATGTCCTAGTATAGCCTTGAAGCTATTTTTTTTCCCCTGCTAGCCTTATATATGATTAAAAAGAATCGAAATCTATCATAGATATAGAACTATGGTCCTAATAACGAAATACATTGACAAATCATAGGTAAACATTATCCTAGGTTGAGCTTCCCCTCGTCCTCACCAACGGTGTTGCCTCGGCTCCTTGGTCCTGCACCAATGTTGCCAACTCCTCCATCTCTCTGAAGTTGGGCCAAAACCTACTTTGGGAGTCCTGTAATTATCTCCTTGACCTAAACAAATATGTTATCACTAATCAACTCCGAATTAGTGGAGAGGAGGCTTGTTTCCATGTTCACAATTTTTCTCTCCAAGGTCACCTCCAGAACCTCCAATTTGTCTTTGATTCTCTTGACATTAACGGGTCAGTCCTTCTACAATAGTTCCATGCGATGGATGATGAGGTCGAGTCTCTCCATAATTAGCTTAAACAAAAATTTGGTAGCCTGCTTCAAAAGCGCCAGCTCCTCCTTGTAAGGGTTCCCACCATGACCTCCTGATGTACTCATTTATGTGCTCAACCATTCCTGACTGCTATGACCACTACTCATGAAGCCTTTAACTACAGGAGTCATAACAGAGGGTGGTGGCGCCTGATATAAACCACACTCTCATGTCAAACAAAACTCCACTACTCATGTCATTACCCCATGGAGATCCTCGAGTCGCAGTCCTTTTGATAACCATTTTGTCCCAGGGATCTAGTGAACCATGTCCTCGGGAAATTTGCATTGGGATTCCTCCTTGCCATTAATTATCTTTCTGTTCTCGGTCCTAAAAGTTCTTTGAAATGATGAGATTCTCACATCCTCCAAAATCCACTTTGATATCCACTTGCAACCATATGATGTGTTGTCCTAGAGATCCAGGCGATCGCCATGGTGTCCCAAGTAGACTCCACCTATATATCCCTCTGTGATCTCTCCTCTATGTCGTCCCTTCGACTTCGGGAGCCATGGCAATAATTATTACCGCTTTGACCCACATTAATTTATGGTATTGGAAGCTAGCCATTGTTTCTCCCATTCAACTCATATCTCCCTACTCCAAAAAGGACCCCATGATTTTCCATTTCATTGGCAGCCAAGTTCAAGTGTCGTAGAACATGGTGTAAGCAGTGTTGCTCAAATTTTTCCATTTGATAATTAATTTGTTTGAGGATGGGTGAATTGTTGTCCATGGAGTGAACATTTGAGATTATTATTATGACTAACATGGAGTCCCCAACTATGTTTATTCTCTCTATTTCTAGAGTGATAGCAAGACCCAAGTCTTTCCACAAGGTGATGAGCTCCACCTTGTTATTGGTGGTCACTCCCAATCCCATGCATATTTGGTCTCCAAATGTTCCTTGGGGCTATAGAGGACCCCTCCCACTCCTATCTTATTATTATTATTATTATTATTAAATTAAAATTGAATTAAAATTTAAAAATATCTTATCATTGATAAAAAAATTATCATTATTATTTATCATCTTTTTTTACTTCTATATTTTATTATTATTGTTAAATCAGAATTTAATTAAAATTTAAAATTGAAATTTAAAAATATATTCATTAGTATTCAGATAATAAATAGTATTTAATTAATATATTAATTATTATTTTGATTATGAATTTGTTTATTCAGATGGTCGGCTTACCAACTTGACAACTCACCTATACCATATTTATTGCTCACGATTCACTTCTTTGTAAATCAATGCTGATGACGAGTCTTGGTCTAGACTCAAAACATCGACGAATTAAAGATGAAGATTGTGGAATATCTGAATTCAGTTCTCAAAAACCACACCACAGAAATCTACAAACCATTAATTTGTTTATTATTAATATTATTAATTAATATTATAATTCTTTTTATCATCATTAATATATTAAATAATTATAAGAATTATCATTTAAATTAAATTATTATTATTAATTTATTCAAAATTATTATTATTATTATGATAATGTTCTTTCTATAATCACTAATATATTAAATAATTTTAATTATTATAATTTAAAATATTTTTCTTACAATTTCTTTATATATTTATCATTTTTAATATTATCATTAATATATTTACTATAATAGTTATTATTATTATCATTAGTATTATATTTATCATTATTATTAAAAACCTATAAATAAAACTAAACCCTAAGGATTTTTTTTGAACTTCTAAAAATATGAAAAAATTCCAGAATAAATAGTAATTGTTTAGAACTTCTAAAAAAAAATTCAACGTAAAAACTAAAAAAAGAAACAAAAAAATTGCAACATATAAAACATAAATTAAAAAAAAAATAGATGTAAGTTGGAGGTCGGAAGTTGGGGGTGAGACCTTTCTATTTCATAAAATGCTACTGACGTTCCAAACCTTCTGACAACCATCTTAACTAGGGTCAGGACACACTTTAGAATAGATTTAAAGAACAATCTTCTATCTTGACTTCCCGATTACCAACTTCCCTCTTTTCCTGACCTCCCGACTCTCGACTTCCATCTTAGCCCAACTATGTTGTGTGTTGAGGCCACGCTATCTGCTACAATATACATGATATGAATACCATCTCGACTTCTAACTACCTAAGTGGCAACCCCTTTCCGAGGTTAGAGGCTGGGCCTATCTATTTCATAAAATTAATTGACAACTCCCTGACATTTTGACTCCTGACTATATTGGCATGGGACGACATACCCAAAAAAATGAACTTTGTTGTTCTCCACGGTCAACCCCTTGACTACCGACCTCCATCATACCTTGACCACGTTGAAGGCTAACATCACAGTCACTGTTCAGTTAAAGTCCAATTTAACAACATTGTAGCTTCTGACTACCTGTATTCCTTGCTCTCTAAATAGCAATAAAATACATTATATTTAGTTATACGTCCCACCCATAATTATCATTCAAGTTTCTCTACTTTTATTTCTAAAACAAACTCTGAAATAGCAACCCATTATTTGAAAAAAATATTCTCCCAACTCCCACCATGCAACATCGCCTTAATTTTCACACACAAGTAGTTGACATGTTTTGTCACTTGAATGAATAATTAACACGTTTAATGTGAAGTTATTGTTGGACATTCCAATAATTTCCACTAAATTTAACAACTTTCCTTCTTTGTGCTCTATATGTTGCACTCTCTTCTCCACACCCTATTTATAGTGGTTTTCTTAAACTTATCCCTCATTAGAAATTATCAAGTTCAAATTCATTACAACCATTTTGATTTCAGGTAAACATTCATTGTCATACATAATTGCACCAGTAAATTTGATATATCTCATAGAAATCTCATTTTTTTATTCATTTGCAAGACACAACATGGGAAATAAAGGTAAATCTATGATGTCAAAGTAGGCCCTAAAATATATCAAGGAATGCTTAAAGGGAGTAGAAAATCTTGAACTAGAAGTCTGAAATGTGAACAAAGCTCTCATCTCTGGCACCACCTTCAAAACAAAAATGGCAGGTATGATGAAGTGGGAATAAATTTATGATTTCTTTTAGAATAGAAGCTAGTTAAATTCTGAAACTCCAACTCAGGACGAAAACACTTAGTTTGAAAAAATTAGAGGTACAGAACTATAAAAAGTTGTTACTAGAGCCAATTTTTTTCCTTATTGTGGCATGGTTGCATGGGCCATGTGACATATGGATTTTCCTACCCATAGTATGCTAGACTGCAACAATAATGTTATATTCTCTTAGAATTTGTAATTACTTTCAAAAATTTACAGGATTAGTCCCCTCGAAGTCTTCTTGAACACCTAATTTCTTGATAGCTTCAACAACGCAGTGTTCATGAAGTGTGAAGGGAATTATCACAAAATTGTGAAAAAATTGTTACGAGAAGATAGAGAAGGCTTCAAACTTAAGGCATCAAAATAATATCTAGTCGCCATTTTTAAAAGACCCGTTAGGTTCCTCTTCAAATTGTTTTCCCATCTATATGGAGAGAAATACCTTGAGCATTGCAAATTGCAATGGATTGCTTTAATGCACAACCTAGTCAATGACTCAAAGAGTTTTAATTGGGCCAAAATCCTTTCTCAAAATTTAACAGATGCCCTTGCGTTTTACATTTTGTCTCCTATAATATATGATCTACTCTCTTGCATGTCAACCTACATTATTGATATTATAAGTGCTTATGTTTTGTTTCCTCTGATGAAATGGAATTACCCAACTGAGCAAGAACTCCCTATTTAGAATTATTCCCCTATTCTATCGGAAAGTAGCTTCAAATTTCACTTTTATGACATTTTTTATTATGTGATGACCCCTTTCCATCAGATTTTGTTTGGAGAAAACCCTCCCATGATTAGTGATGTCCTTAAAGAGTCCTTACATTAAATAAGAGACTGGTTTGTGGAAGAATTATTCACATATATCAGAGTCTATGGAAGTGAAGTTGGCCCTCATCTTCGTCTTAGATATATTTCAAAGAAGCTAGCTTTAAGATAGGTATCCAATCAAACTTCCTTGAATGGACAAGCTTGGAAATTGAGCAAACTTCATAAGAAAATATGGCCAAACTTCCCAATTAACTTTGGAAACTTTTTTCTCAAGGACCAAGGACATGCATTTAAGGAGGACGAAGAACTCAAACATGTTTGTTTTTATTCATTGCCCCTTCATCAATATGAACCTTTGGGAATCATCAATAACCATTATAGTGTTGTCAACTACATCAAAACATACGCACACCGACAACCTCTCTTTGATAAAATTTTCATTAATTGATAATTTTCACCATTTTTTGAAAGAGGGAAGCTATTGTATATGGAGTATAGAAGTAAAATGCAAGAGTTTTGGATAAAAAATTTATGAGGACTTCGTTAACCAAAAGAGTCTTCATAAAATTATTGTAATTGAAGAGATCAAATCTATTAAGATTCTGAAATACAATTTCAATGGAATTATTTCAAAGTCGTTTTCCTCCTTTGCAAAAATGGAAGAAACCCAACTTGAGAATGATCCTAATGTTTGTTTTATAGCTCTGGATACAAGCACAACAAAAGTAGGTACTCGTAAATAAAGAGACTTGGATACTGAAATAAACAAATGCGCTCAAAGGAGCACAAAAGTAACAAGTCAGGGAAAGGAGAGACCAAACAAATAAAATCCAACGCAAAAACAAAGTTCCTCTGGAAACAATGTCATTATTGTTGACAACCTAGATGACACCACCAAGGCACATACAAAGTCATAGAAAACTAATGAGCAACTCAAATATATGCAGATTGACATAAAGAAAGAAGACAAAATTATGAGGACCCATGTGTCAACATTGACTACTTTTCCTAGCAAAGAAAAAGAGTTTCTTTAGCAGCAAGAACAAAGTACCCATATATCTATTCCACAAACTTCTCATGACACATTGACGACTCCAATTTATATGAAAATAACTCTCAAGTGTTTTTATTTAAACATGTCACTAAAGTACAAATTTTCGTGCAACTGTTCCACCCTCACTAGGTATTACTTTAATTCTCAAACCATGTCATTTGTCAGAAGAATGAAGAAAAGAAAGCTGGATAGTTTCAAAATCATTTTAGAATTTAGTTGGAAAGAAACAAGAAATATTGAGGAAAAAGCTAAAGAATCCTCGCACGATCTAGGAGAATTTGTTAATTACAACCAACACCACGTTGGCAAACTTTCTGCTACCTACAAGAAAATTTTGCAAAAGATAAAACATATGGAAAGTTGAATTGAGAAAAGAAAAGCTTTCAGTGAAGAAATTTGGCACAACCATTCCACAATGCTTGTAGGCGGACTTGCCATTGAAAGATAGAACTTGCAGAATTAATACCATTTTTTTTTAATGAATCTAAACTTAAACACTCCACAGAGATGCAGCTAATCGAAAATTCACATGCACAACATATTTGAATATTGAGGGTAGAATGTGATAACAACATTCTAAGCATGATGGCGACAATGAAGGAATAAATTAAAACTCTTAAGTTTCAATCAATTTAATTTCATGAATTAGAGAATACTCTGGAGATTTTTAAGGTGCAAGTAATAGTGACCAGTGAAATATTGATGAAATACCAGACTAAGTTATATAAAGAAATGGGCAAAATTTGCAGATTTTTTCAACAAAATATGGATCTTGACGAGAGAATAGAATCTTTGGTGGAAGATGACAAGTACGTCAAAGAAAAATTCACATAAATTCTTAAATGGGAAAAATAGTTCCATCCTAACAACGTCTCAAAAGTCTCCAAACGGATAAAAGACTATTTTTTGCTTCTTTGAGTCAACGACAGTTTGAGGAAAAAGAAATCAAAGAATGCATCAAAAGGAACATTGAACATTGTCTATCAGTGTGGGAGATGGCAGTAAATTTTATAGAGAAATTCGATGTGTAAGGATGGAAACCATTAAAAGATGCAAAACCTGAGTCAATGCAACACAATCTCAAAAACAGTGCCATAGATGACTAGAGAGACACAGACAACCTCAAAAGCTACAATCAAGAAAACTTTCAGAGATTTTTGCAATTTCCCTTCAAGTAGATCAAACTCATTTCTAAATTTAGAATCAAGTACAAAAAAAAGAAAAGAGTTGTGTAGAATTTGATATCGATGTACGAAGTGAATATTACTCATTTTCATCATATCCACTTCCCAACAATCTCTTAGTTGTTCTCAGATTGGGCTATGTGCATCAAGGAAATCACACTGCATTTTCTCAACATGAAAGCAAAAGACTGAGATGAGTAGGACAAAGCTTGAAGGGCCTGTGAGATTCCCCTAAACAAAATCCTTTCAGGAAGGATTAAAATTCCAGAGGAGGGTTTGTGCTTTTTTGTAGACAAATCTTACATATTTTCTGATTCTAGACTATTGAAGAAAGTTTCCTTTTATTCAATGCTATATATATGAGTTCTTACATTAGAGTAAGGGTCTGTATGTTAACGTGTTAGATGATCCAAAAATAAAATATTATCATAGGTTATAAAGTTGGAATAAAATAATTATTAATTTAAGATATTAAATTAATAATTATTATTCTAGAATATTTAATTATTTAATGGAGACATTTAGAATTAGTAAATTGTTGTAACAATATATGACTCTACAAATCTGTCGTATTTAGGCTCTATTTTAGGAGATTTGTTAGCAAGTTGTTTAAATAGCATTTATTGTAAGTGGACACTTGTTATTTAATAAGTGATCCAAAATTAGAGGTAGTTAGGACATTTTAGCTTATAAATAGCTCATTGCAAGAGTGTTTTGTTGTTCGGGTGTAAACTCTTGCAAAATCAATATGTAATTGTTTTTTCTTGATTAGTAAAATTACGTGTCTGAGGACACTTTTGCCATTATTGTGGTATCAGAGCTCTAGTAATGCTGCAGTGGATGTGAGGAGGAGATTCCATTTCTACAAGTTCTTGGAAAACTCCATTAAATTGATCAGCGAATGATTGGTATGGAAATTGTCCAGTTTTGTGTTCAAAAAAATAAATTTCTTATTTATTTTAGATTTTTAATTTGCAAATCAATTTTTTCTTTATTATAAGATTTCTTTCACTGCTATTCATGTTCCGTCATCCCCATGCTATTTTTCCCAAGGAAATGCCAAAACGGTAAGCAAATTCAGTAAAAAGTTTATAAACAATATCATCTCCTCGAACAAAAGAACTTGCGCCTCTCTTAGCTAATTCAGTGTCCTCATTCCCAAGCTAGACCATTCAATTTGCCAATCATTTTACCTCTTTTTCCTTGGCAACAGTGGTTTCAATCCGCTCTCTTCATTTACCAAAATCCGCTCTCTTCATTTACCAACGGAGAAACGCAGATCTCAACCTTGATGAATTCTGGTTTTTTGAAGCCCTGCATTTGCCTCAGCCATTGCTCTTTCTGGTTTAACTTTACCAACGCAGAAATGCAGATCTCAAAACCCACTCTCTTACACACTAGAAAAATAATAGAACACAACCAAATCTTTAGCCAATCTTCCATTGCTCATCGCCATAGCTATGCCAGCTTCTCAAAATCAATGAAACTCGAGACAAAAGTTTCACGTTTCACACCAACAAGATTCAAACTCCAGACCTCGGGGCACACAATTACTTTAGTCTACCACTAGTCGGACATTTGATTCAGCTGACAAATAACTGCAAGATTTGCATGGCTGAAAAGGGTATTGTTGTAGAGATTAGCCTCACTAAAAACCCTGATCTCATGAGACCGATCCCGCCATTTCTGAACCAAAGAAACCCAACTAGCAAGATGCCAGCTTGAGCCAACCAGCTAGCCTACCAACATGAGCCAGCTAGCCAACAAGATGCGAGCGTGAGCACAGCCAGCCAGGAATAGCTAGCCAGTGTGAGCACAGCCAGCCAGGAATAGCTAGCCAGCGTGAGCCAGCCAACAAGTAGTGTGGAAGCCAGCAAGATAGTGTGAGCCAGTAAGCAAGCCAGCATACAGAAACTGAATGCATGGACGTTGCCAGCTTGAAAATCTATCAGGAAAATAGCTTGGATATAAGTGGTTGAATGGCTTAAAAATTTTGTGTTGTGTGTATATATTGGGTGCTGTGTGTTAAGTTTTTTCTTTTTTAATTAAGTGTGTGCTTTTACATTTCAGAAAAGTGAGATGCACATTAAATTACCTCCATTTTTTTTAAATGCAAGTTTTAGAGACTTTCATAAAGTCCTTTTAAATGAATGAGAGTTTTAAAATAACTTAAGGATGGTTTGTAATTTGGAGAGATAAAGTTTTTTTTATAGTTTGTAATTTGGAGAGATAAGGTTTTTTTATATTTTGTAATTTGTAATTTGGAGAGATAAGGAATTTTCTCTTATTTGTAAAATAATATTTTTGGAGAAATAAGGTGTGAGGGGTTATTTGTAAATGTTTAGGGCAGTAAATTTTTTGGAGTAATAAGGAGATTTTATTTGTAATTTGTTTTTGGAGAGATAAGTGTGGCAATGTAACTCAAAGTAATTTTACTTTGAGGGGGGGTAACATTTTCTTTTACCAGGTTTTGCAAGAGCATGATTGTAAAAGTCAAATCAAAGATACCTTGTAAATATTTGAGAAATTGGCTAGAGCTAAGTGCAAAGCTCAGTCATTTTTCTCCTGTTTCAATGACTATACGAGGGTCAAGGCGAAGCCTCGATATATCATTTTTGCATCATGTGTTGCATGTTGTGTTGCCCATCTTTTTTTTTTTAGCTTGATTCTTGGTGCGAAGCTTCAACACTACAATGTCAAAGTTGATTAATTTGTTTTCTGATTCCGACAAACTTGAAGGTACAAAATCTTATAAAACATTGCAACACCTCATCAAAAGCACTCTCATTTATAATGAATTGTGGTAGGGTATATGTGATGGTGATATTAAGCGAAATAAACCCACAAATGTAGCTGCACTAGCAAAATGGGAAATTAAGAATGCCAAAGAATTAGCTCTCATTAAATCTTCTGTCAATGATCAAATGTATGTCCATATAGAAAATGCTACAGATGCATGATCCACTTTGAGAACTTTTAAAGGCTTCTTTGATACTCAGCCTGAATCAAAGAAAGTTGATCTACAATTAAAATTTTTGCAACAAAAATTGACTGAAGGAGGTGATGTTCTTGAATATATATCAAGACTTAAGAATATTAGGTAGGAAATCATTAATGATGGGTTTCCAGCAGTAGATGATACTTTTATGGTCACAATTTTAATTGCTGGACTTCCTTCTTCCTACACACATTTTTTGGAGACTCTACAATTAACTGGAAAGTTAAAGAAACTAAAGTTTGATGAGCTCTGCGAAATGTTGACCAACATGATAAAACCTTTGGGAAGAAAAAGAAAGTTGGTGAAGATGTCTTTTTAACAGAGGTTAGCACTAGTAAATCACCGAATGACAGTTCTAAGAACAAAGGTAGAGGGAATTTCAATTAGAATCAAGCAGCACATAATGTACAAAGTTGAGGTCGAAGACAAAGCAGAGGAAACAAGTTTAATAGAGGCAACAGTTCAGGCAGGAGTAATTTTCAAGGTAGAGGAAACAATCAAGGAAGAGGCTATTTTCAAGGACAAGGAAATAATAATCAAGGTAGAGGACAACCTCGAAATAAAAGTCAAAGCAGAGGCAGAGGACAATCTTTAGAAAGAGGAAGAGAATTAAGTCAAATTGTGTGTCGAAGATGTAACAAAGTTGGACATTATGCTGAAGATTGTTGAACTTCTCTTAATAAAATTCCCAACTTTCATCAGCACTCAGCACAATTTTCAAATGATCAAGATGATGATAACTCAGAATATGTTTTTACTTCCTTGCGAGCATTACAACTTTCATCTCATCTTAGAAGTGATTATGAAGATGCCTGGATCTTGGATTCAGGGGCAACTCAACAGATGACTTGTCGACGTGATTTTTTTTTGCATTTTCAAGATTACCAAATTAATTCCATTTTTCTTACAGATGATAGAAAACATGCTCCTTATGGAAAAGGGGCAGTTAAAGTTTTTCTCCCTGGAATTGGAGAAAAAATGATTTCAAATGTATGGTATGTACTAGCCTTTAAGAAAAATTTGTTGTCTTTAGTCATGATTTGATAAGCAGGACATCAGGTCATTATGGAAGATGGCCTAGTTAAGATTAATTCAGTCAAACAGAGCTTGAAAACTGTGATGAAAAGTTATGAAGATGGAAAACTGTTAAGGATGAAAGGGACAGTTATTCCAAGGCATTTTGATTTTGCAGGAGCAGTGACTATAGGAATTTCACCTATAAGATTATGGCATGTAAGATATGTACATTTAAATTTTGATAGTCTTTCTCAATTGCACAAATAAGGGATGGTTAAAGGACTTCCCACTTTCAAAAAGGAAAATGCAAAATGTGAAGCTTCCATTTACGGAAAACAAAGTCGAGAAATATTTCCAACAAGTTCATGGCGTGCAAACACGTGGCTACAACTAGTTCACAGTGATGTTTGTGGACCACTATAGACTTCATTCGGTGGTTACAAAATTTTCTTACTATTCATTGATGATTTCAGTAGAATGACTTGGGTTTATTTCTTAAAGAAAAAGTCATAAGCATTTGAAAAGTTTAAAATTTTTCGCTAACTTGTTCAAAATGAAGTCAAAGAAAAGATAGGTACTCTTAGGACAGATAATGGAGGAGAATTCACTTCAAATGAATTCAAAACTTATTGTAGTGATAATGGCATAAGAAGACATCTTACAAATGTTTACACTCCACAGCAAAATGGAGTAGTAGAAAGAATGAATCACACCTTGTTAGGAATGGCAAGATCTATGTTAACTTTGAAAAGGTTAAGTCCAACATATTGGGCAGAGCCAATTCATACAGTTGTTTACTTAAGAAACAGGTCTCTAACTGCTGCTTTAGATGGAATTAGACCTTATGAAGCTTGATTTTGTTTCAAACCTCAAGTTAAACATCTTAGAGTTTTTGGATTAGTGTGTTATGCCTTAGTTCCGAAAGAAAAACAAACTGAGCTTGACTCAAGAAGTTTGAAATGCACAATGATTGGCTATTCTAAAGAGAAGAAAGGGTACCGTCTTTTGACCAATGGAAAATTTATTGTGAGTAGAGATGTAATTTTTGATGAAACAAAGAGTAAGAGTTCTATAGAAATCGAAAGTCTTCTTCAAAAGTTAGAAACTAATGATAGTAAAAGAAATGGAAATACACAAAGTCAACCAAATTCACCAAATTGGTATAAACTTGATTTTCCTTCCTCTGAAGATGGCTCATCCAGTCCATCTACTTCAACAACCCCATATGTATCTTCTAGTAGTTCATTTGCATCTCCAAGCAGCAGCAGTTCTTTTGCAGTGATTCTCCACCTCTAGAATATCCAACTAATCGATGAACATCAGTTTATATTAATCTTCTTCACAATGATGGTGGCTTTTTAGAATCTCAAACAACTGAGCATCAACTACCAAAATGGGCAGTTCAACTTTTGAAAGATGTAAATCCTGATGAGCAGAATAAAACAGGCACAAGAAAGTCACACAAAAGTGAAGGAAATTTTGCCTTGACAACACATGATTTTTCCTAACCTTCCACATACAAAGAAGCAGTAAAACATAAAGAATGGCAATAGGCTATGATTGACAAATATCGACTAGTAATTGATAACAACACTTGGAAACTTGTTAATTGTCCTCAAAATGTTAAACCATAGGATGCAAATGGGTTTACAGAATTAAGTACAACCAAAAGGGTGAACTTGAAAATTATAAAGCAATATTTGTCACTAAAGGTTTTACGCAGCAGGAAGGCATTTATTATGAGGAAACTTTTGCTCCTACATCTAAATGGAACACCATCCAATTAACTTTCATTGGCCGCTCAGAGAGGATGGAAAGTTCATCAAATGGA
The DNA here is from genome assembly GCA_031772625.1 of Pinus tabuliformis. NCBI lineage: Eukaryota > Viridiplantae > Streptophyta > Pinopsida > Pinales > Pinaceae > Pinus > Pinus tabuliformis. Next base: position 656,618,322 of record CM062808.1, read on the forward strand.
TGTGAAAAGTGTTTTTCTCAACAAGGATTTACGGGAAGATGTGTATATGACACAACCACCAGGTTTTGAAATTGAACGGCAAGAACATCAAGTCTTCAAATTGATCAAGGCTTTACATGGGTTAAAACAAGCTCCCCGAGCTTGGTATGCAAAAATTGATGAATACCTGAGGAAAGTTGTTTTTCAACGAAGTGAATCTGATGATACTTTGTATGTGCGACAGTAGGGCAAATATCTAGTGATTCTTGTTATGTATGTAGATGATTTGATCATTACTAAAAACAATGATGCTCATATTGCATAGGTGAAAAAGGAGTTACAGGCAGGTTTTAAGATGACAGATTTGGGATTACTTCACTAGTATCTTGGAGTTGAAGTCTTCCAACGTCCACATCATATTTTCATTTCTCGAAGTAATTTTGCAGCAGAGGTTCTTCAATGTTTTGGAATGTAGGATTGCAAGCCTGTTCTTACCCCCATGGAGCAAAACTTGAAACTTTCAAAATTTGAAGGGGGGAAAGGTGGACAATACTACTTACACACAATTGATTGGCATCTTGATTTATTTGACAAATACTCACCCTGATTTATCTTATGCAGTCAGTATTCTTTCACGTTTTATGCAAGAACCACAAGACAACCACTGGAATGTAGCCAAAAGAGTTCTTTGATATATCCAAGCAACAAAATATTTTGGTCTTCTTTACACAAAGACCAAAATCTTTGTACTTGGTGGATATTCAGATGCTGAATTTGTTGGAAGTATTGATGATCGAGCATCAACATCAGGTTACTTAATGAACATGGGGTGAGCAGAAGTATCTTGGAGTTGTAAGAAACAAGCTACAGTGGCCACTTCTTCATCAGAAGCAGAGTACATTTCAGCATGGGAAGCAGCATGTGAAATTGTTTGGTTGCATAGAATTTTGCAGGACTTGGGCATTTCTCAAGCAAAAGCTACATCATTATTCATTGACAGTTAGTCAGCCATTAAACTTGCCAAGAACCCAATTTTTCATTCAAAGAAATAGCATGTGGACACGAAGTATCATCATATTAGATCTCTCATTGCGAAAGATGTCCTCAAGCCAGTTTATTGTCCTTCTGAAGATCAGATCTCTGACATTTTCATGAAACCACTTGGTAGAATAAAATTTACTAAGTTCAGGGATGAACTTGGTATGTGTTGTAATGTATCTTTGGATCATAGGGGGGAATGTTAGATGATCCAAAAATAAAATATTATCATAGGTTATAAAGTTGGAATAAAATAATTATTAATTTAAGATATTAAATTAATAATTATTATTCTAGAATATTTAATTATTTAATGGAGACATTTAGAATTAGTATATTGTTGTAACAAGATATGACTCTACAAATGTGTCGTATCTTAGGGTCTATTTTAGGAGATTTGTTAGCAAGTTGTTTGAGTAGCATTTATTGTAAGTGGAAAATTGTTATTTAATAAGTGATCCACAATTAGAAGTAGTTAGGACATTTTAGCTTATAAATAGCTCATTGCAAGAGTGTTTTGTTGTTCGGGTGTCAACTCTTGCAAAATCAATATGTAATTGTTTTTTCCCGATTAATAAAATTACGTGTTTGAGGACACTTCTGCCATTATAATGATTTCCAAGACTTTTATTTTCCAAAGCATTTTTTGAAGTCAAAGCTTTTTGAAGATGAATACTTGGAATTAAATGCATTTTGTTCCTTTGATCACTTTCATTTCTTAATGGATGTACTTGATCTTCGCTTCTTAAGTTTAATGATTTTTATCAATGGTTCCATATTTCCATAATGTGCTCGACAATTTTTCCGCATATAATACACCTTGTTTTCTTGCTGAAATCAATTTGAAAGCAATTTATAAAGTGAAAGTTTTTTTTAAAAAACAAAACTACCAGTTGGATGTGTACTAACCTATGGGATTCATTCCCACTAATTTCTTTCATTTTTAAATGGATGTATATCGCACTCAATTATTAACTTTATTCATGTATATCTACGCAGAATATTTCCACATTCTCTTAAATATTCGTTAGGATATGGAAATCTATTTTTTTCCATTTGTCAAAGAAAATTTCTTTCTGTTTGTTTCACACATATTTCTTTTGCACTCGACCATGTTATTGTAACTACGGTGCACCAAACTACTCATGTTTTGGAGATAGTTTCTTTTCAAGTTCCTTATGTATGTGATTTCATGCAAACATATCTATGCAACAAGGCTTATATTTCCAATAATAAAAACAATTAGGCATAGCTTTCTCCAGCAAAAAGATAGACTTGAATTTGTATTGACATAAAACATTGATCTCTTGTCATCACTTAACAAATAATGGATGTATCTTCTACCCAACTCTTAACTTTATCCATGTATGTCTCTAGCTCAATATTAGGATATTCTCCTAAACACTTGTTAGCATATGTTACACTTGTTTTTTTCCCCTGTCAAAGGAAATTATTATATGTTCTCTATTTCCATATATTTTTCATATTGATGTCTCTTATTCAAACTACAGTGTGGATAATCATTCCCATTTAGAGCATAAATTCTTTTTGTGTATTTTTTTTCTCTTTGTAGTATCTCTTACCCAATTGTATGCATTAACAAATAATGCATGTATCTACTACCTAACTCAAATTTATCCATATATGTCCCTGGATCAATATTAGGATATTATCCTTAACACTTGCTAGCATATGTTCAACCATATCGATCCCTAATTCCTTATACCCTGACCTCGTTGGGGACATGCAAAGAAAAATAGGGAAAGAGCAGATCGCTCTGGCACCACTGATCCGAACTTAAACAGGAACACAAAAACTTATAGATATAATAATTAACACAAAGATGTAGCCTAAAAACACTTCATTTCATTAATAGAAAAATATTGAACTATGCTTACAAACAAAATGGAAATAAGATAGCTCAGGGGATGGTAGCTTATCTCTGAGAAGAGATGTGGTGGCTACATGTCTTTGAACTGAGTTACAATGAGGCTCACGAGCATTTTTATTATTGAATAATAAGAGAAAACCCTAAGCAACCAAAACCCTAACCTGAGGAGGTGTAGCACCAAGAGTTTATGGCCCTTGTTAGGGTTAGTTAGGCAGCCAACTTCTCGGGGTCGTAACTTGGTCATATTATCTTTGTTTGACACAGATGATACCTCATTGGAAATATCTCTCTGAGAAATAAGTCCTATGATGCGATTTCCATAGAAATCACTAAATCTATTTTGCCAAAAAAACATCAATTAGGGCCTCAATACAGCTCTAGAAGTTCAACACGAAAAACTGCATACAAATGAAACTAACTAGGGGGGTCTAGGTGGAATAGGAGGGTGGCCACCAATATCCACGTAGATCATTCCTCCCCCCTTAGGAAGCAATGGTCCCCATTGTGTGCAGAACCTCCATGAGGTGAAGAAATTTCTATTGAACCTCGTCCCTCGTGAACCACCTGAACTGCTGAAGGAGTTGGCCTCCTTTGAAAACTCAATATAGTTGTATCCTCTATTGCTGAGTGTTCTTGATATGTGTGTCCATGATATATTAAATTTTGGCATGTTCCATGCAGTCTGGATTGAGCTCTGTTGGTGTGAGTTGTTCTCCAATGTTAGATGTGTCCAAAAATGGTGGAAAGTATGGTCGAAGGAGATCTAAATTGAACACTGGGTGAAGATCAAAGAATGGTAGGATGCTTCTCTAGAAGGCATTGTCACCAACGGCCTTAGTGACGGTGTATGGACCATATCAGAGTGGGCAAAGCTTGTGCTAGGATCCAGCAAGGTGCTCATTCTGCAAATGAAGCCAAACTTTATCGCCCACCTAAAACTTGTGCAACACTTGATGTTGATCATGGCACTACTTGTACTTAGAATTGGCTTTGTCCAATATATCATGGACCTATTGGTGGATGTGTTTAATGTGCTCAATGAATCTATTAGCCCCTTCAGCTTCAGACTACACGTGAGCCAAATCTACCTGAGTGGCTGCAAATGGTATGGCCACATCAATGGGGCATAATGGCTGAAATCCTAGCCCTACCTAAAAGGGGTTGTGGTCTGTTGAGCTATGGAGAGACTTGAGGTAGACATGTTGGACATAGGGGAGACTTTCATCCCATGCACGTGGATTCTTCGAGTTGTACATGCGCAAAATATGTATGATCATCCTGTTGACAAACTCTGTTTGGCCATCAATTGTGGGATGGAAGGTCGTGGACTTAGTACGTTTTGTATCCAGCATCGACCAAAGACTTTACTAAAATGAACTCAAGAATCTTTTGTCCTGATATGAGATAATGGACTATGGGATCCTGAAGTGTACCCACACTCGCTCAAAGAAGAGCTTAGTAGTGGCCTCTACTGTGATACTCTTCTTGCAGGACACTAAGATGGCCATCTTATAGAATCTATCGATGACCATAAAAACATGATCATTTCCATGTTTAGTATAAGGAAGGCCCAACATATAATCCATGGAGACAGATTCCCAAGGCTGACTAGGAGTAGGTAGAGGAGTATACAGGCCTTGCTTCTTGATGGTTGGTTTGGCAATGATGCAAGTGATGTAGGATCTAATTTACTTCCCAACATCCTAACAAAGTTTTGACCAATAAAAATACTTCTGCAATACCGCCATTGTTCTCTCTACTATGAAATATCCAATGACGTGACTGTAGTGCGCCTCCAAAATCATCTTGGCACACTAACTTGGAACACATATGTGTCCTATGTGGCATAACAGTGCATCCTGAAGGTGAAAATTTCCAACTTTCTTCACTTCCAGGAGTGTCTGGTATATGTTGCCTAATTTTGGATCGCTCTTGTAAAGATGCGGCCACCCTAATGTCTCGTGCCCACAGGAGTCAAGCACAGTGATTAGCACCATGATCGATGGTTGGTTGAGGCAATCAACAACATTATTGGTGTTATCCTTCTTATACTTAATGTTCAAATGGAACTATTGCAGATAGGTGGACCATTTCTGATGGTGATCATTCTGCAATTTCCCTTGTGTATGTATAAAATGTAGAGGTTTGTGGTATGGGTGGATGACCATTTCCTTCCTTAGAATGTAATCCTTCCATTGACAGTAGACCTGCACAATGGAATACATTTCTTTGTCATAAGTGGGGCACTTTCGTACTATGTCTAAAAGTGTCTCATTGTGGTAAGCCACTGGATGGCCATGTTGAGTAAGAACCACACCAATAACATAGTTGGAGGCATTTGTCTCAATCTCAAATGGTTGTTGCAGGTCTGGTAATGTGAGCACTGGTGAAGAACATACGTGATTATTCAACTCGAAGAATGCTCACTATTGGGTTTCCGACCAAAAGAACTTTTTTTTTACTCCTCCCTTGGTGACTTGACTTAAAGGCAAAGTGATATGAGAGAACCCCATCACGAACCTATGGTAGAAATTGGCAAGGCCCAAAAAGTTATGAAGCTCTGTTAGAGTGGTTTTGGCTAGCCAATCGTAAATGATTTGTATCTTGGATGGGTCCACATGTACACCCTGCTCATCAATGATGTACCCCAGTTATTGAACCTAGGTTTAGGCCAAAGGTGCATTTCTCCAAGTTAGCACACAACTTGTGTTGTCGAAGGGTTTAAAGGACTTGTCAAATATGGTGGAGGTGATCTTCCTAACTCAAGCTGAAGATAAAGATGTCATCTAAATACACCACCATGAACGTATTGGTTAAGGGTCGTAAGATGTCTTCCATCAACCTCGTGAAGGTTGCAGGGGCATTCATCAAACCAAACAGCATGACCAACCATTGGAAAAGGGCCTCCTTGGATTTGAATGTAGTCTTCCACACATCGGAGGGTTTGATAGGCACATAGTGATAACCTTACTTCAAGTAAATCTTGTTGAAATATTTTGCCCCCTTGAGCTAGTCTAGAAGGTCATCAATCAGCGGGATTGGTTACCTATTCCGGACGGTGATATTTTGCAGAACCCAATAGTCAATACAGAGCCTCCAGTTCCCATCCTTCTTCTGTACCAATATAATCAGGCTCCCACATGGTGATGAGCTTGGCCTAATGTGCCATTTATGCTGTAGTTTTTGAATCTACCTCTTGATCTCATCATTCCCTAGAATAAAGTGTCGATAGATCGATCCATTCGGCAGCGATGAACCTGGGATCATATCGATGGAGTGCTTGACTTGATAGTGTAGAGGTACCCATGTGCATGAGGCAAAAATATCACTGTACTCCTCCAAGACCTTGTCCATATGTTGTTTTTGTGTAGAAGATACCTACCAGGAAGCCATGGCCCCAACCTTCTTCTTGCCTTGGGAGAGAATCATAAGGAAAACAAATTTCCTGGTCTAGGAAATGATCTTACTACATTGCTTTGAAGTGATTAAAGAGATGGAGGTAGGTGGGGCTACCTTTAGTATCCTGTACAAATTATTAGCCAAAGTAATAATCATAGAGTGAGGTATAGAATGATATACAACATGTCGCTTCCACAAGTATGGATATCCTAACAATACATCACAAACTTCAAGAGGATCAATGTCACACAACACCTCATACATGAAGGGCTTGATGTTGTAGGGAAGGTGACACAACTGGCTGACATGAAGATCTCATCCTTGGTGAAGCTACCCGATGGTGTATGACTATGGATGTGTTGTAATATTTAGGCCCAATTGCTTCACGACTTCTACTCAAATGAGGTTCTTTTGGCTCCTGCTGTCAAAAATGAACTACATCAAAGAACCCTTCACCCACATCTGTGAGTGGAAGAGGAATTCCACCTCATATGGATATTTAGGCTCAATTTTCTGGATCTTTGTGGTGGCCACGGTGGCACTGTGCTCTGAATCAATGATATGCTTCCCTTTTTCAATCCCCTTATCATGTTCTGATTCAAAGTTAGAAGCTGCATCTAATTTGGAAGCCTTCAGCTCAGCCACCAGTGACTGCTTGGCCCAACACTTACTTGTATTGTGAGTGGAGCTCTTATGGAACTCACACCATTTTCCCATGTCCTTCTTCATCTTCATGGTGTTTTTTTTTGCTTTCGGCTTTGACAAGCTGTGTTGGGCTTCCCTACCTCAGCTTGGTACCTTGTTCTATGGTTTGGGGGTGCCTTTTCCTTGCTTTGGCTTCACAGATCCAAAGTCCCACTTCTTCTGTTTAAACATCTTCTAAATCCTTACACCGTACTGATATGCCCTGCCAAGCAAGGAAAGGTCCAAGAACTCCATCTCTTCCTAGATGTATTTATGTACGCAACCATGGTACTTGAGCACAAAACTTCACTCAGTATCCTTGATACCCAGCTTCGTGTGAAGGGTATGGAAAGTATTTGTGAACTCTTGCACATCTTGGTCCCTTCCCTACCGTAGCGTGGTCCACTTTATGTATTTATCTTCATAGCTCCTAACAGGGTAATATTGTTCCTTAACAACGTCTTGGAAATAATTCCAAGTGGGTGCAACTGAAAACATAGAGTGTTCACTCTCGTCCTTTCGTTCACAGTACATTTCCCACCTTTCCTTGACATGTGGGACAACTTTGAGAAGTGAAAAAGTAATCTTTTCTCGATTGGAAAAGTCATGAACTTAAAAATATCCTTCTAATAGATTTAACCACTTATCTATGACGTCTACATCTATTAGGCCTTCAAATATGGGAATATCGAAGTTAACTTGTACCTTAAAAGGAGTGGTGCCTCTAGAGTGGCTATTGTATGAAGATGCATTGCCTGTGGGTAGTTTTCGAAGGATTTGGGCAAATTTATCCATCATCACGTCCCTCTGTCGCTTGAGGGCTTCCTCGAGCAACATTTTGAAAGGATCTCCTACCCCCATTCTTTCTTTTCTTCTGCCATGGGAGGTCGTTAGGTTTTGTGACGCTGATCCTACAATGGTTCAACCAGATCGAGCCGTAACTCCTTATACCCTGACCTCATTGGGGATATGTAAAGAAAAATAGAGAAAGAGAAGACCACACTGACAACATTGATCTAAACTTAAAGAGGAATGCAACAACTTACATATATATTCATGAACATAGAGATGCAGTAGAAAAACACTTCATTTCATTAATATAAAAATATTGAACTATGCTTACAAACAGAATGGAAATAAGATCACCCGAGCGATGGTCGCTTATCTTTGAGAAGAAATATGCGGACTACAAGAGTCTAAACTAAGTTACAATGAGGCTCAAGGACCTTTTTTATTATTGAACAATAACAGAAAACCCTAACTGAAGGAGATGTAACACCAAGATTTTATGGGCCCCGTTGGGGCTAGTTGGGTAGCTAACTTCCCGGGGTTGTAACTTGGTCATATTATCTCTGTTTGACGTGTATGATACCTTGTTGGAAAGATCTTTCCGATAACTATGGTTGCTGATGTGATTTCCTTAGCAATCCTTAAATCTATTTTGCCAAAAAAGGTCGTTTAGGGCCTTAAAATGGCTCTAGAAATTTGGGACCCAAAAAACTGTCAAAAACAGTAAATTTTGCTACAATTAAGGAAACATGTGAAACTGACTGGAGGATCTAGGTGGAATAGGCAGGTGGCCACCAATATCCACCTGGATCAGTTCTACACTTGTCATCTTAACTTTTCATTTGTTTCTTTCTATAAAATCAATTTGTTTTATGTTCTGTGATTGCATGTGCATAGTCTACCCTCTTATTCAAACTACAATGCACTTAATTGATTATGTTTTAATCAGAACTTCTTTTCAAGTAACTTTTTTCTTTCATTATATGAAAAATTATCTTTGGAAAAACATTTTCATTTCCATTTCATAATCAATTGTTGGAGTGGAAGCCTTTTAGAAGACAAAATCAAGAGTTGAATTCCTATTTAGCTATCACACACATTTCGCGTCTTACATTTATTTTGTTGGTGCAATAATTTCATGTTCATTTATTTACCTTTTTCATGTCTAACTCTATATGTATATAACGATATTTTATTCTACACTTTTCTTCTTACAATGGTGTGTGTTTCATTTTGTCATTTTTATGTTATATGATTGCATATCTATTTTGTTCTCAACCCCCTTCTTCAAACTATAATGCACTTAATTTTTTATGTTTTAATTAGCGCTATCTTTTCAAGTATCTTTTTTCTTTCATCACATGAAAATATATCGTTGGAAAAAAAATTTCATTTTCACTTCGCAATCAATTTTTGCAGTGGAAGCTTTTTGAAAAACAAAACCTTGAGTTGAATACCTATTTAGCTATCACACAGATTTCATGTATTAAATTTATTTTGTTGGTGCATGTATTTCCTACTCCTTTGTTCACCTTATTCATGTCTAACTCTGGCTACATATAGTGATACTTTTTTGAACACTTGTTACCATATCCTACAATTTTTCTTCTTTGTCAAAGAACATTCTTGTGTGTTCTGCGACTGCATATATTTTCAATTGTGAACCCTAGCATTCAAACGACAATCGACCTAATTGTTCTCATTCTCAACAAAATTTATTTCAATATAATGTATTTTCTTGCGATACATGCAACAATGTTCTTTTAATAATATTTTAATTAAACAATTTTTTTTTTTTTTTTTCCGATTGCATATATTTTTGAATGTGAACCCTTACATTGAAATGACAATGCACCTAGTTCTTCTCCGTCTCAACAAAAGTTATTTCAAATAAATGTATTTTCTAGTAGTATGTGCAACAATACTTTTTTTTACAATATTGTAATTAAACAAAATATTTTTTTTAGAATGATATTGTCTTTAACCATTCCTACTCTTTCTTCTTAGTGTGACATATGCAATGTTTTTCATTTTAACAAAACGTTAAAAAAAAAATATTGGTGAAATCCGAAAACCATCCAAGATTTCACTCTTGATATTGACATAAATTCCAAACCCTACCTCTCTCTATCTCCTATATCAACAATGGCTCATTGCGAAGTCATCCCTTGTGAGTTTTGTATACTAAACACCTACATCATTTTTAAAGGCATTTGTTTAAGATTCCCTCTAACAACTGGTCTTATTGGCACAATATTTAGACAATTTATATCAGATGGAACACTTGTGTACTTCTCAAAAATAAATATAGAAAACAGTGGAAGTTTAGGTGGCTTCAAACTAGGCATAAATTAGATATCCTGAATATATCCAAGAACACCATTTACTATTGCAACTTTAACCCACAAATTACATTTCAAGATGACACACTATCAACGTCATAACAACACCTCATGCTCCAACATTGCTCCAACGCATCATCGTCGTTTTCAACAATTTATTATCTTTTGGTCCACTCTACAACACACTTGAAATTGGGTAGTTCAATGATTTGAGCATCCTCCGATTGTGTAGGTTCACCAAATTATTCATTGCAAACAAGTGAACCGAAGAATCAAATAGACTATTTTCCTATGGATGTAGGAAACTATAAACACTTAACATGAGAAGATCCCAATGATGTAGAGTATGCTCTGCATTTTTGGTATTGGTTAAAATATTTTGAAAAGATGGTTGTCTAGGATCATCTCATTGTTGCCTAAAGATTTTATCCAAAGTGACAACAATATTGACAATTTCCCATAAAACTTTCATTATGGTTCTCCCTGCACACAAAGTCTTATCCTTGAGAGGAGTCATCTGGCATAGGTCACCCACAAGAATCATTGACCTTCCACCAAAAGGAGAGTCCTTGTTTTTGAGAAAGGCTTCTCACAAATTTGCATATATCTGTATAAACAATCTTGAACATATAAATCTCATCTCTTCAATCAAAACATAACGAATGTGCTTCATTTATTCTTGAAATGTTGTTGGGGCTTTCCCTCTCAGTCGTTTCATATATTTTATAGGAATTTTTAAAGCTAAGTGTATTTTCTTTCCATGTATATTGAAAGAAACAATGTCGGTGGTAGCGAGAAACAACAATGGACTTTTACCACGCATTATAGAAGAAGAAATAACATGAAAAATACAATGAATAGCAAAAGACTTCCCAGTGCATTTGTTCCTTGAATAATCATTTTCAACATATCATTCCTTCCAACATAAAAAAAGTGGCATAAAACAATATCAAAAGCAACTTGTTGTTTCTTTGATAAAGATAAATGTGGCTCTATTGTCTCCCCAATTGAGTCGCCATTAACAATACCCATTGACTGATCATCTTTTATAAAATTGATAGCATGTTCCACGATTTGATCTAGAACAATTCTTTCTTTCCAATTCTAATCAATATCGTAATCCCTTCTACCAAGATTGTTAAGGTCAGACATTGTTACATTGTTCAGAGGAATAATCTGGGAAAGAACCTGGCACTCTTTAGAATCTCTATCAACAAGGGTCTCAACATCCTCCTGATTACTCTCATTTGGAAAATGACCTCAATCAACATGCCACGCATCATATCTTAAACTCCTCCAATTATCAATGATAATTTCACTTGAATTTCCTATATCTAAAGCAATGTCACGAAACATCTTGTACAAAAGCAACTCACTCTAGCCAAATGTTTCAAACTCATTTTACCCCTTGTTCGGAATAACATAGAAAATCGTCCACAAAAAAAAAATAGCATGCACATTACACAGTCTCCACAACTCTTGTCTATGATTTCCATCATATCTCCATGATCTTATTGTTTCCATTAAACACAAATGCTCCAAAAAATGGGGGTGATTTTGATGTAGCCCGAAAAAAATGTTCTCACATGAAATTTTGTCAGATTGCACCCATTGTCTTTGCAACACTTTCTTGCCAACATTCAATGCAATGAATTTGTGACTGCACACAACAAGAGGTAGCTTTAGTAGCATATGACATGTTTGTTGGCCACCAATGTCTCCCACAATAAGCGTCTCTACAAGAAACCTTCCATATGAAGACAAGGAAGGAGGGTTAGATCCACCTGCACTTCCAACCCTTGTCAACATGTCATGATAACTTTCAGACCTTCTTTCTATCTTCGATACATATTTTGCAATATATTTCAATATTGCATGTCAAGAAACAATTGTTTAACAATCGATGTTTGCTCGCCACATAGTGAGAAGGTCTACATTGTGGGCGATCAAACGATCATCATTCAATGTTGCTTCATATTTCTTCCTCCCTTTTTCATCTATGTACATTGCAGACTCGAAACACACCTACCATGGAGCATCTCAACGACATGAAAGGATAGATACATTTTTTTGTAAACACGAATCAACACTACATTTTGTGTCTTTGCACTCTTTTGACTAAATGCTCCTGATATTCATTTCGATTGCATGAAAAAAGTATGTGAGCTTTTCAAAAGGCATGGGTCATAATTAACACTTTGAGGAACCATCACATTGCGATGGATTATGTCACGTGTATTTCACGATGTTACATATTTTTAAATGTAGGACTTGGCTTCATCAATATCCATACAGTTGGTCCAATCTAGTGTTTCCATATTCGAAGCTCCTCGAAGCCACAAGAAACCATGGATGTGCACAAAACCCCTGTGCTACCACTCATACCTACCATACAAGATTTAAATTATAGTTAGCATATAAAATCCAACTAAAATAACATAGGCATCATTCCAAGCCCGTGGTCAATACATCAAAAGGAACGACCACGAAACTATACCAGAATTCTTTACCTCCCAAATACTTCTCAAGAACCAATTCACGAAATTAAATATTTGGTGCATGTAAATAGAAACTATGTATGGGTACTGAATAAAATTCACAATATTTTTTGCATGTTCATTTCGTGGATGTCAACATGTCACTGAAGGCATAAGAAAATGTAAGTTAGGCCACTTAGTGTTAGGGCCACTCAACGTAAAAGACAATATTGGGAAGCCCAATTACGTAATCATGTTGGTTAGATTAGAGTGACACTTTTTCAAATATTCCCTTGTACCCCTAAGATAACAACCAAAACGCATTAATTTCCGAGTAAATTTATTGTGAGGTAGATCCTTGAGCTACTCATGCAACTCTTGAATAATTGCAGTTGTATTCTCACGGATAGTCTTTTTCAATAAGAAAGAAGTTGTTCCCTGGCTACAATGACACATAACCATATTTAAGAGGAAATACCAAAAATAAATATGGATTCTGAATCTTTGGTCATAATACCTAAGTAGATGCAAACCATATTTGTGCATTTCAACATTGTAAATACGTCTTCCATAAGAATATGATGGCGGTTAGAGTTGGTTTAACTAATGGGTCATATCAATACATATTCTTGAATTTTCCATTTAAATTTTAAATAAAGAACATACCAATAACCAATAAAAAATAATCTGATTTAGGGTTCACTGAACATTTGTAAAGAAATTTATTTTAAATGCACGTAGATGCAGACCTGAAATTTTCCACAAACATTGAATAAAAAAACATACCAATGAACGTAGAATTTGGAAAATTCATGAACAACTGTACATATTGTCTTATATATTGACATAATATAAAATTTATGTATGGAAAAAAAAATTTCCATGGCATTTTGTAAAATTACGAAACATCGTCGAGGGGATGAGCGCCAAATTTCAAGAAAGCCACAAAACAATAAAAAAACAATGTTCCAAATTTATGCGCCAGAGATTAGACAAACCCATGATTTTAATATCGAAACACCACAACTGACTACTCGTTACACACCACTACAAGAACACATGATGGTTTTGAAATTATCAAACACTATGAACTTTCAATGGCCAATTTCCTGAACCCCTTTATAGAAATCAATGAATAACATGGAACTGAAGTTGGCTTTCAAAATTCTTGTTGAACTTCCCCTTGTGAACCATGCAGGTTTTCTATGCCTTGCAACAACAAAAGGATTTATAGCAATTGTGAGCGATACAAATAAATGAGTAACTATAAAATCTTGACAAAATAGATTTGGTAAGTTTTTAAAATGGTTTGGTCCCTAATCAATCAATCTCAATCTTAATTGACAAATACAAAAGTCCTAGTTTGTTTCCTATCTAAAATTGGGAGCAGTGAAACCATTCTATATTTATTAGTCATTTTACACTTTATATCCCTAGACAAACAATTATTAAAACTTAAATTCATTGATTTATCACTCTTTTTGATCTAGGTGGATATTGGTGGTCACCCACCTATTCCACCTAGACCTCCAGTTCCTTTCAATTGTTTCCTTTTTTATTTCATCATTTCCTATTTTTAGCAATTTTTTGGGTCTTTAACATCCAAAGCAATTTTGACCCCCTAAATGACATTCTTTTGAGGTCTGATGTAGGCCCACGGCCATATGTAAGGGCCTCTAGAAAAACCTGTAGTACTCACAGAGACCTTTCCAATAAGGTATCTTACTCGTCAAACGGAGATAATATGACCAAGTTACGACCCCAGGAAGTTGGTTTCCCAACTAACCCCAATGAAGCCAATAAAATCTCGGTGTTTCATCTCCTGGAGTTAGGGTTTTGGTTGTTTAGGGTTTTCTCATGTTTTTCAATAATAAATAGTCCCTTGAGCCTCACTGTGGCACAATTCAGAGGCATGTAGTGGCCACATATCCTGTTAGATATAAGCTACCATCGCTCAAGTTAGCCTTATTTCCATTATATTTGTAACCATATTTTAGCATTTAACGTTAATGAAATGAAGTGTTATTTTTTATGCATCTTTGTAATGATGGTTATATCTGTAATTTGTTGCATTCTTGTTAAATTTGGATTAATGGTATCAAAGTCGTATACTCTTTCTCAATATTTCTTTGCATGTGCCCAACGAGGTTAGGATATAAGGATTTAGGGTTTGAACTGGTCGAACCTTTGCAATACCAACCTCACAAATCTCGACAGCCTCCCATGGCGAAACAAAATAAAGACAAGGGGGTAGGAGATCCTAAAAAAATCTTTCTCAAAGAATCCCTTGAGTGACAAAGGAACACAACGATGGAAAACTTTTCCCAGACCATTTAGCGTCTACCTAGGGGTGACGCATATACTTCCAGCAGCTACTCTAGAAGCACCACACCCTTTAAGGTACAAGATAAATTTGACATTCCCATATTTGAGGGTCAGATAGCTACAGATGTTGTAGATAAATGGTTAAATTTGTTACAAGGATATTTTTATGTTCATCATTTTTCCTAACATGAAAATTTTACTTTTTCTCTTCTCAAAGCCATCACCCACGTCGAGAACTAGTGGGAAAGCTATTGCGAGTACAAGGATGAAAGTACGCCCTCACTATTTTTGGTCGCACCCACTTGGCATTCATTCCAGGATGCCATCAATGAGCAGTAATACCATACTGGGAGCTATGAGGAGAAATACATAAAGTGGACCACACTACAACAGGGAAGGGACTAAGACGTGCCAAAGTTTACCAACTTTTTCATACCCTTCGCACGAAGTTGGGTATCAAGGATTTTGAGAAACATTTGGTACTCAAGTACTGCGGCTGCCTACACAGGTACAACAAAGATGAGATGGAGTTCTTATACATCTCCTCGCTCGGTACAGTGTACCGATACATTATCAATAATGAGTATAAGCTTAAGAAGAAAAAGCGAGACTTTGGATATGCTAATCCAAAGCAAGGGAAAGGTGCCCCCAAACCATAGGGCAAAGGGTAAAAAAATGCAGGGTGACCCAGGATAACTCGTTGAAACCACAAGAAAATAGCAACACCACGAAGACAAATAAGGACATGGGAAAGTGGTGTGAGTTGCATAAGATCTCCACTCATAACGCAAGTGAGTGTCAGGCCAAGCAGTCACTGGTGGCCAAGCTGAAGGTTCTTGAGTTCTACGCATGTTCCGACTTCGAGTCAGAACCTAACAAGGGGAATGTCAAAGGGAGGCAGATCATCGATACCAAGCCTAGTGCCATTATGGCCACCAACAAGATCCAGACGAGGGGGAGTGCCTATTCCACTCATAGATGTGGGTGAAGGTTTCATGACTACAGTTCATTGTCGATAGCAGGAGCCAAAATAACCTCATTTCAGTAGATTTCGTGAAGCAGTTGGGCCTACCGACTACAACAACTCTACATCCATAAACCATCGGGTGGCTTCACAAAGGAAGAGATCTTTGCATCATCCAATAGTGTCACCTTCCCTACAACATCAAGCCCTTCATAGATGAGGTATTGTGTGATGTTTCTCCTATTGAAGTTTGTGATGTATTATTAGGACAACCATACTTATGGAAGCGACATGATGTATATGAGTCTAGATCTTACTCCATTATTATTTCCTTGGGTACTAATTTATACAGGATACTAGAGGTAGCCCCACCTATCATCATCTCTTTGATCTCTACTAAGCAATGCAGTAAGGTCATCTCCTAGACTAGTAATTTGTTTTCTTTCTGATTCACTCTCAAAGTAAGCATAAGGTTGTAGCCACGTCCATGGCCCTCGAGAAGGGGTCCTCCAAGTAGTACAAACATGTGGATACGGTTGTGGAAGAATACAACGACATCTTCTCCTCATCCACAAGGGTAGCCTTGCATTATCAGGTCAAGCATTCAATTGATCTAACTCCTAGAGGACGTCTACCCAATGGGCTTATATATCACTGTTCCATTCTAGAAAATGAAGAGATCAAGTAGAAACTCAGGGGTTTATGTAAAAACGGCACATCTGACCAAGTTCCTCCCCTTGTGGGAGCCTAATTGTACTGGTATAAAAGAAGGGCGGAACTTGGAGGCTCTGTATTAATTACCAGGCATTGAGAAAAACCACTGTTAGGAACATGTATCCAATCCCATGCATTGATGACCTAATGGACCAATTCAAGGGGGGCGGGTATTTTAGAAAGATCGATATGAAGTCTGGTTATCACCAGGTTCCAATAGAGCCCATAGACGTATGGAAGACTACCTTTAAATCCAAGGAAGGCCTTTTTGAATGGTTGGTTATAGCCTTCGGGTTGAAAAATTCCCTTGCTACTTTTATGAGACTAATGGATGACATCTTGCGGCTCTTCACCAACTCATTTGTAGTGCTTTATTTGGATGACATCCTCATCTTCAACAAGAGTTGGGAAGAACACTTGCAACACATTCGACAGGTCCTTCAAACCCTTCAGCAGCAGAAACTATTTTCCAACATGGAGAAATGAACCTTTGGAAGGAGTCAGTTCCAATACTTGGCGTACATCATAGATGAGTGTGGCGTGCATGTGGAACCGACCAAGGTCCAAGTCATTCAGGATTGGCCAACACCAACCACTCTAATGGATCTTCACAACTTTTTGAGCCTTGCAAATTTTTATTGGAGGTTTGTGTTGGCATTCTCCCATATCACTTGGCCTTTGAGTGAGATTACTAAGGGCAGGATAAGAGAAATGTTTTCTTGGTCTGAGTCCCAACAGAAGGTGTTCGTTGAGTTGAAATGCCACCTCTGCTCCGCACCTATACTCACACTGCCATACCTGCAACAACCATTTGAAATCGAGACATACACCTCAAATTATGCTATTGGTGGAGTCCTCACCCAGCACAGGTATCCAATGGCCTATCGTAGTGAGACACTTTCTGATACAATTCAGAAGTACCTCATCTATCATAAATAAATGTATTTCATTCTGTAGGCTTGTTGACTATAGAACCACTACATTCTGGGGAAGGAGACGGTCATCCACACCTCTCACTGACCTCTTCAGTTTATACAGAAACAAGGGAAGTTGTAGAACAATCACCATCAGAAGTGGTCTACATATCAACAACAATTCTACTTCAATATTAAATACAAAAAGAACAGTAGCAATCATGTTGTAGATTGCCTAAATCAGCCCCAAGTTGCATCACTCACTATTGTTCTCAACTCTTGTGGTCATGAGACCTCTGGTTGGGAAGCAAGTTCCTGATTTCCACCTCTAGGATGCATCATTAAGCTACATGGGCCACATTTGTGTTCCTTCAAGAAAGTGTGCCAAACTAATTTGGGAAGTGCATTATAGTCAGATTGTAGGATGTATTGGGATGGAGAAAATTGTGGTTGTACTACAAAAGTACTTCTATTGGTCCAAACTCCAACTGGATGTTCAGAAATATATCAGATCATGCATTGTCTACGCCATCGCCAAGCCATCCATCAAGAATTAGGGCATGTACACTCCTCTGCCTACTCCTAGCCAGCCAAGCGAATCCATCTCCACGGGCTATATGTCTTGCCTCCCTTCTACCAAACATGGTAATGACTGTGTATTTGTGGTTGTGGATAGATTTTCTAAGATGGCTATATTGACAGCCTGTAAGAAGAGTATCAAAACAAAGGGCACTACCACACTCTTCTTTGAATGAGTATGGGTACATTTTGGTAGCCTGCATACCATTATATCAGATTGGGATAGCAGGCTCCTGAGAACATTCTATTCAAGCCTCTCGACACTATTGGAGACCAGGATCACCAAGTCAACTGCCTTTCATCCCTATACTGATGGCCAGACAGAGCTTGTCAACAGGATCATAGTGCACATAATCTGCATGTAGAACTCTAAGAATCCTTGAACCTAGGATGAAAGTATTCCATATGTGTAGCATAGTTATAATATATCTCTCCATGGCTTGACTAGTCACAGACCCTTTCAAGTGGGTCTAGATTTTCAACTGTTGTGTTTGATTAATGTTGCCATGCCTCAGGTGGTTACATAGACAAAATCTACACGTCTCGTCTGAAGCGGATAAAGTGAAAAAATTTATTGAACGCATCTGACACATCTATCATTAGCTTCACAATATCCTGGAGAAGTCAAATTCCAAGTACAAGTAGTGACATGATCAACATTGGGTGCCACACAAGTTCTAGGTGGGTGACAAAGTCTAGTTGCATTTGCAAAATGAACGCCTTACCGAAGCCCATCAAAATCTTAGACCACTTCGATATGGTCCCTACACCATTACCAAGGCTATGGGAGATAATTCTTTTGAGCTTAGCATTCCCCCATTCCTTGGTCTGCACCTAGTGTTCAATGTGGACTGCCTTCAACCATACTTCCTGCCCTTATTGGACACATCAGACATTGCAGAACATCTCACACCAATAGTGTTAAATCCCGACAACATGGAACAGGCCACAACTGATCAGATTATGGACACAAATGTTGATGACACTCACTAGCAGAATATCCAACTATATTGGGTTGTTAAATCTAGTCAACTCTTGAATCAAGGCAAGTGGCTCACCAGAGACTAGGTTCAACAGAAATTTCCTCACCTCACGGAGGCTCTGCACATAATGGGGACCACTGCTTCCTAAGGGGGTAGGAATGATCCAGGTGGATATTGGTGGCCACCCACCTATTCCACCTATACCTCCAGTTAGTTTCAATTGTTTCCTTGTTTATTTTGGCATTTACTATTTTTAACATTTTTTTGGGTCCTAAACTTCCGGAGCATTTTTTACACCCTAAATGGCGTTTTTTTTAGGTTTGGTGTAGGCCCATGGCCATGGACGAGTGCCTATGATAAAAATTATAGTCTTAGGAGATACCTTTCCAAGAAGGTATCGTACAAGCCAAATAGAGATAATATGACTAAGTTACGACCCTAGGAAGTTGGTTGCCCAACTAATCCCAACGGGGCCCATAAACTCTTGGTGTTTCATTTCGTAGGGTTAGGTTTTTGGTTGTTTAGGGTTTTATCATGTTTTTCAATAATAAATAGGCCCTTGAGCCTCACCGTAGCATAGTTCAAAGGCATGTAGCCACCACATCTCTTCTAAGGGATAAGCTACCATCACCAGAGCTAGTCTTATTTCCATTCTGTTTGTAAGCATATTTTAGTATTTGACACTAATGAAATGAAGTGTTATTTCTACCACATCTTTGTATTTATGGTTATATCTAAAATTTGTTGTGCTTCTGTTTAAATTCAGATCACTTTTAAACACGATAGGCATTTTCACTCGGCGATTTTTATCCTGATATATACCTATTCCTATCTAAAGTACATGTAAATTCAACTTAGATACAAGTGATCTTAATCTAAAAAACCTAGTAATATGCCTGCTACTGGATTTCCAACCAAACATTAATCAGTTTCCCAAAAAAGATAACCAGAATGGAATATCATCTTCATGATTCTCATGTTTTTCTTCATTCAAATCCACGTCAGAGTCCATGTCCAAATTCATCAACTAAATGAGGTATCCATCCACACAGAGTCTTAGTTACATTTGATCCTCTTTCATATTGGGAGGGAGTCTGAGGTCATCATCAAAATCATTCTGCAGATAATTCATATAAATCATCAATCCTTGATCTCCTTCCTCTTCCTTGAATCTTGTGTTCCAATTTTCAACATTACTGGAATCATTGGTTGTGGATTAGGCATCATTTGCAAACAATAATTAGAATTGTACTGACTTGTTAACTCTACATGAATGAGAGTAGCAGTTCTCAATGCTTAAATAAAAATCAAAGTCACATATTTCCTGCATGAAATCATGGTTAGTATCATGGATAAAATTCCATTGGTTCTTGGATTCGTTAGAACAATCCAAAATAGTCTCGCAAAATGTCCCCATTTTTTAAGCCCAGTATCCACGGAAAGATTTTTCCTTAGTGGAATGGGAAATCTAGAGATGTATTGCTTCAACGATTCTTAGACATAAAATCCCATACAGATATAAAAACCTAAGAATGTCTTCATTTAATGATTTCATGTTGTAAAGCTTGAGTTGAGTTAATTTGGCATACAGTTTATTTGTGGGTCCCTATCTAAATCTTTTGGACTTTGTGGAGCTTGTTGTTGGCTGACTCAGCCCGAGGCTCAGAATTTCAGATTTGCTAAGCGTTAGAGATAAGGGTTTGATTTTTTTGATACTTTCATTCTATTTTAAAATTTATTATTATCGTTGAATGTTTTTCAATTTGGAAATGAACATTTTGTAATAAATAAAGTGAGAATTTTATGATAATGGTCATCTATATACTTCAGTGAATAAAAATTATACGATAGTGTTTCACTAAATTCAATTTCACAACATATAAATATTATAAGGTAGTATTTAACTAAATTCAATTTCACATTAACTAATATAGTATAAGTCATAACAATACTTTAATAATATTTATAGATGTTAGGCAACATAGTCTGTGCCTTTACAACTATAGTTATTTAATTCACTAAAAGTTGTGCAGACTGCGAAGAAAACTCCACACAATGAAAGAAAAAATCTCTCTACATGGCTAATTAATTAATTATCCCGACACGAATCTTTCTACATAGCGAAATATCTCTACACACACTTTATTCGGACAACTTCCTCCATACAACCACCTCAACACAACTCCCTCAGCACTCAATAATCCCATATATTGTGTGGGAGCGCGTAGCTCTACACAATGAGATATTTCTCAAGAAATTTGATACCATATTTGTAGAAAAGATATGGACATTACTGTGTCGCATCGGGCACATCGTCTGACCAAACTTGGCTAGTGGCTAGTACTTCTTCATAACTCGTGTTGTGACTACAACATTCAACAAGTTCCAGAATTAGTCTAATTGGGGTTCGCTGAGAAAAGAATTTATGGGCCATGGAACAGATCCTTAGCAATAATGTCGCCTAACAAGGTAACCTCAAAGGAACAAATAATAGCATTCTAATGGCCCATTACAATAAACAATCCACCTTTACCGATGGACAGGTGAGCACAATTGAATATCGTCTGTTTCTCCAATTGACTAAAAGAAAAGGACCTTCGCTTCACGCCTATGCAGAATGTGGTCCATGTGGAGGGAGATGTGAGGGCATGCATTTGTAAATATGATATTAGAGTTGGTGTCAAATTTGCGAAAATATGTATTAATTTTATAATAAAAGATGGTCCAATTCTAATTTTCTTGTAATATGAAATTTCAATCTTTCATCTATGCCATACGTAATATGAAATTACAATATTTCATCTACACCATACACATGTATACATTTGGGAGTGATATTTTACATAGCACACTTTGGTTTAATGTTAACAAAACTATTTAGTTTGAATAATAAGTTACACACATATTTTTTCATCGATTCTTATGCATTTACAAGGGAGTGAAATAACGATCTTTCATCTATGCCATACACTTGTATGCATTTAGGAGTGCTATTTTACATACCACACTTTGATTTAATGTTAACAAGAGTGTTTAGTTTAAATAAAAAGTTATGCACACAGTTTTTCATCAACTCTTA
Source organism: Pinus tabuliformis (assembly GCA_031772625.1). Classification (NCBI taxonomy): domain Eukaryota; kingdom Viridiplantae; phylum Streptophyta; class Pinopsida; order Pinales; family Pinaceae; genus Pinus; species Pinus tabuliformis. The sequence continues at coordinate 656,640,479 of CM062808.1, forward strand.
TGCATTTACAAGGAAGGAGTGCAGAGTTAATGAGCTTAGTGTGTGGATCTATGCACTCCCATACAATGAGCTACCTAGCTCATTAGCTCCACACTTCTCTCCATAGTAGTACTATTATAGACCGTATGGTTGTTATAATTTTCAAATTTGAATTCTTCAGTGGGAGCTACATAGGAAACTACTTCATCAATAGCAACATAAAGGTAAATGTCGAGATTAGGATCGACAAAGTCTACTTTTCCATCAACAACGCTCCCTACATATATCCTCTTCACTCTACACAATTATCCATTTTGGTTACTAAATACTATATGATCCCATAATAAACTAGTTTTTCCGATCAATCGCTTACTTCCATGGAAGCTCTCCTCCATGGATATGCATTAATATAACTAGCTGCATGAGGCGAGATGCTCTCACTACAAAAAATTATCAAAGAAAAATTAATATAACTTTACTCAAACTTCCATAGACATTAGAGAAAATTTGAGGTCTAAAATGGGCCTCCTAAGTAATATTATAAAATAATAGTGGAAATAATAAAATAATATTAGATTATATCATCAAAATTTGGAGGGAAAAAGAAAAAATTACATTTTTCAACTCGTATTTTCAACTTATATCCCTGCGGTTTTACTCAAATTTTGAGCAGGAGCACTTGTTGGATGAAAAAAATAATTTATCATCCAAGGAGTACCCATGTTTCATATTTTCAATGGACTCTCCTACACGAAAAATGAGAAATAAAATAAAACCATGATTGCAATCATGTTTTTAATGTATTTCTTATTTTTCATGTAGTAGGGTCCATTGAAAATATGCAACATGGGTACTCCTTGAATGAGGAATTAAATTCCACATTCAACGAGTGCTCCCACTTGAAATTTGAGTAAAACCGTAGGGAGATAAGTTGAAATACAAGTTAAAAAAGTTATTTTCCTATTTTCTTATTTTTAAATCATTTTACTTTTAACTCCAAAAATGGTAAATCCTCTATGGATGACATCATCATATTTAATCCTATTGGTTCTTATAAAGTTTATTTTGTTTATAAATTTTTGTTCCTAGGCCCATTTTAGACCTCAAAATTTCTCTAATATAGGCATTTCCTCTCCAACATGTAGCCACATTTTGGACTAGTTATCAATCACACTACCACCAGAAGAGTTTATTAATATACAATTCAAAATGGAACTTTTCTCAAACTTCTGTACATAGGAATTTCCTTTTCGACATGTGGCCATAATTTGGACCAGAGAAATACAAGGAAAATAGTGTTACTAAAGATTCCTTGAAATAGCTAAACACACTTGGAAAAAACAAATGTTTTGTGATATTTGTCAATAATAACGCATATAGCTTCCTGGTTGTAAATTCTGGGAACAAAAGCAATAATTTGTATGACCCAAATCTCAACACATGTCATACTTCCATAATTAATTTTTGTTTTTATGAATTGATAGAAGGCTAAATCTACATGTAGAAAATTAAATCTTTGCATGTGAATATCCTTGTCGCGATGACAATGCCGCCAAAAACCTAATGATCATATGTCTGAAAACGTTTAATAGACCCTTCATATCATCTGCATCAAATTGTAAGTAGTCCCGTATCAATTCTCCATTGCTAAGTTCTTTCTGAATAGCCATAATGGTTTCAGAGAGTGGCCCAAAATGTCTAAAAATAGCTAGGAGCTTCTTTAAAAGTGACTTATAGATCCTCAGAACCCATCAATAATTTCATAAAATCCACTACATTTTTTCCATCTCTGATCTTGATTGCATAATCTTGGAAAAGGCAGAGAAAATCTTGTTGAAATGAAAGAGCACATGAGCATACTATGAAGGCCTAGAAAATGGCTCCCTCCATGCATAATTCATGTTGTAATCGCAAGTCGCTAACCCTGAAATCCTCCAACATCATACACTACTTTATAATCCCTCTGGAATAATCATCACTCTCTTTTCCCTCCTCAAGTCCCCACGTGAGGCTCCGATAGAAGTAACACTACTCATGATGGAGTGGAGAAGAGAGGAAACCTTTAACCAACTTTGAAAAGTTCTTGATGTTGTTGACTAGGCATTGAAGGAATAGTAATTATTTCTCAATGTGTTTGTGGTTGGAAATTACATGGCCATCTCCAATACCATGAGTATAAGTCTATAAAAATGTTTATTTACCATGTTCTTTTACAGGTAATTTTGCTCCTAATGATCCTTACACTCCTGATTCCCTCTACGCACAACAAAAATATCTTAGGATAATCAAGCTTCCTTCCTTGCATTTCTGCATTCGTGACATTTGATGCCATCTTCAGTAAATTTCTGGCTGGATCCATGTCCATACGTAATATATCACTACAATGGTTGAAGACGATGGTAATGGTTAATGCTTTTGAGATATTATTTTGATTTAATTCTTAACACATAAACCATTAACTAATAGGTTCTTGGAATTGCATTTTCACGTCACCATTTCATGTTTTTAATATCTATTTAAGAAAACATTGGTATCAATGTCCACATGTCAATGTAAATTTTCATATAAAATTTTGTGCTTGGTTATAAAACAAGATGTCGTCATTGTATTCATTTTTTATAAAACAAAATACATGTGTGCACAATTCGACCCAATCTTTTCGTGAAATCAAATTTGCACCAACTATGCATATTAATCTTAATAGTTATACCACCCTGATTATTATGCTCTTCACAGCCTCGGTCTAACTAGAATGAGCGCCACCTTTTCTCTTTCCCCAATGGCTTGCTTCGTCGCACCAAGCAACCTAATACTTTCTCTTAGGAAGTCATTGAAAAATTCAGTGATGCTTGCTCGACGAAAGGGAGAGCAAGGTTGGACCTAAAAATATGTTAAGGAGGTCAGTAAGTCTAACAATCTGATCATCCCCTAATAGTCCTTTATTTGTCGGTCTTGCATACTAGACCTAACTAACATTATCCCATAGCCTCTCTATGCCTCTATACTATTGGTTAGACCCGTGAAATCTTCCTTCGCTATCTTGCCAGCCATTATTTTCCAAATTTCACTTATTAATAAAAAAGGAATTCAAAGGGCTAGATCCCTTATTTCTAGTGAGATAGATAGATCAAACAATGCAGTCATATGATTTGGCTAGTCACGATCCTTATTCAGGGTTAATTATATATTTGATTTTATGGGAATTTTTATTGATGGTAAAACATATTATTTCAAATAGTCAATGGTTTTTTATTCATATCATAATTATTCCATCAATGCCACCATTTAATATGGAAGATCAATTTCTTCAAGTTTTCAATGGATTATGCATCTTAGGCTTCATACACTGTGTGGTTAGAGACCAAGTCTTCAGATCCCTTGAGGATACTAACTATTTTTCCAATGTGAGAGTGATTGGAACCGTCATTCTGAATGTTCACTATATGTGAAGTGGTGTAGGTGTGCTTTCAAGGAAGAAATGACGATCCCTTTTCATTGAAAAAAGAGCCCTAGTGTGTTCTTGGCAACTTTTTCACAACCCATTGGAACATTATGATGGAGGAATGTGGTCATATGGTAAAAGAATAAAGATTATATGGTACTTTCAAATATTCATTATGTGGTAGTGCGTAGCTCTGGAAAATCATTAGCTCCGCACTCCTTTGTAAAAGCATAATAATTGACCAAAATCTATAATTATATGTTTGAGCCAAGAAATGGATTCATTACCACTATTATAAGCATCAATGCTTGAGAAGTGCACAATTATACATGAAAGAAAATTTAGGATTCCCAAGATACATTCCGCTCCCTACCATCATCGAATAGAAATCCAAATGATTGAAGTTGATCACCGAGGCTTTGAATTTAAGGAATTGATCTTGGCTTGAGACAGCTTCAAAGGCCTAGTTATCAATGAAGGTAATGAACCCAGCCCCATGGATCTCCAACTCGATATTGCATACCTAGATGAAGTCATCTTCCACACAGTCACGTGAATCTTGAATTGGTGACTACTTGTTACACACCCACACTACTAAGTTGGTTGTAACTAACCCTCACATAACTAATTTCACAATTGAGCCTATTTAAAATATAATCAAGAAATGTGAGGGAAGTGAAGGAATTAATGCTCGCTTATTTAGTGTTAGAAAAAAAATTAGAGGGGTTGAGGAGAGGAGTCTAGCTCTGAATTCAGTTGTGGCAATGTTATGAAACCAGCTCTCAAATAGATAGAAAAGATAGATCAACGCCTTAAAATTCAGCCTCTTTGAGGGGGAAACCTCCTTTACATTACACAAATGAAAAATTCTTCGATGATACAAATGACAAGACATCCTTTCTATATATAGGAGTCTAAGGGTTCATAATATAATCAGAGCTGACATAACAATAATAATGTAAGGGCACAATAATAACACTAGTGTGCTTCTATGGGGCACAATAATAACAATATGGGGACTATATGGGTACAACAATATAATAGGGGGGTTGTACTAATAACAATAAGGGGTTACACTAGTAGTATACGGGCCTAACATGCCCCTCTCCTTCAAAAAGTGTTGTCCTCAACACTTGAGTAGTTATTGACGCTTCTGTATAAAATTCTTGTCCTTCCATGTGAAACCTTCAATAGGTAAGTTCTTCCACTTGATGAGATGCTTTGAAATTGATTGATTTCATAGATGTCGACTTGTTAGTTCTGTAAATGCTTCAAGTTCCAATATGGTTTTTCCTTCCTTGTCAAGTTTTGGAAATATTGTTGGAACTAGAATATTCGGCAACTTTCGAATGAGTTCCCACCTTGCTTCACCATTCTTACATTCATACCTTCCTTTTTTATCAAATTTGGTTTGATAGTTGTACCAACCTCTACCATTTCTTCAACCATATGTTCAATTTCACTCCTTTGGGCATATGGATATCTATAAGGCTTGACATTTGGAGGAACACATCCTGGAATAAAATGAATAGCATGATCATGATCACGAATACGTGGGAGACCTCTGGGAGTCTCAAATACCTTGGAATGATTTTCCAAGACTTTTTGGAGATATGGAGAAATACATGATTTCGATGTGTGAACAGTTCACAAACATAATTATGCAACTACACCTCATTTTTCTTTCTTTAGAAGCTTTGTCATTCCGTCAGAGTTGATTGTCTTTCCTGGTTTCCCTGTGATACCCCTTAATTCAACTTCCTTTCCTTCCAAAGAAAATTTCATAACAAGTTCTTGAAAATTAAAAGTCATTGTACCCAAGGATTGTAGCCAATGGACTCCTATTACAACATCAACACCACCCATTGGAACAGAAAACATTGGGCTATTCAATAGATATTTTTCCATGGATAGCTTGATATTATGGCATTTTCCAGGGAAATTTATGGTCCTCCACTTACAACTGTCACTTGACACTCTGGTGCTGGATCTAGGAAGCAATTCAAGTCCTGAGCTATATTACAATTAATAAAATTATGGCTACTACCTAAATCAATCAACACTATTACCTCTTTCTTCTTGATATGTCCTTCTACATTTACAGTTTGAGGAGTGGTAATTCTGGAAAATGCATTACAAGATATGGTTGGATTCATTTCTTCTTTCTTTGGGTTGGTTCCTAGTGAGTATCCTTTTCTTTTGATGTTTCTTGATACTTTTCTTCTTCATATTTCATTGTTTGAACCTTCTTCTTCTTGATATGTCCTTCTATCTTGAGAGTTTGGGGAGTGGTAATTCCTTCCAATGCTTTATAAGATATGGTCGGATTCATTTCTTGATGCTCAATGTGATATTTCACTTCTTGAACATTTTTCTTCTTGATATGTCCTTCTATCTTTATAGTTTGAGGAGTGGTAAATTTGGCCAATGCATTACAAGATATGGTTTGATTCATTTCTTCTTTCTCGATGTGATCTTTCACTTCATGAACCTTTTTCTTCTTGATATGTCCTTCTATATTGAGAGTTTGAGGAGTGTTAATTCTTGCCAGTGCTTTACAAGATATGGTCGGATTCATTCCTTCTTTCACTAGGGTTGGTTCCTGGCACATATCCTCTTCTTTTGATGTTTCTTGATCCTTTTCTTCCCCCTCGTCATACTCTATGTAAAATAATTTCTTCTCAGCACACTTATGACCTCTACTACATTTTCTATCACAATTGTAAAAAGACCTTTTTTTCTTTTTTCTTCCAATTGTTGTGGTGTAACCTTTGTAGGTTGTGGAAGGCTAGGAGAAGCAACACTTCCATTATTATAGTTGTGAGGGGTAGACTTCCTTGTTGCCATAATTTTACTTTCCATTTTGTAACAAAGCCCTTTATACCATGAAAATTGATCTAGTTCTAAATATGAAGATGCAATACATACCTTTTGTAACATTGGTACACCATGTAGATCAAAATATTGCTCCATATGAAGTATCCAATTTACCAGATCCTTGCCATCAAACTTCTTCATATCCCCTTTTCTTTATTTTAGGAGCTCGATCTTGAAATGAGTATAACTCTGTAATTTCGGCCCTTCCAGTTTTGAAATTGCGATCTACAATATCCCTCTATGTCCTCTTTCCAATGCCACCAGTCTAATCAAAATTGGATTCTCCAAGAAAGAGTTACACACAATCTTCCAAGATGACCTGATTATATACCGTTTCAGAAGAGCGAACTTGTATGAAGTGCCACGTGTCACTGTTTTGATCTTAGGATCAGAAAAATATACACAGGAAAATAGAGTCTGTCCTCTTTCTGTAACTTATGAAATTTCAATCTGATCCTCAAAACAAAAGTTATGACGATTTTCCCCAGGTCACCTGTTTGGAATGTAATTAGGGGTTTGCAAAAACCCTAACTTCCTCAGACTATATCTCTGAAACTGTAGTGACACGGGATTTGAAATTCGGATCCAAGATTCGGACCGATTTCATCTCAAATGGTTTTTTTTCTTAGCTTCTGAAACTTCATAGAGAAATAGTTATAGAGAAAATCCCACGATGACCTGTTTGGAGTAGCGAAACCCTAGAATCGACAGCTCTGATACCAAATGTTATGAAACCAACTCACAAAAAGATAGAAAAGATAGATCAACGCCTTAGAATTCAGCCTCTTCGAGGGGGAAACCTCCTTTACATTACACAAATGAAAAATTCTTCGATGATACAAATGACAAGACCTCCTTTCTATATATAGGAGTCTAAGCATTCATAATATAATCAAAGCCGACATAACAATCATAATGTAAGGGCATAATAATAACACTAGTGGGCTTCTATGGGGCACAATAATAACAATATGAGGACTACATGGGTACAACAATATAATAAGGGGGTTTTACTAATAACAATAAGGGGTTACACTAGTAGTATAGGGGCCTAACAAGCAAGGATATCGCAACTACACATAGGCTTAAATAATACATAGGAGACATCTCACGACAAAACATAGTAGAAATAAAAAGGTTGCGGTAAATTTACTCATGAAGGTTTAAGACCACATCGCAACATAACATACTTTGTATTATATTTAAGAACATAGGAAAATACATTCGCATGATAAATGGATGTTGCAGCTCCAAGTGAAAACACAAAATACTTACTATTGTTTATGCATCACTCGGTTGCATCACTCGGTTGCAGAGTAAATGTATGTAAAATTTCATAAAACTAGTTTTCACGCACCCACCAATATTTCCTCCATGATTTTCTCATCACTACCTCAGAGAATTTCACCCTCTCTCACTCTCTAACTTGCCCAATGTTACAAATGAATTTTACATCCATATTTATCTCAACATACAAATTTCACATTAATACATGATAAAGTAAATAATTAATAAGCAACATCGGTGATTTTACATAGTAATTAGTTTTTTGATCTTATAGGTGTTGTGGAGTGTGGGCAACAGTCGCGGAGTAAATTTTTTCCCATATCTATTTACCAAAATTTATTAAATTCCTTAAACTCTCTATTGTGTTGGGGAATGGTTAGCGTTGCATTTCTTCTCTAACTTCAGTCCTTTCTCCTGCAAACAAAATCGCAATTGTGCAGTAGTTGACTAGGCAAGCATGGTGTTTTCAGTGTGTTTAAGGCGGTGGTTGGGATTAATATTTCCAACACTCCCCCTTAATCACAACTGTCACCATTGATGATTCCAAAAAAATCTCTGAGATAAACAACATTTTCACGTGCTAATGGATTTGTGAAAATATCAGCAGATTGTTCGTGTGACCTGTAGTGCTACAACACAATTTCATCATTGTTAATTAACTCTCTGATAAAATTATATTTAGCATCAATATGCTTGGTCCTCTTATTAAAGACATTATTCTTTCATAATGCAATTGTTGAGGTGTTGTCGCAGAAAATAGTTGTCATTCCCCCTTGGTCGTGATGAAGATCCCTTAACATCCTTCTCATCCAAATTTCTTGACACGTTGCTACTGTTGTGGCGACATATTCAGCTTCTGTTGTTGACAATGAAACTATCAAATGCTTCTTAGAAACCCATGAAATGGCTCCGAAACCCAAATGAAAAACATATCCTGACGTGATTTTTCTGTCATTTACACTTCCTGCCCAGTCATTGTTAGTGTAACCAACCAGCCTGAAATCATCAGTTGCAGCTTACAAAATACCATACTATTTTGTCCCATTGACATACCTTGTCATCCTTTTCACTGCTTGCCAATGTGTTTCCTTGGTTGTCTCCATGAACCTCGACACCAAACTCACTGCATACATTACACCCAGCCTAATGGCAGTCAAATACATCAAGTTGCCTATCATACTTTTGTATAATGTCGGATTGACATTGTTGCTGCAATATTCTTTTCTTAAGTTCAACCCCATGACAATTGGAGTTGGTTTGGGCTTGATGTTTTGCATCCTAAACCTCTCCAAAATGTCTGCTGCATACTTTTCTTGAGAAATAAAAATGCCATTTTCTGTTTTCTTCACTTCTATGTCCAAAAAATACCTTAACAAACCCAAGTCGGTCATTTCAAATTCACTCTTCATGACTTCTTTGAAATCATCAAATGAGGAAATCATCATTGCCTATAAAAATCAAATCATCTACATATAAGATGACAATAAGAATCTTACCATCGCTCTTTTTGATGTAGAGAGTAGGCTCACCATCACTTTTGTTAAAACCATTGTCTAACAAGTAAGCATATATCTTGTTGTACCATGCACGTGGTGATTGTGATAGCCCATAAAGAGCTTTACTCAAATGATACACTTTGTCTTCTTGGCCTTCTACCTCATAACTAGGTGTTTGTGTAACATACACTTCCTCTTTCACCACTCCATTCAAGAACGTTGATTTTACGTCCATTTGATATACTTTCCATTTATGTTGCGTGGAAATCACAACAACTGTACGCACTGTCTCCATCCTTGCGACTGGCACAAATGTCTCTGAATAATCTCTTCCATGGTGCTGCTTGTATCCTTTGACAACTATCTTGGCTTTATGCCTTTCAATCTTATTGTCTACATTTCTTTTGGTCATATAGACCCACTTCACTCCAATGACATGTTTTCCTTTCAGAAAGTTCACTAACTCCCATGTGTCATTCTTTTATATTGCTTCTATTTCTTCCTCCATTGTCGCAACCCATTTTTCTTCTTTGACTGCATCTTCAAAATGGATTGAATCATCCACATGACAAAATATTGCAAATAAGAAATTCAGACTAGCGTTGCTATCAACTTCATTTTTCTCATAAATTTCATTTAAATTTCTGAATTTTGGTCTTCTGGCTTGACATGGCACTTGGTGTTTCTCTTTGTGGTGTGCTTGGAGAAGCAGTTCCTTGAATGTGCAATGTTGTCCTATTATGTGTTCATGATGTTACTTGATGCTTGCTTTGTTGTGCTTCAATAGGTGTAGAGGGAGTCACTGTTGAGGAATTACTTGATGCTATCAATTCCTATTTGTCCTCATGTGTCTTCTCTGAACTTCCATCCCATACTTCCTCTTATATGAAATGCACATCTCTGTTGATTATGACCTTCATGGTTAATGGATCATAGAGTTTGTATGCCTTGGATTCATAATTAGATCCAACAAATATACATTTCTCCCCCTTGCTGTCCAACTTCTTCCTCAACTCATCCGAGAGATGTGCATATGCCACACATCCAAAAACTCCCATGTGAGTGAAACTATGCTTTCTTCCACTCCATGCCTCTTCAGTAACTATGTTGTGGATGCTTTTGCTTGGAAATCTATTCAAGATATATGTTGCACAGGCAATAGCTTCAACGAAATAATCATTTGGTAAATGCTTTTCCTTCAACATAATCCTTGCCATTTCCATAATGGTCCTACTCTTACTTTCCATGAAACAATTTTTTTGAGGTGTATATCTTATGAATTCCATGCTCACTGCAAAATCAAACGAACTCATTTGAGATGTATTCACCACCTCTGTCAGTCCTGAGGACTTTGATGTAGTGTCTGCTTTGCTTCTCAACAGGAGCCTTGTATTGGCAAAAGCACTCAAACACTTCACTTTTCTACTTTAGGATGTAGACCCATGTATTCCTCGTGTAGTCATCTATGAAGGTCAATTGATAGTGGTTTCACCAATTGATGGTGTTTGCATTGGTCCACATAAATCTGAGTGGACGATCTCCAAAGATGCCTTTTCCCTTACTGACTTTCCTTCTGGAAATGTCTCTCTATGTTGTTTTCCGAAGATACATCCTTCACATAGGTTGTCTGGATTTTCTATGAGTGGGAAACCCTTCACCATGCCTTTCCTATTCAGCAAATTCAAACCTCCAAAGTTGAGATGTCCAAATCTCAAATTCCGTAACCTATTTTCATCTTTGGCCTCTGCTTGAAAGTTCACTTGTGTGACAACTGCATATTTTCTTCCATCCTCTTGTGAGTTCATTGATAGTTGTGCTTGTTCACCTTCTTCTTTCAAATCTGATCTTATCTTTAGGGGAAACATTATATTGTTTGTCATATGAAACTTTGCAATCAGTTTTCTGCTTGGAGGCCTATCGAAAATTGTGAACACATCATTTTTAAGAAGATATTGTAGCCCTTTTGCATGAGTTTTCCAATGCTTATGAGGTTATTCTTATGAGGTTATGCTACATCTTCTGGTTCTGGAAAACCATTCTCCACCAAATCCCAAATGTCATGAGACGAAAACAAGGCCTTCATTGTAATCACCTAATAGTCATAATTTTTTCCATTAAACTGAGGTATCTGAGGATTAGTCAAGCTTGTGCTTGATGCTTCCATTTCTGAGTGAGAAAAAAAACTTTCTACCTGCTGGTAAATATGCTCCAAAGGAAAGAAAAAAAAATCCCTCAAAACAACTTTCAATTGTAAGTAAAAACACTTGTTTTTATACTAACAATATTTAACCTGCTCTGGTACCATGTTAGAAAAAAATTCACAGGGGAAGAGGAGAGAAGTCTGGATTTGAATTCAGTTGCTGCAAGGTAAGTCTTATGTTGCGGCAAGGATATCACAACTACACAGAGGCTTAAATAATACACAAGAAATATATCACAACAAAACAGAGTAGAAACGAAAAGGTTGGTGTAAATTTACTCATGAAGGTTTAAGACCACATCGCAACATAACATACTTTGAAATAATCATACAATAGGAAAATACATTCGTGTGATAAATGGAGGCTGCAACTCCAAGTGAAATCACAAAAGACTTACTTCTATTTACACATCAGTGGGTTGTGAAGTAAATGTCTATAAAACTCCGTAAAATTAGTTTTCACATGCCCACCAATATTTCCTCCACAATTTTCTCCTCACTACCTCACAAACTTTCACCCTCTCCCACTCTCTCACTTGCCCAACGTTACAAATGAATTTTACATCCATATTTATCTCAACATACAAATTTGACATTAATACATGACAGAGCAAATAATTACTACTCAGCATGGGCGATTTTACATAGTAATTGGTTTCTAATCTTGTAGGTGTTTTGGAGTGTGGGCAACAGTCGTGGAATAAATGTTTGCCCATATCTATTTACTGAAATTTACTAAATTCCTTAAACTCTATACTATGTTGCAGAATGGTGAGCGTTGTACTTCTTCTTTCACTTCATTCCTTTCACTTGCAAACAAAATCGCAACCGTGCAGTAGTTGAATGGGAAATCATGGTGTTTGTTAGTGTGTTTAAGGCAGTGGTTGGGATTAATATTTCCAACAGTTAGCAATATTGAACAATAAGCATGGGAATATATGAAGGAGGTGGCAGAAGAAAAACCAGAAGTGGGTATTAGCTCTAGCAGTTTTCCACATAACCAAACCTCCACCTATGAACATTGTTGAAGAGGTAACAATAGTAAATCTTTGTACACATAGCAATGATGAATCATTTTAATTCCATATTTGTTCATAGCTCCCCCTCCTCATGCGTTTATGTAAAGGACTCACATTTTTCTAGCTCCCCACCCCTCTGCCTACGTAGAGGACCTACAAGCATGTGAGTTCTGGCATCATTGGGCAAAGCAATAACATAATAGTGTGAGTGTTAGTGATCAGAACACTCATCAACGGAATGACCACTCACAAAATTAGCTTTTTTCTTTTAATTTATTTTTTAAATAAATTGAAATACTGAAAATAAAATTCTCTCTACCAAGGGAATTAAGACCCATCAAATCTTGCTGAGCCAATCATAATTTAGAAATAAGACTACCGGAAAATTATTTTTAAATTTACGAGAAAATAAGAATATTAAGAATTTTCTAAAAACTTTGGTTAAAATTGCAATAAATTTTGGAAAAATGTAGAAAGTGAATACACATCAACACGAGGCAATTGTTAAGGTACCTAGTGAGATAGGGACTAAAAATACTATAAGTTATATATTAAGACAATTTTATGACTTATGGAGAATTATCTTTTCGATGGCATGACATTATACTAATCGAATTAGTATTTCCACTTGAAAAATACTTTTCAAACATCATTATGTTTTTTATTATTATTTCTATAATATAATACGATATGTTTAGTTCTTTTTTTCCAATAATTGATTTTGAGAATTACACCTGGAGAATTCATCTTCTCGCACCTATATAGATTAAATTTATATTTTTATCTTTTACATAAATGTCACATAATTTTTTTGGATAATTAGTTGATGGTGGTAAGATTTCTAATTTTAACAAGTGTAATATGTAGTGTTGTTGCTGCTTAGTACCTTCATCTTATGCAAAAAGTAGAGAACCCTTATGGGTTGAATATGATCATATAACTTAGTTACATTAAGTGCATTATTTAAGCACTACAACCTTGGTGGAGGGGGAATCAAATTGTTAATAATCTATAGGTACATGATAGCATAGTTTTATGAAAAAGAGGGTTGGAAACAATTAAGTAATTAAACAATAAAAAATATTATGATTCATAGAATATATTAATGGAAAAAAGATGAAAAAACATTGTTATTAGAAAGAATACAACAATTAATAGAAAACGAGCAAAGAATGATTATAACTTAATAAATATTTATTCTTAAAAATAAGTATGATAATGAATGGAAAGAAAATATTAATTATGGAAAAATTCATATATTTAATTTTTATTTGGAAAAATAAAATATTACTTATATAAAATCTGTATATTTGAATTTTTTTGGATAATTAATTTACAAGGACACATGGTGATTAGAGGTTTTCATTGTTTTTAATTTTTTAAAATAATTTTCAATTTTGAAAATTTAATTTTAAACCACATAAAATTAGTCATCCACCAATCAAAAATTAGAAATTTAAATTTTAAAAGTTCAAAAGAAAATTTTCTACTTTTAAAAAACAAAATATAATATTTAATTTTACCAAGAATTTAATAATAATTTTTAAAAATTTACAAATTAATTAAAATTCAAACCATTTTGACCCAAACTGATTACAATTTACTCTTCCTTCCATAAACATAAAAGTTTATATTATTCTTTCAGGACACTAAAATCAATGTTTGAATTGAAAACATATTTTCTTGGACATAAATTACAGTGTTTTTTTAATTATAAAAAATTTTATATTGAAAATAACATGATTAACGATGATAATATTACGATAATATTATAATTAGTTTTTAAATTAAAAAATGAATTTACAAATAAAAGTCATCTATTTGGAAGAACAATGTTAATAATAGATGGCATTTAACGTAAACTTTTAAATTCAATATTAAACTGAAAAATAGTGCTACCAATAACATCCTCATTTTTTCGATGTTAAGGAATGGAAGGAAAAAAAATTTAAATCCATAGCTAAGGTGTGTAGGTGAATACACTTAAATATATTAAATTTTAATTATCTCTTCCTAATTGATCGGAATATTCAATCTAGCTTAGGTAGCTAATTTGTTTTGGAATATATCATCTAGTAAGGTAATAATTTCTAGGCTATGTTGGAAGAAACGCCAAATTTAGGGAAAAGATGTATATCTCAAAGTCATCATGGAGTAAAATACCTTTGTAGTATTTTATGATATATGAGATTATACTATGTCACATGTATTATTGGATGTAATTCCTCAAAATCTTATCATTGTAAAGTATGGAAGCATGTGTGGTGGTGTTCTTTTTAAAGTTCAATATTTCTTAATATAACAAAGACACAATTACCTTCTGTCGATGTTTCCCCAATTGGAACTTTACCACTAAAATCCGATGTATCCTCTCCTTTTCGTTTATTCTTTCTCTTAGCTGACTAAATGTTGTTATGTTAAATAGAAAGTTTGATTAGAAATATTTTGACTTGTCTATTATATGTATCTACATATTATAATATTCTAACAATTTGCAAATATTTTAGGGTTGTAATGATTGAAATGTGAGAAGTAACAGGTATATATATGAAATTTAAAAATTATTCATGTCAAAGATATTAAAAATGAGTTATTCTAGTTCGAGAATCCATTGTTCCGGACTATATTACTAGGTTAGATTATAAAATAATAATTATGAATAAGACTCACGGGAATGATCCATGGTAGTGAAAGCCTTTGTGGCAGATAGGGAAACCTTAGAAAATGAAAATGTTTTTGTTGTTGGCCATTATCTTAAATCTTTAAGATAAAAAGTTTTATGGAAAATTAACGACCATTGATTTGTAAGATACAAGTACCTTGTGCAAAATAGAATTCAAACACGTAAATCATCTTTTAATACCTTGTACTTGTATATGTAAGGTATAGGTGAAAATAAAAAACTATAACAAGAGTAATAGATAACTATTAAAACAAATTATTACACAATATTTAAAAGTTGATAACGGAACAAAGATTTAAAGAATTAAAAGTACTCATTTCGGTATATTCATGTTAAAAAAATTAGACATGTTTGAATATAGGTTCATCCTACTTTAATTTGCTTATCAGGTAATAACAATGCTTGAAATCTTTAAGAAAACACTAAATATTCAAAATCTAAAAGAATTCTTTGGAGAAACTATAGATAAAACAAGAGTATAGTGATAGTTTAGGGTGTTAGAAGGCACTCTAACTGTTTGTGTGTTATCAGGTAAAATCTTAAAAAGAACTCTAAATATTCAAAATCTAAAAGAATTTTTTTTGAAGAAACTATCGATAAAACAAGAGTATAGTGATAGTTTATGGTGTTAGAAAAGGAACGCTAACGGTTTGTGTGGGCATCAAGTGTCATGTTTCTCCAATGAAATTAGGTATAAGGAAAAGATAAAACTATTATATTGTATTTTAGAATTTAATTTCTTTTTGTTTATTATTCATTATTAAGTAAATAAATATAACTTTATGATAAATAATTTAATAGTAAAAAATAATTTTAATAATAAAATCTAATTTTTAATTAAGTGAAAAAATTCATTATTTTTTACAATATCTTATTATTTAATATCTATAAAATGCATAATTATAAAACTAATTCATTATTAACAGAAAATATTTTTGAAACTGATGAAACTCTAGTAATAAGGGAAAATTAGGTTAAACTAAAAGACCTCCTTCTATACATATGACATGATCACTTTATCATATTTTTTTCACAAAGTTGAATGCAATTCCTAAAGGAGTTTTCTTTCGTGTTTATGTTTTGTTTATTTGAGATCTCAAGAAAATGCAACAAACCCAAAAAAACCGATAAAACTCTAGTAATAATCGGATGTAAGGGAAAATTAGTTTAAACTAAAATACCTCCTTCTATACATATGACATGATCACTTTGTCATATTTTTTTCACAAAGTTGAATGCAATTCCTAAAGGACTTTTCTTTCATGTTTATGTTTTATTTATTTGAGATGTTAAGAAAATATAAAAAGCCCAAACCAGAATTTTACTATTTTGTTTCTTAAGTATTATAAAAATGATATTCATTTACCAAAAAAATTGAAGAAAATTATTTATACAATTTTGTGATGAAGTAAACTTAATGAAATTTTACTTAAATAATTAATTGTTGACTTGCATTACATTATATATTTGACAAGTTGCACAAATTGGTCTAGACAATAGACAACTTAGATTTACCCTAAACCTAAATGCACTATAAATATGTGTGAGAAGAAGCATTTTTAGCTATTGCTAAAGCAAGTTTGGTACTATTTTAAAAAGCATGAGGGAGCATATATGAGGTTAATAGCCTATGAACCATTAAAGTAAAGTGAAGCTAAGTTGGAAAATTCTTTGGTCAAGTATTTGCTGAGTTGTGGAAGGATTTTTCGCACATGTTTTGAATGTTTTGTTGTCTATTTTGGTTATGATCTAAAGGAGGATTAGCTGTGGTGTGGAGGAGGGCCACAACTACTTTAAAAGAGGTCGAGTTTAGCTCCATTGAAAAGCAAAGGTCTAGAGGTCAATTCCTATTGAAGTCAAGGATTATTCTAATAGGATAAATTTTATCTAATTAAGGTCTATTCTAGAGGCCAAGTTCTGAAGGAGGGCGAACTCTAGCCACGTTTTGTGCATTTCTTTAGAGGAGGTTGACCCTAAATACTTAGAATACATAAATATAAGTAACAATAGACCTTCCAAAGGTAAATGCAAGATCATAAATTGAATCCAACAAATTTGTAAGTTATTTCTTATAGAATATTGTCATTCTTATCTTCTTGATAAGTTGGAGCCTTAAATTTTTGTAAGTTGGTTCTTATAGAGGATTGGTGTCCTTAAAAGCGATTGTATTAATTTTAAGTTTGATTGAAATAAATTCAAGTATTGTTTCCTCAAGTTTGGATTTCCACTTTTTTCTCCTTGTTCATGCATTCTATTGATTATTGATTATGTGATGCAGTTTTAGTCATAGGATTAATAATGTGAAAAATAATAATTTGTGTGATTCTCCTCCCCACTCATGTATTTCCAACATTTTGTAAACTTATAGAAATTAACTTCATATTTTCAATGTCATTAGTAGTTAAATTAGTGATTCATATATTTGGCACAATCATCTTCCTTCACTTAACAAATATATAAATCTTTTAAATGTATTTTACAAAAAACTAAACTAGTATCTACATGCTTTAATGGTAATATACCTAGTCCAATATTTTGACTAATATATTTAAATGGATATCCTACGTCAATATGAAAAATGTTATCTCTTCTATGTATTTAGGTGACAAAAATTGAATTTGTGTCAATTTATATAAATTTAATTGGGTAATTAAGGAGTGAGTTTTGGAAAATGATAAATTCAACGTTAATTTTTTTATAATTATTGATTAGAAAAACAATCATTTTATATGTGAAATTAATAACTATATTTAACTTGTATCTTTGAAGAGTTGAAATGAATTTATCCCTTCAATTTGAAATATAACCCTTCCCTTCAAATTTGATCCATGCATGGGATTTGTATATACTAATTCATCATAAATATTTATCTAATGTAAATAATATAATTATAAAAAAATTCCCATGAACTTTTTCTCCACGAATTAGGATTAGCCTACCTTAAAATGGACATAGAATACAATATTCATCTCTTTCTATAAAATTTATGATAAATATCACATCCTTAAATTTTTCCCTTTATAGTCTACCATGTTTAGTCACATTTAACCATACATTGACCATAGCCAACCTTGTTCAAACAAGATCAACCATAACTTGGCAATAGTCAACCATGGTCAATGATGGTCACCAATTTTAGCCATGGTCAACCTTCTTTAGCAATGTAATATCAATATAACATAAATAAATTAATATATTAATGGTTTACCAAAGGAAATCATGGTCAACCTCAACCCTCTTCAAGTCTTAATATAACATTAATATGACCATTGACTTAACATTGATGTACCATTGGTTAGCATTAACGTAAAATAAATACATTATTACATTAATGGCTAACCATGGTTAACCTTGGTGAATCATGGTCAACAGCAATGAATTATGATCAACACTCTGCAACCATGGCCAACCATTGTCAACCATCATCAACTATCAACAACCATGAGCAACCATGGGCGACAATTGTCAACCCTAGTTAACCATTTTTAACCATAGTCAACCATGGTCTACTAATTCTCCTTTCACATGTGAGCCATCAACTATAATATCTACATTAATAAAGTGCTTGATATACATTGATTGACATCATTTTCTCCCTTTCATAGTCAATAGGTGCCATTATAAGTGGAATGTCATTATAAGTTGAAAATGATGTCAGTGGATGTATATCAACCACTTTATTAATATAATTGTGGTAATATATATAAATAATTAAAATTTTCCATACATTTTAATATATTTTGATAACTTGAATCAATAAATCCACTCCAATTAAAAAAATTTGAAATCGCACTAACTTGGTGCTTACCACAATTTAGAAATTATTAATTATAACGATTTTTATTCTCTTATATTAAAATAATTTTTATTTTTGTCTTTTTTAGTTAAGTTGATTCAACACGTTTTAGGGTTGTTTCTATCCCCATAGTTAACTTGCATCCTTAACCCCTCCCCATAACATTTAAACTTGTGAGTTGGTGGAAACTAAACCCCACTCAAACTAATACTCTCCACTTTATTATATAGTATCATGATACATATAAATTAAAAAACGATATCAACCATAGGATAAGTGAGGCACTACTTTAATCCAAAGGTTTTTGGTTGATGATGTAATGACCATCATCCAAAATCATTAATTCAAAAGATTGTAATGTTTTCATAACTAGAAAGGGATCGATGACAATAGGGAAACGATGGCTCCCAAGATTAGTAAATGATAGGATCCTAGCTCTAGTCTCCATATTCCATCCTCTTTCCGTTTTGGTAAGCTTTTGAGTTGTTTCATTGTCTTGGGTTTGTTTCATTATTAATTTTTATGATTGTTCTTATGTTCTAGCTAAAAGATATCATGAAAAGGGAAAAGGAAACTCTATTATTATAACTAAAATTTCAACCTCCTCTCCACCCAAGTCTACTACTTCTCATAGTTGATTCCCTCCCTAAAAAGCAATTCAATTTCTTTATGTGAAATGATTAACCATCGCAATTACTTTACTATTAATAAAATTGAGAGGTAGGAAATGTTATGGACAAAATTCCAAAGATAGTACTAAACCTACTCTTAGAAAAAAGCCACCTCCACCTAGTTTATAGCTAGGGCTAAATTGGATGCAATTAAACCTTCATATAAATTTTATTGTAAGCTTTCTAGAGATATAAAGAGATAAGTCATGTCCATGGACTAGCATATTCGATGCAAAAATTAATTTCCCCAATCTTTTAAGTAAAACAAAGTTTAAAGATTGTGTAGAAGGGACAAGAGGATATGGATATTGTAGGTCTACATATATCAAGGATTTAAATTTCATTAAGCTTTACCATTCATTGTCTAGATGGTGGAAGAAGTGAGAGTACTGAAATTATAGAAATTGCACCTCTAACCAAGAGATTCAAGATCATTTAAGAAAATCATTAACTTGCATAGATTTCAGGTTTCATAACAGTCACTTCAAAAGTAATAATGAAATAGTTATTAATGAAAAAATTCTGAAATACGCCCTTAAATCCCATCATGGTGGATGATGACCCCAAAAAAACCATGTTAGAATATAGCACTGGTAGGCCCCTTTATCCATTTTATAAAAATGGTCGTTATGTATTTTTCTGATAGGGTTTTTATGTCCAACACAGTTCTTTCCAAATATTCATTTTCATTTATATCTCATGGTTTAATCAGTCATATCAGATTGCCATCGACAGTTAATGGCTCTGAACCGTGCCTGCACACGTTTTGAAAGAATCAGTCTCCTCGAAATTGTTGTGAATATAATTTTCAATGAGACAAAGCCCATTCTACTATGACATATTAATATAAAATAATTAGATTAAAGAAAAAATTCATGAGTAGTGTTCCAAAAAAATCATGGGAAAATGTATTGTCAAATTTTGTAACACAGTCACTAGAAGATCAGAGTGAGAACGACCAAAGTAAAAAATAGTAAGTGAATTAAAAATTTACTTTATTATTTTTATTCTTAAAGTAAGTACATTGAAAATTGAATTTACTAAAATAGTTGGTTGTTGATTGGGTATCATTTGAAAAAATAAAGAATAAGGTCTTTTCGAGGCTAAACCACCTCATCCTCATGAATAGAATCAGACTTTATGGAAATCCTCACCGAATCATTACGTGATAAACAAGCATGGATGCCACCATATTTCTCCACCTACACCGTGAGGAATTTTCTTGTCTCATAGTCTCTAGGTTTTACAACAACCCAAAATCTAATCTAGGGGTCACTAGGTCATAATTGAGACACCACCCTCGAGGCTCTACCATATGTCCCACCATTCAATGGCAAGGATTCCTAGCACTGATCAAGGGAAACCTCCTTTTGGCTTTACCGCATATCCTTCCATTCACCAGTCGAGGATTCCTAGGCCCACCAAGGCACACAATATCTAGCTTTACTGGAACCCACAGTCTGGTTTAAGGGTCATTAGGCCAATGGATTTACCACAATCCATAGTCTGGTTCAAGGATCACTAGGCCATATGTTATTAAATTAAGATATCCATCTCACTCAACATAAAATCCATCCGGCAATTCAGCTCAATTAAAACATGAGAACCCGTGTCACCATGGCTATCCGAAAACAGAAAGGAAAGGTTGAACAAAACTGTCACACCTGGAAAAACCCATGCTCATGACAGAAAGAGAACCAAGAACAAACATGCATAACCATCCATGCAAAATCTAGCAAGGAAATTACACATGCAAATCAATACCTGAAGTAAACTCATTGTAGTTGCTTGATCCTCCTCTTCCCTGCTTGATCTTTTCTTCTTCTTTTCCTTCTTTTCCTTTCTTGATCCAATGCTCAAGTACTCCAAGAAAAATCTATGTTTCCAAGAGTGAGAGAGAGAGAATAGAGAGAGCTCCAAAACTAAACTAACAAAAGGTACCAACTGATCCTCATAAGCCTTTTTATTAACATGGCCTCTATTTTCTTCATTTTTCCATTATTTCCTTCATTTTCATCCTCATATGCAACATGTGACCTTTCACCTTCCTTTTCTCCTAATTTCTACTATTTTCATAAATAAATTGCCACGAAAGTCATTTTGTCTTTCCAAAGCATTTTCCATTGCCTTTTCCAATTTCCTTGGCCATTATAAACCAAAGTAACACCCACACTAGGATATTTTTACCAACATTCATCTTGGAATAAGTGTCCCATAACCGTGGTTTATTTTTCGTTTATTAAGTTTTATTACATGGAATTTTCACCAAATTTATTACATAATAGTAATTATTTCTTAATATGTTTGTCGTTGGAGATTACATAGCCATCTCTAATACCATGAGTACAAGGCTCAAAAAATGCTTATTTACCATGTCTTTTATAGGTAACATTTCTCCTAACAATGCTTACACTCCCTACATCCTCTACACACCACAAAATATCTTAGGATAATCGAGATTCCTTCCTTGAATTTCTAATTTTACATTCGTGACATTTGATGCCATCGTCGGTAAATGTGTGACTAGATATATGTCCATACATAATATGTCACTGCAATGGTTGAAAGACGATGGTAATTATTAATGATTTTTAGATAATATTTTGATTTAATTCGTAGCACATGAACCATTTACTAATGGGTTCTTGGAATTAAATTTTCGCATCACCATTTCATGTTTTTAATATCCATTTCAGGAAACTTTGGTATCAACATTAAACTAAAAAGTAGTGTTACCCTTAACATTTTCATTTTTTTTTGAATGTCAAGCAATAAAAAAAGTTAAATTAATTTTTCAGTGTGAAGCTATCAAAAAAAGTTAAAATAAACATTGATGTATGGATAAAAAAAAGTTAAAATAAACATTGATCTATGGATAAAAGTTAAAACAAACATTGATCCATGGATAAGGAGTGTAGATGAATAAGGTCATTTAATTATTTTCTCTTAATTGAAGAGAATATTCAACCTAGAAGTAACTTATTTTTGTTGAAATATATCATTTTGTAACGTAATAATGTTTACATTATGTTGGAAGGCACTCTAATTTTATGTAAAAGAAGTATATATTCACAGTCGTCATTTTGTAAAATATCATTGTAATAGAAGCGATTTTGTATTATCCCACATACATTTTTGGATGTAATTCTTCGATATCTCTTCGTATATAATAAACTTTATCATTGTAATGGCTTTATCATCGTAATGTAGGTAAGCATTTGTGGTGACGTTGTGTGTAAAGTTTGAGATTTCTTAATATAGTAAAGACACAACTACCTAAGTTTGAGATTTTTTAATACAGTAAAGACACAACAATAAATTCGAGATTTCTTAATATAGAGTAATAAATTCGAGATTTCTTAATATAGATGTTTACTCGATTAAGATTTTACAAGGTTCTTAATATATTCGAGATTTCTTAATTTTACAAGGTTCTTAATATATTCGAGATTTCTTAATATAGATGTTTCCTCGATTAAGATTTTACAAGGTTCTTAACATAGTAAAGACACAATTACCTAAGTTTGAGATTTCTTAATATAGTAAAAACACAACACTAAATTCGAGATTTCTTAATATAGATGTTTCCTCGATACATTGCGTCCTTTGTTTCTTTTGTCTTCTTCTTTCTCTCGATTGATTAAATGTTTTTATCTTAAACAAGAAGTTAAATTAGTAACATTTTGGTTCATTGGTTTCTTTTGTCTTCTTTCTCTCGATTGATTAAATGTTTTTATGTTAAACAAGAAGTTAAATTAGTAACATTTTGATTTGTTTATTATTTCATGTTTCTGTATATTTTCGAAGTTAAATTAATAACATTTTGATTTGTTTATTATTTTATGTATCTGTATATTTTCGGTATTCTAACAATTTTGACCTCACAAGCATCTTGTTTTTAACCTTTTGATTTGTTTATTATTTTATGTTTCTATATATTTTCGAAGTTAAATTAATAACATTTTGAATTGTTTATTATTTTATTTATCTGTATATTTTCGGTATTTTAACAATTCTGACCTCACAAGCATCTAGTAACAAGGATAGAGTGGTGCAAATATTTTAGGGTTGGAAGGATTGGAATGTAGAGGTTTATATATGAAATTTAAAAATTATTTATATCAAAAATATTGAGGATGAGCTATTCGAATTCACGGATACATTGTTGAGCATTATATTATTAGGTTAGAGTATAAAAAAATGTTTATGAATAAGACTCAAGGGAATGATCCATGGTAGTGAAAGTCTTTATGGGAGATAAGGAAACTATAGGAAATGAGAATGTTTATATAGTTGATCATTATAAAAATATTTAACCGCAAAAAAGAATAATTATTGAATTTTGAGATATATATACTTTGTACTTAAATTATCTTTTAATATCTTATACTTAGTATATGTAAGGTAGGGATGAAGATAAAAATGTAACAAAAATAATAGATAACTGTTTAAATGAAAATTATTACACACGTCTTTAAAAATCGATAATGAAACAAAGATTTAAAAGAGTTCAAAGTACTTTGAACTCCTTTGTTAGTATCTGTTAGTTTCTTAAGGTATATTGATGGTAAACAAATAGATATGTTTGATCCTCCTTTAATGTCCATCTCCGGTAATAAGAACGTTTGAAAACTTTAAAACAACTCCAAATATTCAAAATATTAAAGAATTCCTTGAAGAAACTATCGATAAAACACGAGTATAGGGATAGTTTTATAGTGTTAAACGAACTCTAGTTGTGTCATGAGCTGTCATATTTTGAAATAAAATTATGTATAAAAGAAATAAAACTATTATATTGAACTTTAGGCTTTAATGTTTCCCTTAAGACAAGTCATAGATAAGATAGGGAGAAAAATAAGTTCGAAGATATTTTAAGTCAGGATTAATTAGATAAATATAATTTTATAATAAATAATTTAATAGTTAAATCTAATTTTTAATTAAGTAAAAAATTTGTATTATTTTTTACAATATTTTATTATTTAATATCTATAAAATATATATTTATAAAACTAATTCATTATGAAAATAAATTATTTTCCAAACCAAAAAGATTTACAATTTAATTTAATCTCTTAGCGCAAAAAAAATTTGGCCTTAGTAGTGGCTACAGTGATTTGGGAGAGTTGTGCTAGGGTTTTGAAGGTTGATCTTGCATTCATGGAAGCCACCGCTGGCGATCAGAACGGCTTGTTATTCTGTGCAGATTTCATGCAGGGGAACTGCAACGCAGGATCTCTAGTGCCCATCTCCCCCTCTTCCCATGTCGTGGACCTGGAAGGGTGGAGTTTCGATACCAGTTATTCTATGTGGGCATCACATGATTTGCCTGTAAATCCCGCTCAGAGTTTCCAGCCCCCTCTTGTTCATGAAGTCAGTGAGCCCCTAAGAAGAATCGGGACTCAGAATTTCACGCAGAATCACCCCTCCTTTCAACAGAAGAATCTCTATGGCGATTCTGCTCCTGAGGGTAGAGTCGACAGAAAGGAGCCAAATTGTGGATATTCGTCTAACAAAATGGATGATTTGAAGGAGGAATTAGATGAGAACACACAGCCTAAGGCATTGGTCTCGGCACGGAAGTGACGCAGCCAACTGAATGAAAAGCTCTATACTTTACGCTCCCTCATTCCAAAGATCACAAAGGCATGGGATCTGCGGCCACTAAAAATCCCCAGATCCGCCATGGATCATTTAGATCAGGCTCTAAATAGACAAATTGGCCAAGATCTTACAGGTCTGACACCCCGGATGGAAAATGGCCATGCCAAATCTGCTCTAGGATGCACAAGAAGCCGTGGCACTGGGTCCAGGCACTTCTCTGACTCCTTTCAGATCCAAATTTCTCAGCCTACAGGCAGAACCATCCTGCAATGGGTCAGTTCTTCAGATCTAGTGCTGGATCTCAAACTGCATCTAGAATGGTGGATTGGGATCCCTTTAGGCCTTTAGAGACTTCTCTTTCAAGGTAAACAACTTGAAAACCTTCTTCCCCTCTCTTCTTACATCATTACCAGGAACAGCTCTTTGGTGGTAACCCTTCATCTGAGAAGAGGTGCAGTGGGACAATCATCCTCTGCTCGTCCCTTCTCATACAAAGATGCAGTACACTCTGAGAACCCCAAACCCCTGGTGGCCCTTAAACCTAAAACCTTTCTGGTTGATAAGATAGACGAAGTTCCCTCTGTTGAAATCAACCATGAAGATATTGTAACCCAACTTCAAGAATTTGCAGAAAGAGCCATCATTTGCAGATTTAACGGACTGTGGTCGCGATCTCAGGATCTCTATGCATGGATCCATGCAAATTGGACTCATCATTGTAAGATTAGTTTCTGTTCAAAAGCTTAATTCATTGTCCTATTTGATAATAGTAAGCATTATGAAAAGGCCTTAGAAGAACACCCTTGGTTCATGGGAACTGCAGGGCTCTTCTTGACTCCTTGTTTCACATATTTTGATCCAGTAGCTGCAGCAATTACCAGGACACCTGTATGGATCAGGCTTCCAAACTTACCTGCCCACCTATGGCATACTCGTGTCTATAGAGCTATAGGCAACACCTTGGGTAGTTTCATTATGGGAGACTACAGGTGGGAATCCAAAGGTCTCTACTCAAATGCCAAGATATGTGTGGAGTTAGATTTGAGCAAAGGACTTCCAGACCAAATCAATCTCAAGATAAATGACTTTTTCTGGACCTAGACACTGGATTACAAAAATACTGCATTCTGTTGCCGCCATTGCCACTAATCATGTCATTTGCAGAACACCGTCCCATCTCGCCCGGCAAAAAAGAATAAGGATAACCTCTCCAAGCCCAAGTCCAAGCGATGGACTCCTTGCTCTCCACCTCCAGTCGTGGATTCTGATTGCTCCAGCTTTGAAGAAGGTAGCGATGCGGAAATGGATCAAGCCCCTCATCCTGTGGTCCCTTCCACCGATGGTCCAGCGCAGTCCTCCGATATAGCCACCACTCAGAAACACGTCCATTTGACCTCCTCCTCTGATTCAGAAAAAGAGGGCTCCCTGTGGAGAACCCAAATCTTCAAGTGGTTATTGCTCATTCACCCCACGATGGTTGGGTCGAAGTCAAAAAAAGGAAAGGGAAAAAGCTTCGTGTTAAGGCTTCTACCCATTCTGGGTAGAAGTCAGTCGATTTTTTCTTCCAGCCATATGTTGTAGCTTCCTCCTTGTTTCACTTCTTCTCCAGAACCGAGGTTGATAGTCCTATCATTTCTGGTTGCTGGTTATCTATCTCTCTTGAATGTATCTTTTTGTACAATATTTTTGATTAATAGAATTAGTCCAATTCAGAAAAAAAGAAAAAAAAAGGTCCAAACCAATAAAAATCTAGTAACAATTCAATGTAACTGAAAATTAGTTCAAAATAAAAGACTTCTTTCTATACATATGACATGATCACTTTATCATATGTTTTTTATAATTTTGAATCCAATTGCTAAAGTTGATTTCTTTCATGTTTATGTTTTATTTAATTGAGATATTAATAAAATATAAAGAACCGAAATCATTAAGAACTTTATTGGTTTGTTTTAATGTATTATAAAGAATGATATGCAGTTATAAGAAAAAAACAAGAGGTTGTCAGGAAGCAAGTCTTTACCTTGAGTGGGCTAGCCAACATGACATTAGCATTCAACGCCACTTGAAATGGAAAAATTTTGGTAGTGTAGCTGGAATTACTTTAAATAACTTCTAAAGGTTTAAGTATCTGCAATTCTTGCATATAATCAGCCTGACTACTAGGAAAGCTTAAGAGAAATTGTGAATACAATAGAAGAGATAAATTTATGTTAGAAAAACAATATCACTTTTTTTAATGATGTGAGGGTATTTATTACTAAGATTGTTGCTAAATACTGGACTTGTGTAGATAATCAATGACGTATATCCCTCACGGTGGACACACTAAGAAAAAATATGAAGTATGCTTTAGTATAGATGAAGGATGTCCCTCTGTTATAAGGGAAATCCAAATGCTAGTTAATTTGGATGAGCAACAATAAGTTTTGGATTTTCCAGTTGTTGTTGAGGAGTTCACAAAAAATTATTTCCCCAATACTGGCTTAGAATTGGCACTTTCAAAAGAGCCAACAACAGTTGCTAGAAGCATTATTTGTGAGATCAGGTCAAGATTATAAATTGGTGTGCCAAGAAAAGGAAATGATGGTAAAGAAAATGTTGTCTATTTGTAGACGTAAACTATCTAAATCTTTTTTGAAATGCATGCATGAAAAAAGGAAATGTCTCCTCTCATTCTTGTATGGGTAGTTATGTATGTTCATAAAAATGTACCTTCTATGAAGGAAGCAGAGAGTTCAATTGAGGAATGTAAAGATTCGGCAAGGCATGAAGGCCCCCAAGACTATAAAATGAGGAAATCACATAAGTGGGGAAGTTTGTGACTTTTTCAAAAAGGCATCCAGTTTTAATAAGTATTTCTCTATTAATATTAGGCTTGAGGGTCCACACAAGTGCAATTTTCCTAAACATATGTGCAATAAAGAATGTTATCTTCGCAAAAACAGTGTGTTGTCCAAATTGAGTTTGGGGATCATGATAAGTATACTTGTCATGAAAGAGTCTGTCAAGCTCCATGCCTCATGAAGGATTGTAAAAGGGCATGTGGTCACAAGGGCCATTTCATGAGCTAATTAATGATGCAGAACATCTATGTGGGAATGAGCATGTGTGCCTTGAAAAATTCCAGGCGCCTAGAAGGTTGGTCCAACACTTGTTGTTTTTGGCCACTCACCTTACGTTAATTCCCTTGATGTTGCAACTCAATAGATAAACTGACCCTTTTCAATGTAGAAGGGATTGAACCTATCATGCAGCACTTGAAATAGGGAATTATCTCATAATTATGTAGTCTCTGCAGTAGTGTTTCTTGCTTTGTTGCTACTTAAACAACACCTCTACCTGCCTTGTCATAGGATTCCTTAATTCTAGATGATGTTTTCATTCACTCAATTACTTCTTGAGCGGGTGAATCACCGAATGAAACTATAATTGAATCCATTCAAACTGTGTGTCCCTTACAATCTTTTTTTTTTTTTTTAATGAGGTATTATTAAGTGGAAGTTGTTATTCACTTTCATGCTAAATTCCTGTAAATGGGAAGGTTAAAAATGAGTAGAGTGATTAGGTACTAATCAAAGTAAGGACAACCATATCGGGATTTTATTACCACTAAATAAAGCAGCCATTCCTTCACCTTTAGACAATAATGATTGTTACCTCACAATGACATTGACCCCCTTTGCTATGATCCATAAACTAGAGTTAATGTGGTGTCTACCTCTAAAAGAGGGGGAGGAGAATCATCTGAGCCTTTAACAATGGAAACCATTGGTTGAAAGGATGAAGATCAAAGACTCAAAAGATCCTACAATGAATTGATCACACTATATTAGTGTGGGAAGGAATGATTTATATTACGTCAACAAAATGAAACAATAAGAACCAAGGATGATTATTCAGACCATGATGTTTGGAATCGAACCTGTAGCTAATATCCTCATTGAAATGGGCAATATTGGTAATGAAACATTTTTTGCATAGTGTCAATGAAGTGCACATTAGCTACTATTGGCAACGGAACCTAAAATGATGCCAGAACTTAAATATGGACATGGGAATGCACAAATGAGCTATGGGATTTAATAGAAATGGACTTATTTGTCTTAGTTAGATGTGTCTAACATTGTCTTAGTTAGAAATGTAGCCAAAAGGATAAGCCAAAGTTTGGAATTATATGTTACAAGAAACAATAGAAAAATCTAAAAGCATACCGAGAAAAGAGTATGGAGAGACATCCCTAAAAATTAAAATGTGGAGGAATTCAAAATGGAAAATCACATGTAATTCTAGAGTAATTAAATTTTTTATAAGTCCAGAGTAATAAATTAAATCCATGTTGGAGCATGGATAGATATCCCTAAAAATTTGAAAATGTGGAAGAACCCAAAATAGAAAAACTCTCTCAGTTGTAAGTCCAAAGTAATTAACTCGTCTATAGTCCATTGTGATAAATTCATGTCGACCATTAATTTAGTATCTTAGAAGATGTAGAAACTAAAAATGAGCCAAGTAAGATACCTATATGTCAGAGCACCTAGAAATGAGCCAAAGAAGATGCACATGTCAGAGAAAATCCAAAAGAATATCCAAGAAAAGTATTATCCTTGAAAATTTTAAATATGGAAGAACCCAAAACTTAAAATCTCTCATGTGTCCCAAGCCCAGAGTGATAACTTAATGCTTGTCATTAATTTAGTATCCCGAGAAATACATTTCTTGTCAGTGAAGACTCATCATAGGACACAATTTTAAAACTTGTATTTTGTTGAAAAACCAAATTTTGAACAAAACTTGTTCGTCCTTGTGTCAATTGGCAAATTTCATGTATGATATATTGCTTCTATTACTAGAATTATGTTGATTCTAGTCTTGTATATCATAAGTCAAAGTAATGAAAATTATTGTGCATAAAGAGGCTGGATTCTGAAACACATTTATGTGAATCCCTTGAAGCCACTAGCTGAAAGCCTTGTAATGGTAAATAACAAAGTCACAAGTCTAATTTTGTATCATCCTTCCTTACGTATGTCAGTTGAGAAATGGTGTTCACTTGTATCTAATTACTAAAATACTTAATCTAGGGTATAAACCTACAAGAATGGATGTTATTGATAGCGCATAGTATAGACTTCCTACCCAATAAATGTTAATATTATAGAAATAAAAAAACATAAATAAAATAAAAGAATCGACAGTCCTTCCTTAGACATTTATGATTTTAATGTAAGTTTGACAAACATATCACCACTTAAACAAATATTCTAAAATATTTACTAACTAAAGTGCAATACCCTCACCAAACTAATCTTTAGTTGATGAAAAATGTTGGTAAATAAGATGTTAGAAAATCATTTAATTGAACAGAACCCAATCAATGTCCCAAATCATAATGAGAAATTTTGCATGTAACTGAAAATGAAATATGTTTCTTCTTATTCAAATATAAGTATTTACTTTAAAAAATAAGAAATGGAAAAAAAAGGTGATATTCAAAACTATAATATTTGAGTGACTTTACCCTACCAACTTCAAGCAATCAAAAAGTCGAACCATGGAAATCAATAAAATAAACTTACAAGATCCTGAATGAATGGAAGAGATATTATTTGTCCCAGAAGACTCAATTGATCACGTTTCATTTTAACATCCCGCAAAGAGCCATCAAACCTTTATTCTATAAGTTTTAATGCATCCTTAACTATTTCCAATTCTTCTTGTAATGTTATTTCCTACCATTTTTTTTTATGATGTCAACATCCCTCAATTTGTTGAAGGAAACTTTATGGCACCTGATTATAATTGTATGAGGTAGCTGATCCAAATTTTTCATAATAAGAATGAAAACTACATGTCGAGGCACTTGAAGAAGAATCCTTAAGGTGGTATTCCAAGCTTCACTTGTCAAAGTATCACAATCATTCACTATAAACACTTTGTAATGAGACGAGGATGAAAGAAAGAATCATTTTATCGAAGCGACTAGAAATATTATCAAGATCCAAGTTGACAACCTAACTAATTTACTTGACAACTGAGCTATCTCCATTGATCTTTTTTATACATGAAATTCATTCCCCACATGGCCTAAGCCTCTTTGGAGAAGGACAGCTTAATTTTTTTCCAAATATTCTTCCACGCGACGTTTTTTTTGTACCATGAGAACCATAAAATGACATATACCAACGCAAATTTCCCTCTTAGTATAGCATTGTTCAGAGCCTTCACATCCAAATTTTTCCCCACCAACTCCTTGAATGTCTTCGGTGCATATTTTCTTAGTAAAGCTCCTATGCCTGTCTTCATGCCTCAAATATCCATTTCTCTTGAGACCTCTTCCAGGTCCAAAATAGTCTCTTGATATTGTCTTAGAAGCGAAATCATATTCTTGTCTACAACTTAAATCATGATCTTCATATATATCCATCTCACCTATAATTTTAACTCCTTATGCATCTGTTTCTACACTTTCTTGTGAAGCACATAGCTGAGGAAGTGCCTCAGAATCAAAATCCAAGGAAGATGTAGAGTGATATGGAGTCCCTAGTACCACCGAATGGTTTGTATGGGACCCTAAAATGTTATGTGGGGAAAGTTCTTCCATCTTTCTTGCTGCTCGATCTGATATTGAAAATGGCGCTGACAATATGAAAAGATCAAGAGAATTCTTCTAGATATGATACATCTAGTATTAAATAATTTCTACAATGAAAATAATGATTCTACCCATCATTAATTTTAATTTCAATAAAACAAACAAACAGATAAAGGGCTTAAATATCCATCCCTATTTTCCTTGCTCAAATTCTACACACTCAAAATGATCTAGTAGGTATCATATTTTCGATGAACCATGAATAGTACAGTACCTAACCCAACTCTTAAAAATCAAAATATTAAAGGTGGCAAGGTTAATGACATAGTTTATCTACTACACCAAGACAATTGGAATATAGAGACCACTCACAAGCATTCCCCAAGGAAAATGAGTTGACATTTATTTCAGGAAAATGAAAGTACCACATCAATTTTCTTTATTCTCAAGGAGACCAACAAGAAGGTATGCAGTGAGCTATCTAAATGGAAGGGATGTAATGCGAATTGGTGTATAAGATGGATCAACTTCTGAAACTGCTGGTGTTGTTGATAACTATGTTCGGTCTACTACTAGATCATCTAAATTTTTTGTTATTGGATCAAGGGCTAAATCATGAGTGACTTCTTAAACTTCTTCTTCAATGGCTTAATCATTTGGAATATAAATTCCAAAGACAATTATTTCCCTAGGAAAATGAGGCAACATTTCTTTCAGGAAAATAAATGTAACACACAAATTTTCCTTCTGCTAAAGTAGTGCAACAACACAAGTTATAAAGTCTTATAACATGCATTGTAAAATGAAAGAAGATACCCCATATAATTATGCAACCCCCAAAGCACAGTTAAATAATCACAACTAGTAAACAATTCATGAGAAATAAAATAAAATTAAAAAATATGGATGTTATAATACCATAATAGAAATTCGACATATTTAATTTATATTATTAAATGGTAATCTATACCACATAATATATTTATATGTGTTTACATGCCTTCAAGAAATGTTATATATGCCCTAAACACATATCAAATATGCATTCAAATTCCCATGCATGAGGGAAACAATTCTCTGGCACCTGTAGTTACATTTGATTTGGTGCATTCCTTACAAGCAGTTTTACCATCACCCAGTAGGGAGGTGAGATCCCAATTGAAACGATAGGCTCTTGTCTATCCTCAAAATAGATCCAGCTTGAGTCCACACCTAGATTTGGATCTACTCACTCTAAATCAAGGCATCAGTCCACACTTGGATTTGGAACTACTCGATTTGAATCAAAGCATTCACACCTGCATTCACCTTCAGGGATGTCAGTGTTACTTTCCAAGGGAACTATAGATTTTCCATCAAATAAGGGAGAAACCCTAAAGTTAGAAGAAGATCAAGTCTTTGGAGCTTGAAAAAGTAACAACAGTTAGTTCATGTCATTATGGTCCAAAGTTTCATAAATTTTATGAGAGTTATCATCGAAGATAAGGTTATAGCACATTATGCAGATGGAATCAAGCATGGGAGTAGAGTGAAGATACATGTTTGGTACAAAATGAGAGTCAATACAGGAACACCATAGGTTGTGGTAGGTAAGGGAAAATTATAGTTATTTGTTTCCATCTAAGTTTAGAAATATTGAATGCCATCCCTTCCTTCTTGCTCTTGAATGAGTAGCAGATTCTTGAACTTTGATCGTATGGCTTCTGGTGCTGCTCCACAGTGTGATCTATTATAGAGTCACACCCTTGATTCTTCTGGACAGGGTGTTAAGAGCCCGAATATGTGATCATGATAGGGATATCATTATTATTTCTCACTTGAGTTGATAACTCCCCAAATTATTGATGCCCAAGGCCTGTCTATGTAAGAAAATTCTCCACTGTGAGTTCTTTGTCTCTGTTCGATGCCTATCTCATTCCTGGAAGCATAGTTATTTTTTAGGGCTTAGATTATAATGCATATGTAAACTCGGTATTTACATGGAATATTTTTGTTATAAAAAAATATGGAACTGACTCAGCCACAGAACCTCACCCCGAGAGCGTTAAGAAAATTGAACTCGTGACCTCTCAATAGAAAAGGTGTTTTAACGATACAAATGTGACCAATTAAGCTAACTCTCAAGGTTAAATTTTATAATTATATTATAACTTAGCAATATAGCTTTAATACTTTAACTCTATATTTTTCGCAATATGCCTTTAATGACTATAATTATTGTAATATTGTTTGCAATGTGATTAACAACAAATTTCAAACAACAAATGACTTCTGAATGTGATGAATAACAAAATATTTTGCACTGTGAGGAATAAGAAACATTGTTGCAATGTCACATACAATAAACATTATCACAATATCGCAAACAATAAACGAAATTGCATTATGAAAAACAACATATGTCATTGCAATGTGATGAACAATAAGTGTTATCATAATGTGATAAATAAAAGGCATCTTTGCAATATGAAAAACAATAAACGACATCGCCATGTGCCAAATAACCGATGGCGTCGTAGCATCACAAGTAAGAAATATCATTACTATATGACCAAAAATAAGTGTTGTTTCAATTTGACCAATAATAAACGGTGTTGCAATGTGATGCATAAAAAATGACATCACAAGGTGATGAGCATTGAATCTTATTACACATAAACAAAAAATGGTGTTGCAATGCCACAAGTAAAACCATTGAAAAAGATGGTTGACCATGTTTAACTGAGTCAACCATGATATTTCCTTGGTTTACTAAGGTCAAACATGATCAAGCATGGTCATATGTGGTCAATCATAGTCCATCGTAGTGAAAAAGGTCAAGCATGGTCAGCATGGTCATGATAGCCAACCATGTTAAAGTAAGGTCAAAACATGGGCAAACCACGATGAACAATGGCCTACATGATCAACATGGTTCACAATGGTTACAATTGTCATCTATGGTCAACATGGTTAAGATGACCATCCATGGTTGATCATAATCCTCTATAGGTAAATGTTGAAAACCCTAATCTAACATGTTTAGTCATAGTTGGTCATATGTTGAGCATTATCAACCATATATTAACTATTGTCAAACATGGTCGAATAAGATCAGTGATGGTGAAACATGGTCAATGAAGCTCAATCATGATTAAACATAGTCACCAAATTCGACCACATTCAACCTTGTTCAACCATGTTCAAAACAAGTTAAACCTTGGTCAACCATGCTCATCCATGATCAATTAGAGTCAACGATAGGCAACATTGTCAACCATGCTCAACCTTGGTTAGTATGGTCAAATCATGGACAACATAAACAACCACAACTTGACAATATTCAACCATAGTCAACCATGGTCAAACACGCTCACCACATTTAGCCATCGTCAAACTTGTTCAATTTTGTAACATTAAAGTAACATAAATACATTGTTATATTAATGGTTGACCATGTGAAAGCATGGTCAACCCCATCAACCTTCTTAAACCATTAATATAATGTTAATGTAACTATTAATGTAACATTCATATAATAATGATTAGCATTAATGTACCATAGATACCTTGTTATATTAATGGTTGACCACGACCAACATTAGTCAACCATGGTCGACCTTGTCAACCAATTTTAACCATAGCCAAACAATGTCAACCATAGTCAACCATGGTCTACTAATTAACCATATTAATAATGTGGTTGATATAGACCGATTGGTGTCATTTTCCACCTTTCATAGTCAACCAATGCCATTATAAGTGAAAATGATGCCAATGATCATATATTAGCCATTTTATCATTGTGGCTATACTAATATAAATAATGAACATTTTTCATCTATTATAATGCCTTTAAACATTTAAATATTTAATAAAAAATTCATTTCAGTAAAAAAAAAATTAAACACATTTAACACTAATGCATACCCAAGCCCATTTATAGGAGCATGATATTGGAAAAATCTATTAAATATTGAAACTTATTGAATCACACTAACATTTGAAGAGGTACTTATCATTTTTTTCGAAACCATTACTTATATCCAATTTTGTTGGTTTTGTTTGTTTGTTTGTTTTTGCTTTTTTTTTTTATGTCTAAAAGACACTTTATTTTATTATGTATTTGAAGAGGTTCTTATAATTTTTTCCAAAACCATTGCTTATATCCAATTTTGTTGTTTTTGTTTGTTTGTTTGCTTCTTCTTCTTTTTTTTGTCTAAAAAACACTTTATTTTATTATGTGAAAATATTATT
The DNA here is from genome assembly GCA_031772625.1 of Pinus tabuliformis. Lineage (NCBI taxonomy): Eukaryota > Viridiplantae > Streptophyta > Pinopsida > Pinales > Pinaceae > Pinus > Pinus tabuliformis. The sequence continues at coordinate 656,676,367 of CM062808.1, forward strand.
TATTTTTCTTTTTTAGTTAAGTTGAGTTCACATACAAGGTTTTCTTACATCCCCACAATTAGCTTCCACCCTCAACCCTTGCACAAAGGATTTAAATATATGAATTAATTAGAACTAAACCCCACACAAATAATACTCTTTACTTTTATATAATATCATGATACATATGAATGAAGAGAACAAAAGATAAGTAAGTCACTACCATGATCTTAACATATTTTGTTGATGATATAATTACCATCACAAAAAATCATTAATTTAGAAGATTTTACGATTTCCATGAGTAGAAATGGCTTGATGGCGAGAGGTAAACACTTGCTCTCACATAGTAATTGACAGGCTCATAGCTTTACTTTCCATATTCTTGCTTCTTTCCATTTTTGTAGGCTTGAGAGGTAAACACTCGCTCTCATATAGTAATTGACATTTTTGTAGGCTTGAGAGGTAAACACTCGCTCTCACATAGTAATTGACAGGTTCATAGCTTTACTTTCCATATTCTTGCTTTTTTCCATTTTGGTAGGCTTTTGAGCTATTTCACTATCTTAGTCTGTCTTGTTATTGATCTCTTTACTTGTTCTTATATTATTAGATTTAAGACTTTTGTGATTCATATTATAAATAATAATGTCTTTAAGATTAATCATATCATTAAGATTTGGTCAACCAAAATACAATTCATTCTCAAGACAAACATTCTTATATTCTAAAAAATTGGAAAAAAACAAAATCACTCCATACTTAAAAATAAAAATTTAACCTCCCTCCACCCGAGTCTACCACTTCTCATCTTTACTTCGCTTCTTCGAGGGAAATTATTATTATCCAAGTAAACGGAGAATCATTGTAATTATTTTACAATGAAGAAAGTTTAGCAAAGTGAATGACGTGAGTCATGTATGCAAGTTCATGGACAAAATTCGATAATAAACTATTCTTACCAGAAACAACCCAACTCATACCTACGGCCCCAAGTGCATGCAATTAAAGCTATAGGGAACTTTTGTTGTAGGTTTGCTCGAGAAGTAAAGAAATATGTCGTGTCCATGGAGTAGACTATTTGCTTTAAAAATTAAGAATTCCCCCATCTTTAAGTAGAAAGAGTGTTTAAGTATATTGTACGTCAAGAGATATGAAGGTGTATAAGATCCCTATGTTTTACGGTTATATAACAAATTCATGGTCTAGAGAGCGGAAGAGAGAGGACAGTAACAGGAAGATAAAAGAAATTACACCTTGTTTTATATGCAGCAATATATTGTTGTTGAGAATTTCCAAAATCTTATTTGTATCGTTAAACTCTTCAAACATTACACACAAGGTTCCAAAATTTCTCAACAACAAATTTCACCTAATCATTAACACAAATTTCAGGTTTCAGAACACTCTTACTTCCAAAATAATCCTGTTAGAATAATTGACTAAGCTCAAACTTCTGGAATACACCCTCGCATCCCATCAAGGTGTACAAGAAACCCAAAAAAAGAACCCGTTAACATACGGAACTGGTAGGCCCCTTTCTCCGTTTCATGGCCATTGTGTCTTTTTCTGATAGGTTTTTTATGTCCAACATAGCTCTTTACAGTTTTCTTTTCTTAGTTATATCTTACTGTTTAATCAGTCATATGAGGCAGTTAATAGATCTGCACTGTGCCCACACACTATTTCAAAGAATATGTTCCTTTTCGGAACTGTTGTGAATCCGATTTTCCATGAGGTAGGTGCAGGACTGTTGTGAATCCGATTTTCCATGAGGCAGGTGCAAGATTGTTGTGAATCCGATTTTCCATGAGGCAGGGGAGTAGTCTACCTCGGCAGAGGAATGGCCCGTTTTCCCGCACCGGCCGGAAAATCGTCCATCTCCGGCTGCCGGCAATCCCTCCGCCCTCCGCCACCTTCCCCTCGCTCCGCCACCCTCCTTCGCCGCCCAGCCTTCCCTCGCGATTCTGAAAGAGCCTGACAATGGATTCGGCGCAGCTGTAAATCCTGACATCCCCTGACAGATTGGGGACGAGCTCGAATGTCGGGAACAGAGAGGAATGGCTCCAATTCGAATTGAGGAGGTCCCGCAGTTGCTCCCTCACGCAATTTCCTTGCCGCTCTGTAATTGCCCTGACCTCTGCAAGTCCGCTCTGCAATTCCCCGGAGCTCTGCAACTCCTTTCTTTTCTGCTCTGTAATTGCCCCGACCTCTGCAATTCCAAACCCAGGTAAGATCCGCAAACTCCATAAGCAAGACTTGCTGAACAAAACTTTATTATTGAATTTGTGTCTTCGTAATACCATTGGTCCAATCGAAATGAAAAATTCACACGATTTGATTGCTTCGGCTACAATGTGCTCCTTTTTCACTCTGCTATGCCCTTGTAGGTGCACACAATGGCAGAAGTAAACAACTCTTAATGGCTCTGTGAGTCTAATAGCCATCGTTTGCATAAAATCAACCACAACCACCAACAGTATAACTCATATGAAATCCTTAATCCCTTTGGAAATTTCACTTTGCGTTCTATTGTCAACTGCAAGTTGACATAGATTGAATAAATCAGAACTATCTTACGAGAATATAAATTAAGATTAAGCAACAGAATTTAAATGCGAGACTTTCCCCAAAGGGATTCATGATTTTAACTGAGTTCGGATCTCTGTGGCTATGGTTGGTTTTGATTAAAGGGTGTCTATATCTTATCTGCTAACACGGCTATCTTTCACAAAAACGACATAGATTGAATAAATCAGAACTATCTTGCGAGAATATAAAGTAAGATTAAGAAACAGAATTTAAATGTGAGACTTTCCCCAAAGGGATTCATGATTTTAACTGAGTTCGGATCTCTGTGGCTATGGTTGGTTTTGATTAAAGGGTGGGTGCCTATATCTTATCTGCTAACACGACTATCTTTCATAAAAACTATACCCAAAATCTACCATTTTTTATTATTTTCCTGAAAAAATTGACTGAATGTTTTCCCTCATTCAACTGGTTCTATTGCCCTTTGGTCGGGGAATTGTCTCTGTTGGTTCAAAATGATTGGTGCCTCTGACTGAACCATTGCTTCTGTATTGCTCCTTGGTTATTTGAGGACAAGGAGGCTTCTACCTGGTTTTCTCGTGCTGGCTTTTGCAGAACCACCTTGCCACAGTTTGAAATTAATTCTTGCCAATATTTCTAGATCCGTGGATGGTTTCTCTTTCATTAGTTTGTTCTCTTGGGTTCTCATTCCTCTCTTTCTACTTATCAGTTTCCTTGGTCTGGGTTGTCTTCTATATTTTCCTTTACCCAACAAGTTTTTGTGTCGTCCTTTGCCTTTCAGAACTGCTGGTTATGTGTTCATGAATATTCCAACAGATTCAAACTTAGAGAGCCTGGCAAACCATTCTCTAAATCCAGATCAGAACTAACATTGTTTCACGTTTTATGATCTTCCATTTGCTTGTTGCTCAGCCACTATTAATAGTTTTTCCATTGTTTTTCTGAGTTTTTCTGATGGATCACAAGTTTGTCTGGTCTAAGAACTCCACCAAAAGGGTTGGAATGCTAAACCCACTCTCCAACCATTCTGGTTGCATCTTACATAGTATCAAATCCCATTCCATTGATATGTTAAGACTTACTTTTCCCATACACTGCACTCACCACTCTACTGTAAGGTTGGAATGCTGGGTGTATCTTACATAGGATTAAATTTCACAGTCCATTTATATGTTCAGGCTTACTTTTCCCATGCACTATGCCTGCAGGCTTACTTACATTATTTCAAATTCATTAGTTATTTTATATTCTGGTTATAGTATATGTAGTGACAAAATATTTTGTTTTTCCTTTTTCTTTCTATGATAACTTTTACAAAACTGCATTGGAAACCAAAAAAGCTTGGGCATTCGAAAGCTTCTGTCATTTTAAGATTAAAAATAACGAGAGACATGGCCAGAAAGCCAATTTCTGTCTGTAACATTCAAATAGTATTGAGAATGAGCTTTGCCACACAATCAAATATCAAGAAAGAAAGACTGAAAGCCAGCTTACATATCTTATTGTTGTAAGCTTTAAACATTTGCAACCTACTTGAGGAGGGGAGACTTTGAAGCTAGCTTACATATCATATCTTTTGAAATCCTTAAACATTTGCAACCTTCTTGATGAGGAGATTTGACACCTTGTTTGTTCCGAAGGTTGAGCAACAGAAAAGGAAGGCACACACACACATCACATTATGACTCTTGATGGTATCTTTACCTTTGGATTAAAATCATGGAACCACCTATTCAAATGGAAAATATAAAGGGCAGGATCCCAAAATCCATTGGCCATTTCTGAAAATAAAATCATGATCTTCCTTCAGTTTGAAATGAGAGGAGAAAAAGCCTTGTCCATGCATATAGTAGTATTCGCTATTTTGTTTGCAGCACCCATTACTTCTAATTACCTGAGAATTTGGCCATTCTACGATGAGGTTACCCATCAATACATGGTCTAAAGATAGAAGGGTTTCTTCTTTGAGAAGGTTGGAGGGAAGATCAAAGGTAAGGGCATTTGTCTTTCTTCTATCAAATTTCTATTGTGGAGAGGAGCTACTCCATTTTTTTATTGTTTTTTTTAATAGAAAAATAGGTCTTATATCTACAAATAAAAATGCATAAAGTGGAATGGTATATAGTATATACAATGGATCTCTACCTCTTTTGTAGCATGACTAAAGCAGGCGAAAATCATAATAACTTATAAGTTGTCAATCAAGAGATTGAGCATCTTTGATCAACACAGTGCCCTTAGCCAGGAGCTTGTGGTGGATCTCATTGCCATAAAGAATAGAATGCAGAGACTGAGCTATGCTTTTTCTTAAGTACAAACTTCGTTTGACTTTCCAAAGGATGAAGAATGCTGAAATTTGAGATATTTTCCAAATCCTAGAAAAGCAAAATGAAGATGAAAATGGTCATCTCCAAGAACTGCAACATGCCACTGCATACTGTCCTGGAAAGGAATTGAATACTGATCCACCGCATATATCCAACAACTCTTGGCAAACAAGCACTCCCAAAAGATATGCTTCATCATCTTCAGATGTTGATAAACTGGATATAATCCATTTGAATGGATCTCCTGCCACTTCTGTGGAACTGAATTTCCTGCCTTCGTAAAAAGAACTTTGAATGGATCTCCTGCCACTTCTGTGGAACTGAGAGGTGATCGGACTGGTTGGGGGCGTCCTGCTATGAAACTGTTTGGAGTTGATCCCCTGGAGGGGGAGGCTGAGAAGAGACCCAAGAATCCTATCATCCAAATGTAGTTCCAGTCCTTTGGGAGTGGCACTTCCATAAATCTATATCTACGTATATTCTTGTGCAAGCATAGATACCAACTTTTGGTTGGGATCTACTCAAACAATGGCCCAAATTATTTCCTTATTGTCTCTTGAGTGAAATAGTTCTGAAGGTTGAGCAGCAGAAAAGGAAGGCACACACACACATCACATTGTGACTCTTGATGGTATCTTTACCTTTGGATTGAAATCCTGGAACCACCTATTCAAATGGAAAATATAAAGGGCAGGATCCCAAAATCCATTGGCCATTTCTGAAAATAAAATCATGATCTTCCTTCAGTTTGAAATGAGAGGAGAAAAATCCCTGTCCATGCATATAGTAGTATTCGCTATTTTGTTTTCAGCACCCATTACCTCTAATTACCTGAGAATTTGGCCATTCTACGGTGAGGTTACCCATCAATACATGGTCTAAAGAAAGAAGGGTTTCTTCTTTGAGAAGGTTGGAGGGAAGATCAAAGGTAAGGGCATTTGTCTTTCTTCTATCAAATTTCTGTTGTGGAGAGGAGCTACTTGATTTTTTTATTGTTTTTTTTTAATAGAAAAATAGGTCTTATATCTACAAATAAAAATGCATAAAGTGGAATGGTACATAGTATAGACAATGGATCTCTACCTCTTTTGTAGCATGACTAAAGCAGGCGAAAATCATAATAACTTATAAGTTGTCAATCAAGAGATTGAGCATCTTTGGTCAACAGAGTGCCCTTAGCCAGGAGCTTGTGGTGGATCTCATTGCCATAAAGAATAGAATGCAGAGACTGAGCTATGCTTTTTCTTAAGTACAAACTTCGCTTGACTTTCCAAGGGATGAAGAATGCTGAAATTTGAGATATTTTCCAAATCCTAGAAAAGCAAAATGAAGATGAAAATGGTCATCTCCAAGAACTGCAACATGCCACTGCATACTGTCCTGGAAAGGAATTGAAGACTGATCCACCGCATATATCCAACAACTCTTGGCAAACAAGCACTCCCAAAAGATATGCTTCATCATATTCAGATGTTGATAAACTGGATATAATCCATTTCAGAGCCCACTTGCCTTGGATGGGATCCTCAGATAAATCACAAACCAGGCAAAATCACTTTAGCTTATTAGAGAGCCAAATATACCACAAACTGTGAATTTGATGCACCTATCTCTCCTCTGCATCAGTGGATACCCATCTTGCATTGAGAACCATAGATAGTAGGTGTCTCTAATGAAGAATTGAATACGATTGCCTGGAGTCATACTACAGAAGTAGGGGACAAAAACTCCAAGCCCAGTCTCTCCAAAAAGGCCTCAGGTATCTCAATTTTCATCTTTAAAGCTCAATGTCTTGAATAAAACTCCTTAGCTCCTTATTAGAGATATAGTCTAGGGCAAGCAAACCAAATTATTATTGAGCAAGAAAATGCCGACCCTTATAGCTTTGAGGAAAGATCTCCATAAACCTCTACAAAGGAAGAAGCCTTTTATGCTTGAGCTATGAGCCTGAAAATGAGGCATCTCAGTAACACAAGACCCGTGGATATGCCAGCTCCAAATGGACTGATTGGCTAGATCCCACCCTTCTCATCTGCCCTTGGAATTCCAATAGACCAAACTCGAGGCATCCCTCCAAGCTGACCAAATATTGTGGAAAGTAAGAAACCTACGGACTTGAAAAGGTTGAGGCAAGAGATAATATCACACTCCTAAGCTAAGTCACACGGTTCATGTTAGAGCTTCTGTTTGACAATGTTTGAATTTTTTGATGAAGTTTGGATGAGGTTTGCTATTACGTTTGTCAATATACATTTTCTATATATATATATAAACTTTAATTACCATAAAATAGTAACAGATTGAGGTATGGAGTCATGGACATGGAAACTGTGAGGATCGATTACAAGTTTGAGCTGTGGCATGAGGTCATGATATTGAGGTGTGGACTTGGTCAGTGGCCATGAGGTTGGCTGAACCACAATTTTTTTAGGTTTGCTGAATTTCAAAGCTTAAGGTTGAAGTTCAATGAATCTTGTGACATAAATCCAAAGGCTGCCTGAACTTGACCAATGTGTTGAGCAGTTATCAACCAATGCCGAAACCGAATCTGCTGGGAGCATTACCCTCAAAGACGTTACCACTCTCTTTGGGCCACCAGGATATGGCCAAAAATTGATGTTGTCTTTGGGCATAGCACAAACAACTTGAGGTGCCAACAAAGTTTCCTCTCACCACCATACTTTGATCACAAGTGGGTTCATACTACATAGAATGTGGTCTAATTGCTGAAACTAAGTCCTGTTGGGGAACCAACAAGAAGCATTATAAACATGAGAAGCTTGGAGAATGCACCAGACAACAGTCTAAGTCATTGGGTTTGGTGAACATTATCCTCCAAGTTTGAAAATTTCCAAACTTGATATGGATTAAAACTCATAGATGTAGTTGGGTCCAATAATGAGCATTTCATCTATATAAAGTGGTGATTGCTAAATGTGTTTTTTGTAGAATAGTTTCCAGTATTGAAAGTGTTGCAGTGTAAATGAACACAAATTATCTGCTTTTTTTAATTATATATGATTGAAAAACATGTTGAGTATTAGGAAATAGATAATTGTCTACTTGTTTAACATGAATTTATTGTTATTTATTTTTCAGGTTTTTGAAGTGTAAAAAATGGTGCAAAAGTGGCGTTTATGCATTGAAGTGTCTTGCTTTCCAAATCCAGGTCGAGTAGTTATTAAATTCGTCCTTTACAATATGGCAACAAATCATTTATTTCATGGAAAGAGAGAAGTGCCTGGAATGACGACAAACAATGAGGCATGTTACATTTCCCTTGTTGAAGGGTTAAAAGAGGCAAAACAACATGATGTCAATGATATTGAAATCTTCACCAACTCGGAGTTGATATGTAATCAGATGAAAGGCATCTATCGGGTTCGGAAGGACAATTTAAAACCTCTTCATAAGGAAGCAATAAATTGGAGTTGTCAATTTCAACATTTTACCATCAATCACTCTGCAGATATTGAAAAGATGTCCACTGATATAATGTCCAAAGCATTTTTAAGCACATATGTAGATGCCAAATATGACATAGGATCACCATCCACTGCAACAGAAATCATTGATCATCATCAATATAAATCCCCATTGTGCGAATGGGTTGTTGTTATCATTTTTCTGGGGTCTATCATAGCTTGGTTCTTTCACTAAAGAAGAACCTATTAATGTTTTATTTTCCCCAACATACAATGATTACTGTTTTTTGTATGGGAGACAAATTTATGGACAAATGTATTTTGAGAAAAGTCACTGATTCATGGTTTTGTGATTGTCATCAATACATTATGATGTTGTCTGATCCTTCCAAACACCTTCTCAGATCTTTGTTTCTGGAGAGATATTCATATGCTATGTGATTTGTTCGTTGGTCGTTGATCAGTGATGAAAGGTTTCTTTACTATGTTTATAAGCAATTAATTCTTAATGACACATATTTCTCTTGAAACTAGTTTCAATTTATTTCTCTTCTAGTTTACATAACTGGCTGGATAGTACCTATTTTTGGAAGACTTTGAGAGATAGTTTGAAAGTAAAGTTGCATTTTGCCAATTTATCTGTTCAATCTATATGAGTATTTGTTTTTTTAATGTAAATCAAGCATTTCATGGATTTTTTTAGGGTTCAAGACCATATAACAAGATTTAAAGTCATTATATAATGACAATTAAATTTGAGTAGCAAAGATAGCAATCATTCGTTTTAAACACTAGAAATAAACTCAATTGACCCTCGTGATTACTTGCAAAATCTTATTTCTCAGTTTTATTATTTATAAAATGAAATTAACTGCTTTTACAATGCATGTGATGAGATATTGTACATAAACAAGTGACATACTTGTTCATAAAGGGCACTCATACAATCTTTCTTGTTTATATCTATTGTCCACAAATCAAATCTCGGAATCTCAAGTACCCGAAGTTGCAATATTAGAGTGTAACAGGTTCTCTCAATCAACCAAGATGGTTGAAATCACAGTTTAAAGAAAAAAAATTGTGATATCAACAATTTCAGGTAAGCCAAATTCTAGAGATAGCCTGAAACTTGTTATATTATTTCATATTTAAAAAATAATATAAAATATAAAATAAATTAACATTAATTTAATTTAACCCATGGGCTTAGAAGAGTCCATGATAAAGCTCATTGTTTTAAGGCACTTCTTATGTGAAGATCGCTGATTCCAAATCCTTTTTATGTGAAGATCGTTGGTTCAAAATCCTGTAACTGTAGCTTAAGAAATGAACATAAATTCAACTTAATTCCAAACTCTACATTTCCCCTAATTCTACTCAACTCTGAAATTTCCATTTTTTTTAATTCTGCTCAAATCTAAAGATTCCATGGTTTTAATCTTCTCCATGTTTAATAAATTAAAAATCAAAATAAATATACTATAATATTAATAAATTAATAACATATTTCATCCATTTCAAAAGATAATGTGCTTCTTTACTCGGATTAACATGCTGAATATGCATTGAATTGATGCAAAGATCATTGAATTTAAACGATGCTATGGTAATTGATGGGAATGAAAAGAAGTATAGCAAACTTCCTAACAAACTTCCAGGATAGCAAACTTCCTAACACAAGCAATCAAACATATATGAAGTATGGTATGAACCTCTTACCTGTGGACATGTTTTTAAACAAAAGATGGAAAAATCAAAATCAAATCTCCAACTACCCACATAAGGCAGAGAGTGATATGTCAGATTAAATTACAATACATTTACTGTAGAAAATTAAATTACAGTACATTTACTACAGAGCAAAAAAAAATCAGAGCAAGGGCAAATAAGTTTCTTAAGCAGCACGAGAATTGGGCAAAAAAGTTTCTTAACACACCACAAGAACTACCTAAAGAGAGTTGAATTGAGCAATTTTTTTCAGTTAAACTCTCTTGACTTTAATCTAAAAGACCAGCATTAACAGAATCAAGTGCAAAATTGATATTTTAACATATCTTAACTACCAATATTTATAAGAGAAACGACTTACATATAGATAGCCCAGAAAAATGGTACAAAGCTTTCATTAAAACATATCTTAACTACCAATATTTATAAGAGAAACGGCTTACATATAGATAGCCCAGAAAAATGGTACAAAGCTTTCATTAAAATTGGTGTACCAGGGCTACAGAATGAAGAGTTACTGGTTTAAGTTTGGTTTGCCTTAGTTTGAACAAAAGAATGAACATGATCACAAATGCATTCTGATCCTAATATCTATAACTTATCTGGAAAAAACTTATAGTTTGAAAACACAGTAGTTGCTTCTTTGAAGGGCACGAAGTTTGTCAACGAGGAGTGGATGAGATGGATGGCTTTGCATTTTATGCAAAGTATGATTATGAATGGCTTCAGAACCAAAGATGCTGTTAGAAAGTACAAGAAAGGAAAGGACACTTGCACAATGGCCTACCATTATAGGCACAAAGTCTATAGGCACTTGGTGATGTCAAACTACTTGGACAATATCTGGGGAACACTTTCAAGTTCAGATATCTTGGAACTACAAAAGGAATCATTTATACCAGTTGCAAATGACACCAGGATTACTACAGTAAGTGTTCTTTATGTGCAGCTTGGATTAGACTTGGCCCCATTTGCCCTTGAGCTTCCAGGTTTATATCTTCCATATGTTAGGATTCTAAGAGAGATCAGACTGGGAAACTCCAACTTTTGACAGTGCAATGAACCTGTTGGTACAAATCCAGCAAGCAACTTGGTATCAACATCTCAATCCCAATGAGCTGCGTGCAGTTTTACTACTTTTACAATTTATATGTAAAGAAGGAAAGAAACATTGAAGTTCATTAGAAGTTTTAGAGGTTGTTGAAGTTGCAACAAGTGGAGAAACTATTGTGCAATCTGCTGATTTACATATTGTAACTTATAGAACAAGCAGACAGCTCAAGCAAGAAGAGATCCCAGCTAACTTATATAATACCGAGAAGCATGACAGTTTTGTTGATAAGTTTTCCTTAGGCAGAATATTGGTTGGCAATGCTCCTAAACAGGTTCATATCAGTTAAGAATCAAGATCTTCCATAAACTCAGAAAAGGAAAGGTATTAACCTGTCCACTGTTGTTGGGAGATAAATCATCCATCTTCAAACAGAATAAAGGGTGCACCTTGTTTATGTTTACTCAGAAAACTCAGAAGGAACTAATCTGGTTTGAAACTTAAAAGCAAGATAAATCTTGTCATGCCTATATATATATACGTATGCAATGATACTTGAAGCTGACCTCAGATTGGGAGATATTCAATTAAAGTTAATAAAAGTTTGGAGCTAGACAGAAGATATATCATAAGTTAATTTAAAATTTATGTGGTTAACATGTTGGGGGTAATTCTAAAATAAAGAAAATATTGATCCAAACCCTAGAAGAAATTGATATGCACATGAGATGCTCCATATGTTTGTCTTGATGGTTATGATGTGTGGTTAACAACCTTATTAGAGAATCCATGGATATAGATTCTCGTGGATGCAAAAGAATGGGAGGGGACTATAGATACCCTAATTCTTACTGACTAATTTAGAAATGGCATGAGTTACACAAACTTGAATAGAAATTTTGTTGTCATGTGAAAAAGTCTTTTATATGAAAACTAGTTTCATGTCTTAAGGTGAAGATATTCTTAGATAATAGTGTCACACTTAAGACTAATTGGGGGACATAGTTTGCATAAGTTGGAACAAAAAAATATCATGCAAATGGAACTCTATATATTAGAGAAAATATGAGATTTGACTAATACCAATGATGAATATCAAAAGTGGGATTAATCACCCTAGATGCACAATCCTTTAAAGTTGTGGCAACGTTAGTAATTTTTTCTTATGTTACACTCAAGAAGGCTAAAAACAAATAGTTTATCACTGATAGTTATGATAAGGTGATGTGCCATTATAAACAACAAAGCAATCAATAAAACATAATAGGGGAATGAAAAATAATTGGACTAAAAATTGAATGCATTGATTGTTAACTAATATTTACATCCAATGCATTAACACATAAGAAACAAGACTATAAAAATCTATAGATATTACCTCAAATAGACAATGTGATTATGTGAGGATTGGCTCAACTATAAATATGTTATTGACACAAAAGAATGAGCTATAAAGAATGGTGTATATCAAAGTGATTTTAGAGAATTGTTGTGATATAGTTAGAGAGTTATGGTAGTGATTGATGTCTCTAAAAATTTTACAGCATATTTATATATGAAAACATATGAGCTTCCAGGTTTATATCTTCCATATGTTAGGATTCTAAGAGAGATCAGACTGGGAAACTCCAACTTTTGACAGTGCAATGAACCTGTTGGTACAAATCCAGCAAGCAACTTGGTATCAACATCTCAATCCCAATGAGCTACGTGCAGTTTTACTACTTTTACATTTTATATGTAAAGAAGGAAAGAAACATTGAAGTTCATTAGAAGTTTCAGAGGTAGTTGAAGTTGCAACAAGTGGAGAAACTATTGTGCAATCTGCTGATTGACATATTGTAGCTTATAGAACAAGCGGACAGCTCAAGCAAGAAGAGATCCCAGCTAACTTATATAATACCGAGAAGCATGACAGTTTTGCTGATAAGTTTTCCTTAGGCAAAATATTGGTTGGCAATGCTCCTAAACAGGTTCATATCAGTTAAGAATCAAGATCTTCCATAAACTCAGAAAAGGAAAGGTATTAACCTGTCTAGTGTTGTTGGGAGATAAATCATCCATCTTCAAACAGAATAAAGGGTGCACTCTGTTTATGTTTACTCAGAAAACTCAGAAGGAACTAATATGGTTTGAAACTTAAAAGCAAGATCAATCTTGTCATGCCTATATATATATATATATATATATATATATATATATATATATATATATATATATACGTATGCAATGATACTTGAAGCTGACCTCAGATTGGGAGATATTCAATTAAATTTAATAAAAGTTTGGAGCTAGACAGAAGATATATCATAAGTTAATTTAAAATTTATGTGGTTAACCTGTTGGGGGTAATTCTAAAATAAAGAAAATATTGATCCAAACCCTAGAAGAAATTGAGCTAATGTCAAGTCAGGGTTGATTTGTCAATAAATTCACATGATGAAAGGTGTAGGAGCAGCATTGTGGTCCATATGTACACACTTAAATGAAAACTTGAGGTTTTGTTGGCATGGTTTATTTATTTGGAAACTAAGCTTTCATTAATCTCTGTTAGGAAAATTCATCAGCACAGTGCTCTCTATTTGGTAAATAAGAACTACCAAGTTGTGAGAAATCTCATATGTAATACAACTAGAAGCTTAAACTTGAAATGCTTTCTCTTAGAGGGTGAAAGCGGGCATTAATCATATGAACACCGTAAATAAAATTAGATTTGTTTTGATCATATAACAAATCTAACATTTTAGATAACATTTCAGAATATATTTGAAGAACAATTTAGATTGATGTCCAAAACACTAATTCATTCCCAAATTGTGGTGTGTATACAGCATTGTTACAGCTTAGTCTGCAATATTATACCAATTACGTGAGAAAATGCAGAAACATTGCAGTAAAAAGAACCAACCATTCAATTTGTTGAACAATTACAGAGCCATGTGAATTAACTCGACATTCCATGTCAAAGTTCAAAATTTCATGAAACTTCAGGAGAGTAGTGGCATATGATTGAACTGTTACTTTTGCATTGATGAGGGCTCAAACATTCCTCGGTGCTCATCAGGCACCCATATTTTTAATATTGCACTGATGAAGGCTCAAACTTTCCTCAAATTTTGCATGCACCCATGTTCTCAATGTACCTAGATCCTTCTGAAACAACCCAACATTCCATGTCAAAGCACAAAGTTTCATGAACTTTAAGAGAATAGATTATGTCCATGAACAGATTATGAAAAAGGTATTTTTATAACAACATAACAATGGGAAAACATAAATATACTTATCATATTCTTTGTGCATACCTCATTGATTCCCATTAGAGTTGAAGTCCTTCCATAGATGGTCAGTCATGGTAGAAGATGATGCTTCTCCACTTATTCTATAGTTACCTAGAAAAATGTCCAATGTTATCGCAAAGAAATTTTCTAGAGCATCAAGGTATATGTGCACACACAATGAAAGAGTGTCAAATGTACCTGGCATGGGAGATAAGGTTGGATGGTCTTGCATCTCCCTTTGGTCTTGGGTTATCGCCATGGTTGGGGATTATTGCATTGCTGTAAAAAATAAACATACCACATGTTAAAGAATAGTGGTGATTAAATACTTAAATCTAAAACCATGACTCTATTCAACACATGAAACTAACCTGGAACCATAGAGACGCCATTATTTGATCGATGACGTCCTCGCTTATTGAGGTATTGAAACTCAAATGATTCATATTCTGATGGATCAACATTTAAATCAATTTCCAAACCATTATTTTTTCTGCTGCTTCTTCTTTTCTTTGTGGGGCTCAGGAAACTCTTCTTCCTCTTCAAAGATGGATCAAGAGATTCCAATCCAGGTGTGAAGTCAAAATCAGTAACGTGCAAATTATTGGCTTCATCCAACATTTTTTTAAGCATACCAGTCAACTGGATTGTCTTCGCCAAAGTAGTAGGAGGGTTATCTAAAATGAGATGTGTATAGATAAACAACTCCTCCCTTGCCAAATGAAGTGCCTCAGCATCTTCATCAACAACATTTGTGGCCATAAGAGTAGCATCAACATCTTCATCATGGTTTTGAGGCTCTATATTGATCTCAGGTGGGTCATTGCATATGTTATCCTCTGCATGTTGATGAAGCAATGGATTTGAATTATCCAAGTGGAAATACAGCGAATTAACCTTTATGGCATGTTTGCAAATGTTTCCACGGATAGACCATGGACATTCACAGGTTATAAAATCCTTACGATACCAGGTGACAAGATATTTTTTACTTCGATCTGTCTGACTTCTCACCCAATAGGCACGGGTTATGCTCTCATGAGGACAACAATCAGTATCCATAATTTTTCTTACTCGTTCCACTGATGATTCTAGCTGCTTTTCTCTCTTATAGTTGTTTAGAAATCCTTCTTCTTTTAAGATTTCCTTGAACCGATAACAAGGTTGAACTGTTGTTAGTAGCATATGCAATAACCGATCCATCCTCCGGGCACATTTTTTCCTTCTATCAGATAGAAATGATTTTTTTAGGTAACAATGGTATGACTCAACAGCATTATTGGTCTCCTGATTTGCATGAGGAAACTCCCGACAACCTTTCACCCACATACCTAATTGCAAATAGAACGATGTCAGTCTCACTATATCACCTTTATAAAAGTAAAAAATGCATATAATACGAAAAAAATGTTTACTTACGAATTTTATCTCCAGTGACCCAATTCTTGTTGAAATAGTCTAAGAACTTCTCTTCATCTGCAAACTTGATAAAAAATTGATTGATTGCATCTTCCACTTCATAATTGAGAGTGTGTTTCATGATGAAACCTAACTTACTGAACATCTCTTTGGCTTTTGTGGAACTAGTGGCCAACCGATTGACATTTTTCAACCAAGCCCTCCGTACATGCCAAACGCATAAGATCACATCACAACCCGTGATCCTCCTGCCATAGTCAATGCATTTTAGTGTGGTATTTTTAGAAAAAATGCAAGTTTGGTTATGTCATGACAATGTTAAATTTACCTCAAGGCACTGATTTCAGCCAGTGCATCATCAACCATGAAAGCATTGACTTTCGAATCAGGACGAGTTTGGAAACATTTGTGCATGAGATGCTCTAGCCATATTGCAATATCATCTGATGTGTTTCGTGATGCCACGACCCATGCAATAGGCACCCCGCTTTGTTGTTCATCAAATGCCACGAGTGTATACAACTGATACTGTCATTTTCAACATTACATAAATTTAAATACAAATTATTAATCATTTTGAATGTATACAACTTAAATAAATATATTCAATAAATCATTGGCATCTGACTTACCCCATATTTGTTTGTGTTAAATGTTGAATCCATGGCTATTAAGCTATTGTGCGATAGCTTGACCATTGTCTCCAACATCCACTTTGTTTGAATCCCTATTATAAAAGGGACCTCCACACCATTGGGCTTTTGTTAAAAGAAAAAATCTTCCCGATGCTTTTGATACCAAAGGTTTACACTCATTTCATCCTTTTTATGAAGTTGATAATTTCCCTTCGCCAATCTATTATAGATGTTTACAATATCTTTCCCGCATAAGAAGAAATCTCTATCTCGAGCTGCCACATCGATGTCAACATGTCTCTTAATGTGGGTTCTATACACTACATCAATAGGCACTCCCAAAAAGAAACAACTCTCTACATATGCAACAATGTCCCTCGAAAGCTTTGGCCTATGCAAGGCCCTGGTCTCACCTGAAGTGTCACATTGACCATGACAAGCCCAACCTTTCCCATCTTCATGTTCATACATATTGAAAGTTAATATTGCTCTATCAGGCATTTCATGCATAACTTTTACAATAAAGTGGCATTGGCAACCCCTCTTCTGCACAAATGAGGTCCTTCGTTTAGCTAAAAGATTTCCTCTTTTGTCCTCTGGGCCAAATGAACAATGATAACTAAACCAAAAATTTAAATTGTTAGTACATACAAAGAAAGATAATTGTGGTTTCAAAATATCTAAACAATATATATTTTAAATACTCACATATCATATTGCAATGCAGCAGTAGATCTTTCTTTTGGTTTCTTTTTTGTTTTTCTTATGAATTTGCATGGAGCAATAGGATTTTCTTCCTCTCCTTTGATAAAGTCAAAAACTCGTCGTAACTGGATTA
This sequence comes from Pinus tabuliformis, assembly GCA_031772625.1. Classification (NCBI taxonomy): domain Eukaryota; kingdom Viridiplantae; phylum Streptophyta; class Pinopsida; order Pinales; family Pinaceae; genus Pinus; species Pinus tabuliformis. Next base: position 656,693,603 of record CM062808.1, read on the forward strand.
CAGCAACTCGATCAATACCATTGTTTTTTTTATTTATTTCTGTCCAAACCAAGACTTTACTAGAGAATGCCATTTTTCCTTTGAGGTCTTGCACCTCAAGATCCATGATATATTGCCATCTCTTTCGCTTGCCCATTTTGAACTGATCTGGTCAAACAATATGCAAGAACATCAAAACCAAAATTTCAATCTTAGCAAGTTATCCAACATATATATAAATATAAAACATCTTTTATGCTTTTTTTGAGGTTTAAAATATCAATCACTCAATAATGACAAAAATAAATAGCACAAAAGGATGCAAAAAATTTGGGATGCAAGCATTTCCTTTAAGATGTTGCTTCTTGCCTCATTCACTTTCAACAAGGCATTCCTTAAAGGAAAAATTCCTTTGACAACATGAACAGATGCAATCCAATGAATGTTGGCCATGTTTTTTTAGGGTGACCATTTGCTAAGCAGGACTAGACTTGAATGAAAGGGCTTTCTACAATGTACGTTTACATTACAATTCTACTAGTAGTCTGTCCTCAAAGATTCTCGTTGCTGCCATAATATATGTGAAATTTATAGCAGGCAATCATTACACTCACATTCCACTACCCGTGGCAAAAGAGATGTGTTAGAACAAAGAAAAGGCAATGAAATTTTCAATACCAACACAAACACCAAGAGCACTAGTGAAAGTTGCTCTGGTCTGGCCTTATCCCTGCCCTCAACATTCGGACAAAATAACCAAGTGCCTTCTTTCCATACCCAGTGTTTGCTTATCCTGCAATGATTGAATTCCAAGAAACCAAGACCTTCTCAGGCAAATTCAAGGGGGAGAAGAAAAGTTACCAACTCTTGGAAGCAAGAAAGCAAATGTGTTCTCCCTCTACATTGGAAAGGTGATGTATTTGGAAACAAATGGATGATTGATCATGCAAGACGGCCTATCTCGGATCTAATCCATCTAACAAGCATAAATGACACTGTTAATCATTTTTTCATGAGCTACGCACTTCATTCACTTTCGAAGAAGTTGTTCTATTTAGATCAGACTCAGCTATCCAACTTTCCACTGGGATTGCCATGTTTAAAGAAGATGTAAACAATCTTCAAATCACGGACACAACAAATATGGTAGCACTCTTTGGTTATGTAGGCACAGCGGACTCTTGTCTGGCTGCTCTTTGGCCCTTGGATGTAATGATCTCGATGTAGATGTATCTGACTTTTAGTATACTACTATATGCAACATTTTCAAAAAAGGAAAATAGATAAATAGAGAAAAAGAAACAAGTTAGAGTTCAAGTTGGAATTGTTCTCAAGGTGAAGAAGTGGCCCTGTTTATTACAAAACATTTTTAACTTCTATACTCCATGCAATAAAAGAGAGCATTCGGGGGGATATTCCCACCCACAATAAAAGAGAACCAATTCCCACCCACAATAAAATTGGCTTATGACATAGAACCCCCATATTAATTATTAGAACTGTTAAAAGGGTGGCTGACTTGGGAGTTCCCTCTTCTACTTGGAAATTACAAAAGTGTTTTCCAGAGGGATCACAAACAAGATTTCAAGTTCTATGTGAATATCTATATGACCTCATTTTCCAGTACAGGTCATAGCCATCTGAGATGGATAACAAGCAACAAGATACTACCAAGTGCATGTTTGAAGTTCAACCAAAATCTACTTATCAACTAGCATAACAAGGGTTTTAATATTTAGACTGCCCAAATCAATCAATATTTAGTCTGTGCTCCAAACTTTAAGTATATCATCATACAAGTAGCAGTAAAATTTCGATAGCTATCAAGAATGAAATATGTTATTCATCAATGGAAAACTTTCCAGGCACTGCCTATTTCAATAGAACTATAGATATAATAAAAATGTTAAAACTAAACTTGCATTGTTAATAGTAACAACAAGGGCAAACTCGTATTGATATCACAGCCAGCTGGATGTGAAGTTCAGGACAATGACTTTGAACCGTCTATGGCTCAGCAAATAAGGGCTGGTTGGCACCACAATGCTTAAACAACATCCTGTAGCAGAGAAGATCACAGGGTACAAGGGAAGGGCTTTTTCTCTATGTTTGCATGAGAACTAGGGAAGTTCGAGGAAATACTGCAATAGATAAATGTTAATTTCCCCCAAGCATGGCAGGAAAACTGTTCTTCAGAAGGTGAATTAAAGAACTTCAAGGTTTGGAGGTTGCAAGGAGGTTCTATAAATTTAACACCTTTACCAAAGAGTTACTTTATGGAAACCCTCATTGAATGGACGCATCTCAAGCAGGCATAGTGCATGGGAAAAGTAAGCCTGAACATATAAATGGACTGTGAAATTTAATCCTATGTAAGTTACACCCAGCATTCCAACCTTACAGTGGAGTGGTGAGTGCAGTGTATGGGAAAAGTAAGTCTTAACATATCAATGGACTGGGATTTGATACTATGTAAGATGCAACCAGAATGGTTGGAGAGTGGGTTTAACATTCCAACCCTTTTGGTGGAGTTCTTAGACCACACAAACTTGTGATCCATCAGAAAAACTCAGAAAAACTATGGAAAGACTATTAATAATGCCCGAGCAACAAGCAAATGGAAGATCATAAAACGTGCAACAATGTTAGTTCTGATCTGGATTTAGAGAATGGTTTGCCAGGCTCTCTAAGTTTGAATCTATTGGAATATTCATGAACACATAACCAGCAGTTCTGAAAGGCAAAGGACGACACAAAAACTTGTTGGGTAAAGGAAAATATAGAAGACAACCCAGACCAAGGGTTTATAGGAAGATGATCTTTTTTTAATGCGTATCCATATTTGAAGTAATTTAAGTTTCCTTAACAAAAAGGAAAAATCCTAGAGTTGAGAGAATCATTAATATAATTAGAAGAGTTGTTTTTCCTTGGCCATAGGTCTGTGTGGTCTCAATGGATGAAAGAGAGTTCTATGAACTGATGTCAAACTTAACACACTAGCAGTCACTTCGAAAAATGATGTTTGTGATCTAGCATTTCATAAGAGAAATCCTAGCTATTATAGGAAGAAGATCTTCATGTAACTGTAACTCTTGTGTTTGTCTGCTGTTCCTCTGATGCATATTTTATTATTTTAATCTATAGAAGTTGCATTTAGATAAAAAGCTAATTCTAGAGTGGAGAGAATCACTCATAAAATCACAACGGTTCCTTTTCCCTATCCAATAGCTCTATATGGTCTCAGTGGATTGAAGAGGGCTCTATCAACTGTTTTAAAAAATGCTATATTAAACTCTGCACATTATGAGAATTTACCAGACAAAGAATGATGTCTGTGATCCAGAATTTCATAGGAGAAATCCCAGCTTTTACTGGAAGAGTATCTGTAACTATTATGTCTACCTGTTGTAACTGTGATGGATAATTGAAGCGATTTAAGCTTAATTTAAAAAAAAAACGAAATCTTAGGGTTGAAAGAAATACTGATAAACCACAGCTGTTGCTTTTCTTTGTCCAATAAGCCTGTGTGGTGTTAATGGATGAAAACCTAAGAAGAGGAGATTATATTCGAGCTGGAAAAGCTCATGGCTCAAATATAAGTCCATGTTATTGGGCACTGGCATTCAGCACCAACATTTGTTGCTCAAGTCTACTGGGTATATGTTGCTCAAGTCTACTGGGTTAACATTTAAATTCTGTTGCTTAATCTTACTTTATATTCTCGCAAGATAGTTCTGATTTATTCAATCTATGTCAACTTGCAATTGACAATAGAACGCAAAGTGAAATTTCCAAAGGGATTAAAGATTTCATATGAGTTATACTGTTGGTGGTTGTGGTTGATTTTATGCAAACGATGGCTATTAGACTCACAGAGCCATTAAGAGTAGCCAAAGTGATAGGGGATGTGGTTGACATATTCACTCCCAACATTAAACTGCTAGTGACTTATGGTCCAAAGCAGGTCAAAAATGAACACAAATTGTTTACTTCTGCCATTGTGTGCACCTACAAGGGCATAGCAGAGTGAAAAAGGAGCACATTGTGGCCGAAGCAATCGAATCGTGTGAATTTTTCATTTCGATTGGACCAATGGTATTACGAAGACACAAATTCAATAATAAAGTTTTGTTCAGCAAGTCTTGCTTATGGAGTTTGCAGATCTTACCTGGGTTTGGAATTGCAGAGGTCGGGGCAATTACAGAGCGGAAAAGAAAGGAGTTGCAGAGCTCCGAGGAATTGCAGAGCGGACTTGCGGAGGTCAGGGCAATTACAGAGCGGCAAGGAAATTGCGTGAGGGAGCAACCGCGGGACCTCCTCAATTCGAATTGGAGCCATTCCTCTCTGTTCCCGACATTCGAGCTCGTCCCCGATCTGTCAGGGGATGTCAGGATTTATAGCTACGCCGAATCCATTGTCAGGCTCTGTCAGAATCGCGAGGGAAGGTTGGACGGCGAAGGAGGGTGGCAGAGCGAGGGGAAGGTGGCGGAGGGCGGAGGGATTGCCGGCAGCCGGAGCCGGACGATTTTCCGGCCGGTGTCGGAAAACGAGCCATTCCTCCGCCCAGGTAGACTACTCCTGAGGCAGGTCCCGTTACTTTGATATATTAATATAAAATGATTAGGTTAAAAGAAAATAATAAACAATGAGCACGGTTCCCAAAATTGAGGTGTAGGCCGGTAAAATTATTACCAGATTCCGTGGTCTAAAAAATTAGTAAATTGGCCTAAAAAATAATGGGTTTTTTTATTAAATTTTTGGTAAAATTTGGTACAATTTTTATAGTTATTATTTTTTGGAAGTTTTTTTTGGTGGGTTTTTTGGGTTTAATTTCTCTAAATTCTAACAGGAATTTATCGAAATCACAAGTTTGATGCGTAACCCTTGCACAATCGAAGTGCCCTAAGGTTTTTTCAGCGTATTGAGTCCATATATACAGTAGAAAAACAGTTTAAATAACCCAAATCAAAATTTCACCTTAAATTTTTGGCAGACACCAGAAAGTCCAAAAAATCTCACTAAAAAAAACCCAATTTTTTTAAAAATCTCAAATACACCTGTCGAGCTTATACCCTTAAAATTTTTGATGAGATTAAATCTATTTACCGTAACAAAAAAATTTCAACAACTCCTATCATTTAATTCTTTAGGAAAAAAAATAACAGATTCCAATATCGCGGCCAATTTATTCCATTTACTCCGTATCCGAGTTCGCAACGCTGTCATTTTATTTTGAAGATCACAATGAGAACGGTCAAAGTAAAAATAATAAGTGCATTGAAAGTCGACCTTATTGTCTTTTATGCAGATTTTTTAAAATATAAACAGTTCAATTCAGGAGTTGGTTTAATGCCAAGAGAAAAAATGTCAGACAGTAGTTAATCTGACAAAAAGAAAGGAGTATAATATTTTAATATGAGAAAAAAGAGTATTAGAATATGATGGTGGTTACAGGTTAGAGTTAGTTTAACTAACAGAATCATATCAATAACAAATAAAACATTAATTCGATTTTGGTTTTACCGAAAATCCGTAAACAAAGTTATTTTAAATGCGCACGTATCCAAGCTGAATTTTTCCACAAAACTTAAGAGAAAAAAGAAAAAAGAGTACCAACGAATGTAGAATTTGGAAAATTCATGAACAATGGTGTATTAATGGATTAAGAGTTGTTTTTAGTGTGATTTTTAGGAAATTTTTATGGTGGATTTTTGGTCTAATTTATTTAAAATCTGACAAGAATTTATTTGAAGTTTTTACTGTGGGTTTCTGGTCAGAATTTATTGAATTCACAAGTTTGATAGATAATCTTGTGCAATGAAAATGCTTTAAAAATTTTCAAGAACTGAATCTATATATAATAAAAATTAGTTTAAATAACACAAATCAAAATTTCACCTGTTCCAAACACCAAAAATAAAAAAATACACGAAAACAAGATGAATTACCTATAACCAAAATAAACCAAAAAATAACTGTTATGTATGAATAGAGTTATGTCAATGCATTTTGTAAAACGACAAAACGCCGCCGAGAGTATGGGCGTCAAAATTCAAAAAAGCCACAAAACAACCAAAAAAAGACAATGTGGCAGATTTCTATGCCAGAGGCTAGAGAAACCCACGATTTTGAAATCCAAACACGGCAACTGACTGCTCGTTAGCTGCAACAGCACTTGATGGTTTTGAGAGTATCAAACACGATCATCATTCAATGCCCAATTTCCTGAACCCTTTTGGCAGAAATAAATGAATAACATGCAACTGAAACCGGCTTCTAAAATTCTTGTTGAACTTCCCCTTGTGAACCATGCAGGTTTTCCGTGCCTTGCGACAGTGAAAGGATTATAGCAATTGTAAGACATAACGAGAAATGAATAATTATAAAATTTTCCTAAATTCAATTGGTGTATTGGTTGTAAAATTTATAAAAACATACCTAATTATTTCTCTTCTTGAAATAAATTACTCTTCTTGAAATTGTAACTCTTTAAGAAAAAACACATATTTGTAAGCCTTAAACCTACTCAAATTATATGATATTACATTTAACCATTAAACTTACTCAAACCATATATAATTTTACAATATTACATGTAGATTCAACTCCGATACAGTGATCTGGAATCTGCAAAACCTAGCAATATGCCTACTCCTTGATTGGCAACAAACATTAATCAGTTTCTAAAAAAGACAACGAAAATAGCGAATCATCTTCATGATTCTCATTTTTTCCTTCATTCAAATCCACATCGAAGTCGAAGTCCAAATTCATCGGCTGAACGAGGTGTCCATCCACACACAGTCCTGGCTGCGTTTGATCCTCTTTCACATTGGGAGGGAATCCGAGGTCATCATCAGAAGCATTCTGCAGATAATTCATATAACTCATCAATCCTTCATCTCCTTCCACTTCCTCGAATCGTGCGTTCCAATTTTCGACATTACTGGAATCGCTGGTTGTGGATTGGGCATCATCTGCAAAAGATAATTGGCATTGTTCCGATTTGCTAACTCTGGCAGAATGAGAATCAGAGTCACAGATTTCCTCCATGAAATGATCATTAGCTGCATGGATAAAATTCTACTTACTCTCAGATTTGTTAAAACAATCTAAAATAGTCCAGCAATATGCCCCCATTTCTTAATCCCAGTATCCACAGAAAGTCTGGCCTTAGTGGATTCTTAGATATAAAACAACGTACAGATTTAAAACATTTCTCCAATTAATGATTTCGTGCTGCAAGCCTCATCGGAACGCAATTTCTTTGTGGGTCCCTGTCCACTAGGCCGTTGAACATTTCAGGAGGGCGAGATGTTTTTCCTTGACTGAGGATGATTTGATGTTTTCCTTCACATTTATTTAGAAAAAAATTGTAAACTATTATGGTTAATCTTTTTGAATTTGGGAATGAACATTTTCTTGTAGATAATGTGGGAATTTTGTGAAAATTGTAATCTATATGCTTCAGTGACTAAATTCAATTTCATAGCAACTAATATAATATATATTATTATAGCAATACTTTAAAAAAATATATAAGTTATACGTTAAGAGAAGTGTGTTTTTGGACATTTTCGTGTTCAAAACTTTCGATACAATGAGACCATATCAATCAAATCAGTATTCCCACCTTAAAAATACTCTTCAAAGGTTATATGCTTTTGTTATTATTTCCACATTATAATAGGATATGTTCTATACTATAATATGCTAATCTTTTTCCATAATTGACTAATTACAAGTGGAGAATTCGTATTTTCCCACCTATAGAGATTAAATTTATTAGTGGTTGGTCATTAGATTTCTAACATTAAAAATTTATATTATTCTTTCAAAGATATTAAAATCAATGTTTTAATTCAAAACAGGTTTTTATGGATAATGAGCGGTTAGATTTCTAACTTCAAGGACACCAAAATCAATGTTTGATATTGAAAATAGATTTTCTCACGGGGATGAAAACTACACGTTTTTTTTTTTAATCTTCAAAAAATTTTAGTGAAAATTTCATAATTAACGATGAAAATATCATAATATAAATATTAAAATCAAATTAAAAATTATTTTTATTAATATAATTTTTATTTTTTTAATTCAAAAAATATTTATTTGAAAACATAATGTTAATAATCGATCTCATTGAAACAAAAATTTTAAAATCAATATTGAATTAAAAGGTATTGTTAATAACCCCCTTCTATGGATAACACCCTTTGAAGATGCTAGGAAAGAGGGAAAAAAGTTAAAATACCCATTGATCCATAGGTAAGTCTGTAGATGAATACATTCAACTATCTTAAACTTTTAATTATCTCAAAATCTTAGTTATCTCTCCCCCATTGCAGCGAATATTCAATCTGGTTTAGGCAACTTACCTTGATCTCACAAGTATCTAGTAACAAGGACTGAGTGCGCAAATATTTTAGGGTTGGAAACATTGGAATGTCAGCCATGGGAGGTTTAAGTATGACCATTAAAAAATAGTCATCTTCAAGAATCTAGGACTCGCTTATTAGGTTAGAGTGTAAAATAATGTTTATTAATAAGACTCAAAGGAATGATGCATGAATTTACTAGGTTAGAGTATAAAATAATGTTTATTAACAAGAGAGCTATTGTCGTAGCGGTAGTTCTTGCTGGTAGAGGTGCTATAAGCATGAATTAAGAACTTTAAGGCCTGATTAATGAACAGTGCCATATATGAATTAATGAATGACAGTAAATATATTAAAAAATAGTATAATTAGTCTAATATGGACTATTTTTCTTAATAGGCTTCAAGGCAATATTCATTACAGTAATGAAAAACTTTGCACCAACGTATACTACACCAAATCCAATAGTAATAGCATCTCCAACCGACAAATTCTTTAGCTAAATCTACATGATTTTCTAGCAGCTGTGGCCCCCATGTGCAATGCATGATAAATTTACTTGTGTTAAGGTAAAAGTTGATGACTATGTAGAATTTTTCTGAGGATTTCTATTACCTGGCATGGATGCTCTTAGAAGCAGAAGCACTGGATGGATAGTCTAATAGTCGAGGACTTGTCGTAGATTCCTATGCTCCCCATGATTAATAGTTGGGGTTCCTATTTGAGATGTTATTGTTAGTGATTGTTTCTTGGTTTCCTTTTCCTTTATGCTTCTACTTTTAGGATGTCCATAATCAGAAGAGTCATGAGAACAAGTGCTAAAAGAAGCAACCCCGTTAGTTGAGTAAGTTCGGTTATGCTAATGGATTCCATGTAGCTTGTTACTACATTGATCAGAATGGTATTCATATTGAGGCTATGTTATATGAAGCAGAGGTATGTATGTCAATATATAGGTGCAGAAGGAAGTTTTGTCTTCTCCTGTATTAAGTTTTGTCTTCTGGGAGAGTGAGAAGCTGGGCATTGCTTTTGCCAATCTATAGAAAAGTTCAAGGTGTTTGCAAGATGGTTTTAAGTGTGATTGGAACTGAGTTTTTGGGAAGATTTAGTTGTAAGAAAGAAGCAATTAGTTGAAAAGATTGAAAGACAATGGGTAATGGATGTCTTTATGTAAAAATGGCTTAGCTGGCAGAAAGCATGATGAACTTTTGACAATTAGCAAAGGTGTCATAAAATTTAGTTTGTTGATGGTTGGTGTAGTTTGTAGAACCTTGTGGAACGAGCCTTTTTGGGGCTTGCTAGGCTCAAGGCCATAGGCAAAGAAAGCAAGGAAGAGCTACCTAAGGCACAACTAATAATGGGAGGGAAGCTTGTTTTTGGCAAGCAACCACTTCAAGTAAAATGCTTAGTATAATGAATGAGGTTGACATAACGTATTTTTCAGGTGTAAAACTTGTCCCAGTGACTGAGAGAGTTGTCTATCCTGCCCAGAGGAAAATGCCAAATGCCAAGAACAACCCTGTGGAGTTGTGGGAATGAGTTGTAAAATCTGCATAATCTCAATACTCTAAAAAAAAATCAATGACAGTAAATATATTTATATATTTAAATTCATATTTTCACAAAAACAAAAACAATCGTATAACTAAATTCTTCTGATAGAGGACTGGAATGTTGAGCAGGCCCTACAAAATAAGCAGTTGATAGAGGACTGGAATGTTGAACAGGCCCTAAGAAATAGGCCCACCCAAGGGTATCCAGACTTATAAAAATAGCCAGCCATACTTCAAATAGATCTATTAGCTAACAAAGGAAAATAAGTACGAAGTAAAACAAAACTGTTATGAAATAGAGTAATCCAGAAGAAAAAAAAAAAAATGGACTCTACTAAAAGAGTAACATATATATGGATGCACATGTATATCACATAAAGAACATAACGCTATATTTTAGAGGAACAGTGTCTACATGTTATAATTAATGCATAATTGTTTCCATAGAGGAAAATAATTAATTAAAAACAATTCCAAGTATGGTTAAACAGGAAGGCCGCGACGGATAGCTGTAGAAATCCTGGACAAATCATGAGGGCAAAGCCAATTCTGAATGAAACAGTAATTATTATTAATGGAAGATATTTATTTCACTTTCTAAAATACTGTAAACAAAACCATACATAATACATATCCATACTTGTTGGAGCCACGACATAGTCAAGTGAACTATATCATAAGACAACAACAATATGCCAATTTAGCTTGATCTTTCGAGTTAAAACACTTGAATCCCACACAAATTTTAATTTCATACATTTCTTCTTAATAATACAAACGAATCCCTTAATAAAGAGAGGGATATCGAGAAAACCGAAGGATATGGAGAAAACAATTCTGAGTATTCTCACAATGTTCATGAAAGAAATATATTCCCTATGTTCTAGATAATAACCATAGGGGTAATTTTGAATGCAAGAGTGGAGTCCAAGGATCTATAGGAGCCATCACCCTGCGGCATGCAAGCCTGAAATGAGGTGAATATATATAAATACATATAATGAAACTCGATTATGAAAAATATGACGATAGAATCCTTGTTCTGTAAGGCAGAGTGTTGTACCTAGGAACGGAAAAATGTACAAATTAACTTGAAGAGGACTCAGAATTGGCCACAACAGGAAAAAGAAAAGTAAATTTAATGCATGGCACACAAAGTAATACCCGCAAGATGACAGAAAATCAGTATTTGGGATAAATCCCTACCATGTAGTCTGGCAAAATGATAATAATGACAAAAGAAACACTAAAAGGGAAAATTGCCTCGAAGAGCACTACCACCAGTCATTCAATCCTTCCTTGTTAACTGTTAAACCATAATGGTAGAAACCCTAGCGAGGCCAGCCGGGCATCTCAAGCATAATGGCAGCAACCCTAAGCGAGGCCAATCGGGCATCTCACCTATACGTGTGAAACTTCTAACTTTTTGAAATGCCAATCTTCAAAATAAAAAATGACTTTGAATATAAGTTGGAGCAAGGTATCAAAATCAATAAAAAAAAGTGAAATAGCGTATAATAGGACATGTCAGTTGTAGATAAATCTTTCTTTCACATATTTGTGCCTACCCTTGGTTATGTAGATGAGCTAGTGAGAATTATGCTTTTATTGTAAAGTCCAAAGTGTTTAATTATGATTCTATAACCACCCATTGAGTGAAAATAGAAATAGAATGCACCCATTCAGTGAAAATTAAAAAAAAAAAAACCACACGTCTATTTTATGAAAATAGAAAAAAAACCACACTTTCACTGAAAATTATAAAAAAAACCATGTGTTTGTTTAGTGAAAATAGAAAAATAAACCACGCGTTCTATGAAAATTAGAAGAAAAAAAGGCACGTGTCTATTTAGTGAACTACCACTTGCAATCGCGCTCTACCTGACACTATTAAGATATGCTTGACATAATTAATTCCTGAATTTTATTTTACCGTTGAGCTTGTATTTATGGTAAAACTCTACGTGGTTTTGAGCCAAATTAAGCCCTTTGGATTCAAATAATTTTGGCCTGAATTGGAAGAGAATATGTTGATCTCTTTGAATTTTTCCATGTTGATCTTTGCCAATTGATTTGGTGGAGTTCCTACTTTCTTCTTGCTAAGGCTTATGTGGGATAAATCCTTAACAATTCTAGTGATTTTTGCATTGTAGAGTTTTGGGCAGTTTCACTTCATCTTTTGGAAAAGGAAAAATAAATTAGGAAAAAAATTGTATTCAAGATAAACAAAATTTTAAGAGAGGGTTGCCTAATTCCTTACCTTGGAAATTTAGAGTGGCATGTTAGGTAAGAGTCCCAAGGAAATACAACATGACCATAGACCATTTTTTAGAAGTTCATATGATGGTCCATGCCCATGAAGTCCATTGTTGCGGTGGAAATCATTGTTGTAGTGGAAGTCAATGAAGGATAATGGTTGCAAGGATTTTCATAGCAAAACAACAACTTTGTTGGTCCTCAAACTCTACGAGTATAGGCTCGTTCCCTTTCTAGTGATCAAGATGGTGCAATTATGATAGGGACTATCATTTATATACAGAGCAATGAACTTAAAAATGAATAATTAGAATTTTGTGAAAAATAACACTCGGGATGCAAGGCATTGGTTTTGTTTGGAAAGGATTTTGCTTGCTCTGATCTATCTCTGTTTCATTGTGCTCATGAATGGCTCTAGTTATGATTCAAGGTAAACAAACTCGAAATTTCCAAAGGTCTCAGAAATTCCAGGGGCTTCAATCCCTTCAGGTGTTATACTAGAAAAGATGTTTAAAAGATGCTTCCAAGGTAAGGAAAACTTTTTGAAACTAGATAATTTTAAATGTAATTCCATCTGCCTCTTGATATGATTATTTTTCATTAATCAGTTGCCCAGGTAATGCTTGACAGCTTCTACTTTGTGCTCTACTATTTTAGGCAGAGGAAAAACCATAGGGTTCAATTCTAACCATAATCTTTGAAATTTTTGCAAAGGCCCAATCAAAACCAAGCAAGATGGAGATATTGTTGTAAATCACGTCTAACTCCTTTAGGCAAGCTAGACAACTTATCAATTCTAGCATATCCACTAGATGGTGAAATTTCTTGCTCACGTTCAAGACTTCTAGGTTTTTAAGATGACAAATGTCTTGAGGGAGATGCTTGAGTTTGTTCAAATGGAAATCGAGTACACATAGATCTCATGTAGGAGATTGATGGAAGAAGGAAAGTTATATTATTTCAATGTATTGATATCTTCTTTAGATTCATCAAATTCAAACCCAATGTACCTGGTGGTGCCTTCAAATGGTTGAAATTTGAAATTCACAATTAGCTCTTCCAACGCGCTATTAAATTCATATCATATAACCGTATTAACTTGCATATCGATAACCCAATAAAAAATAAGAAATTCAATATAAAAAAATGATTAACCTGCTTGCAATTTTGTATACTCTTAGGAAAAGTAACAAGCACATTTTCATAAACATTTAGAGCTTTAATGTTCATGAGTCGGCCGATATAACTGGGGAGAGATTTGAGACGTTTGAAGAAACATTGAGACTTATAAGATTCACCAGGTGAGTCATGCATTAGGGAAAGCACTGCAATGGGCATGAACCTATTCCATTCCATATTGAATTAGCATCCAGTTGAATCCATCCATTCGAGTTCATTACAGCCTCTAACCAATTTTTTTGTGCCAACTTGTTGTAAGGGTTTGCACCTCAGGTTGAATACCAATGTTAGGAATTTTTAGCTTTTCCTTGTGAAAGAATTGTTTCTGTAAGAAGAGAACAAGATATTTCTGCAAGAAGAGAACAAAGTAAAGGCTAATGAATTGTTTCTGCAGGAATACGGGAAGACAAAGAATGTATTGTTTCTAGAGGAAGACAAGGAGGGTTGTGTGATATAGGGAAACATGATGCGTGGATGATAACTAGCATTAAGAAATAATGGAGTGAAACAAGTGTCAGTGTTGAAATCTATTAAAATTTTGTATAAGAATTCGATACAAAACGTTAAAGATAAGCAAACTTTGCCTCAACCACCAAACTTTGGATACAACATATTGTCGCAATCTTTATACATCCACCAAAATTTAGATAAAACGATATTGTTGCAATCTTTCTACATCGAGCAAAGTGAAGGCTGTAATAAGAGGTAAAATGTGTTCCAACCCAAAAAAAAAAATTAAAACTTCTTTGAATGAAATTGGGAGTAGTAAACTTTAGTTAAAATGCGAGAAAGCCAAAAAAAGAGTCAAAAACCGAATTAATCCGTAGTCAATGATCTAGCGATTGTTATAGTCCTGCTGAAGGCAAAGACTAATAAGACTCAATAAGATGCAAAGGAATGACTCATGGTAGCAAAACCCTTTGTGGAAGATAAGTGAACTCTAAAAATATAAGGGTGTTTATGTTAGTCATTATAAATAAATACATTAATGAAAGTTCTATGAAAAAGGAATAATCATTGGCTTGTTCGATATATGTAAATTTGCAAATAAAAATTTCATTTTAATGTTTTGTACTTATACAGATAAGGCATGTGTGAAGAAAAAAAAAACTATGACTAATAAATAACTACTAAAGAAAAATTATTCCGCTTATTGAAAAGTTGATAATGGAACAAAGAATTAAAAGAGTTCACGGTACTCCTTTTTTTTCTATATTATATATCTTTGAGTATCGGTCCATCCTCTAATATTTAGAAACCATGGATGAAACAAGAGAGTAAGAATAGCTTTATGGTTCTAGATTTTGTATATTGTTTTGGTAATTTTGTTAAAAGTGTTCATAAATCAGTAGTGTGTAATTTAGTTTAATAATTGAATTTGAAAAGTATGAATTAACACATTTGAACAAAGGTTACATTCTCATTTTATTTAAATATAGTTAAATTAGAGTAAAAAACAATTAAGACATACATGAAGAGAGAGAAAAAGGTCATCCCTCTAGTGATAAAACAATATTTTTGTGAAAGATTTTACTCAATTGAGAATTTGTATGAATAATGATTGAACTTCTTTCTATGATCAAGAGCAATTACATTATAATAGATGCTTTGTCTTTCTCTTTGTGGAATAAGTATGTAGTGTTTGAAATGGGTGACCCTTCTTATACTCATATTTAGTTTTTAGTTGACCTATTATTAGTTTTCCATTGGCTAAAAACATTTAAATTTTATCTACAAGTTAATATTATGAGATGAAAATTATTACTTTTAAACAAAATTTAAATTCGTTTATCTCAAATATTATTGGTTTAAATGTTTCGCTTCTTATTGTGTAATAATGGGATGAATTGACTTCCATGTCTTACATCATTTATTACTATTGGTCCAAATTATTTTTATTATTTATTAAAAGATGAACTAGTTAGCATTCAATGTGAAATGGGAGGGTGATCCTCAACCTATTGTGTGAAAAATAGGAGTCGTTCATTATTGACGGTTCACAACTATTTTAGCCTTTCAAATGTCCATGACCTACTTATTAATATGCAATAGAGTGCTCACAAATTTGGTCTGTGCTTATGTAAAAAAATATTCTCTAAGAAATAATTAAATATTAATAAAGCTATAATTAAATATTAATAAAGTGTGTATGTGAGTAGAGAATTGAGGAACTCATGGGTCAAAGTGAACCATTAGTCCAATATTTGTGTATCAAGGTAAAAGACATGGGAAAATGAATAATTTTAAAAGAAATATTTTTTTTATTAATATATTTAACTTTTCAATTCATCAAGTTGTTAAAATAAATAAACATATATGAAAAATGACAAGTGCGTTGGACAATAATCAAAATTCAAAAATTAGAAAAAATTAAATTTATTTTAAAATAAAAGTTGCAAGCAAACCATGTGTAAAGAGAAACATAGATAGAAACTGAAAATACCATTAAAATTCATTTATGTACTACTTCATAGAAAGCCTTAGGATAATAATAAACAAAGATATTAATGTACTCCTAACAAACTTTATTTGTGTTAGGTAATTTAAATTTATGAAAGAAACCAAAATTTGTAATTAAAAGAAAATTCATAAAATTCGGTATATTATAAAGGGAAAATAATTAATAATTTGTTATCAAAATATTTAAAATTTACAAATTCCATAACTTGTTCCAGAACCATTCATTAAAAAGGATTTCAAATTGAATATAAAATGCTTTAACTTTATGAGTAAAATCTCTACATGCTAGATAGATATTGTCCCTTTCATAAATCAAATTAATATCTCCATGAAGGGTGGAATTTGAAAATAAGTCTCTTCTTTTCATCCAAACCTCGTTGCATATTTAGCCTTACTTAAACTTTCTTTACTGAATATTATTTATATGCTTCTGTATAACTTATTCTTCCATACATATATATATATATATATATATATATATATATATATATATATATATATATAATTACTTTCAACACTTTTCCTAGATTTTTGCTCATGAATATCGTAATGTGGATTGTTTCAATGTTTAACCTTTGCCATTTTTTTTGTAACTATAGAAGATGTTCAAAAACTCTACCGAGTTAATGAATAGTTTATTGATTTAAATTTTATTATAATTAAAAATTATATTTAATTTAGAAAACTCTCACTAATTAATGTCTATTCACTGCACATTGACTACTGTAATCTTTGAATTTCATTGCAATCCAAAATTTTCTCATCTAGGTAGGTACAAAAGAACACAAATCTTTGGAATGAGTGAAAATAACTAGATTGAAGGAACAAAATCAGGGGAGAAGATTAACTTATAATCACAAATCACTTAAAATTTATTATAATTAAAAATTATATTTAATCTAAAAAAATGTCAGTAATTAATGTCTATTGACTACACATTGACTATTGTAATCTTTGAATTTCATTGCAATCTGAAATTTTCTCATCTAGGTAGGTATAAAATAAGAGCCTATAACTAGATTGGGGATAGAAGATCAAGCAAAAAGATTAACTTTATAAAATAGTATGCCATATGAGTTATTTCAAAGTAATTTACATGAGTGCCTAATCGTATCACAATCACGAATAGAACCTTGTCGTATATTTAAAATATTTTTTTAACAATTATAATTAAATTTGATATTTGTATAATTTACAGGAGTGGTAAGGAGTGTTACTATTGTTGGAATTCAGAGGCACAGCAATATTAAATAAACACACAGCAGAATATCAAGCACATAAACACAAGAGTTTAACGTGGCTCACCCAACCAATCTGGGCTACGTCCACACAACATAGGCATCAGGAATTTCTTAATCAAATTGGAGATTACATAATGAAAACCTCATAAAACTCTCACCCTCTCAGCAAACCATCCGAATGGTTGCCTGTTATATAGCATAGAGAATCTAACAGCCTCATTAACTCCCTCACATCAAATATAGGAGGCATTAACTCCCTCCCAACAACCTGGAGTTAATATAGGACCTGAATTCTATTGTTGTCATCAGCTGAGATTTTTCCTATTTTGCTACAAACAGAAAATCTCAACAATCTCCACCTTGACAACAATTCGCCTGATGCCCTGTTATTATTATTTTATCTTTTCTGCAAGCCAAGAGAAGCCAAACACCAGCGTAGCTTCTCCAACAAAACTGGTTTCGTGAACATGTCTGCACAGTTCTCCTTTGTATGCACCTTTTCAAGAGAAACTCCCCTTTCAGTGATAACCTGTCTTACAAAATGATATTTAATTGGAATATGCTTTGATTTACTATGATAGGCTGGATTCTTAGCCAAATGTATTGCACTTTGACTATCACAAAGTAACCTGATGTTGTCCTGTAACCTACCAAACTCACCAAGCAAACCTCTCAACCAAACCGCCTCTTTGCAAGCATCCGAAGCAGCAATGTATTATGCTTCAGTAGTGGACAAAGCAACAATATTCTGTAGCTTTGACATCCAGCTGATAGCTCCACCTGCAAGAGTAAAGACATACCCTGAAGTTGACCTTCTCTTATCCAAATCACCTGCAAAATCGGAATCAACATATCCACAAACAAATTCACTACTCTTATTGTAAGAAATACAATAACTACTTGTGCCTCTCAAGTACCGAAGCACCCATTTCACTGCTGACCAGTGTTCTTTACCCGGATTTGCCATGTACCTGCTGACAACCCCAACTGCATGTGAAATATCTGGTCGAGTACAAACCATCGCATACATTAAACATCCTACTACATTGGCATATGGAATTCGAGACATATAATCCTTTTCTTCATCTGTATTAGGACATAAACTCGAAGAAAGCTTAAAATGGGAAGCTAAAGGGGTTGATACAGGCTTCACATTGTTCATACCAAACCTCACAAGTATTTTCTCAACATACTTCTGTTGTGAAAGCCACAGCTTACCATTACTCCTGTCTCTGAAAATCTCCATACCCAAAATCTGTCTTGCTGCTCCTAGAACTTTCATATCAAATGTCCTTGCCATCTGAGTCTTCAACCTGTTGATTTCTTCAATGCTTTTGCTTGCTAAAAGCATATCATCAACATATAACACTAAGATAATGAACATGCCATTATTTAACTACTTAAAGTAAACACAATGATCATATTCACTTCTTACATATTTTTGACTCAACATGAAAGAATCAAACTTATTATACCACTGCCGAGGCGACTGCTTCAAGCCATATAATGACTTCTTGAGCCTGCAGACAAATTTCTCATTGCGATGCTGAACAAACCCTTCCGGTTGTTCCATATATATTTCCTCATCTAAGTCTCCATGTAGAAATGCAGTCTTAACATCTAATTGCTGCAACTCTAAATCAAACAAAGCCACTAATGCTAACACAATTCTAATTGAAACAATTTTAACCACTGGTGAAAATATCTCATGAAAGTCTATGCCAGCTTTCTGAGAAAACCCCTTTGCAACCAGTCTCACTTTGTACCTGTCTTCCGTATCATTTACACCCCGTTTCACCTTGAACACCCACTTGCATCCCACAGTTTTCCTGCCTTTGGGAAGTTCAACCAAATCCCACGTGCCATTCTTACCGAAGGCCATCATTTCTTCCTTCATGGCTGCTTTCCATTTGTCACTATTTGAACCTTCTACAGCTTCCTGATAACACAAAGGTTCATCATCATTAGCTATCAAAGCAACTGAAGTAACATGATCATCATACCTTCTCGGAGGGCGTTTGATCCTTGTAGACCTCCTTAAGAATGTTTCTGGTGCTTCCACAATTGGTTGTCTATCATCTATAGGAACTTCTTCATGATCGCCATCTGAGACCTGTTCATGACCTCCATCTGAACCCTGTTCATAATCTGATTCTGAAACCTGTTCATGACTAGAATCTGAACTATGGTCGTTATGACTATCACTAGAAATGCTGTCAAACTGAATATGCTGGAAATCAAATACATCATCCTGTTTCAATCTATTATCTACATCTAACTGTACAAGAGAGGATTCATTAAACTTTACATCTTTGTTGATGATGATTTTGCGGGTAGTAGGATCCCACAATCTATATCCCTTTGTTCCATCACCATACCCAACAAAGATATACCTTTTAGACTTTGGATCTAACTTAGTTCGCTAATGTTTAGGCACTAGAGCATATGCATCACAACCAAACACTCTGAGTTTAGAATAGTCACAAGGGTGTCCTTTCCATACCTCTTGCGGAACCTTGCAGCCTATCGTCGTTGATGGAGATCAGTTTATCACATAACAAGTTGTTGCCACTGCTTCTGTCCACAACTCCTTTTGCAACCCGATGTTACTCAGCATACACCTTGCTCTTTCTAGAAGAGTCCTGTTCATGCGTTCAACAACTCCATTTTGCTGAGGAGTATAAACCGTGGTCTTATGCCTCTCGATCCCTGCATCCTTGCAATAGCTGTCAAACTCCTTGGAAGTAAACTCACCACCATTGTCAGTTCTTGAACATTTTATAGTTCTACCATTGCTGTTTTCTACCAATGCTCTAAACTGCTTGAAAACTGTAAAAACATCAGACTTCTTTTTCAACATGTAGACCCATACTTTCCGAGAAAAGTCATCAATGAATGATACAAAATATGACGAGCCACCATATGACGCTGTAGGGGCTGGACCCCAAACATCTGAATGGATATAATCAAGTATGCCTTTACTAGTATGTTTGCCTGTTTTAAACTTTTGTTTACTTTGTTTACCAAACAGACAATGTTTACAGAAATCCAATTTTCCAGATCTTAGATTAGGAAGTAACTTTCGGTCAGCCAAAATTTTCAATCCTCTTTCACTCATATGCCCCAATCTTTGATGCCATAAGGAATGGAACTACTGTCATGTTCAGACACAGACACATGATCTGACCCAGTTCTACCTTCTAACTAAAATAGATTTCCTACTTTCTTAGCTTTCATAACTAGTAAGATGCCTTTGTAAATTTTCATTACTCCACCTTGAATTACAGTTTTATATCCATTTGAATCAAGTGCTCCTAATGAAATCAATTTTTTTCTTAAATCTGGTACATGCCTCACATCAGTTAATATTTTGGTTGTGCCATCAAACATTTGTAGTTGTACACTTCCTATTCCAACAATACTGCAAGTGACATCATTACCCATGTACACGACTCCATCATCAACTGATCTATATGTTTTAAACCAATCTTTATGAATACACATGTGGTTAGATGCCCCGGAATCTAACAACCAATGTTGATCATGTTTTGAAATATTAACTGACAATACTTCATCACTCATACCTGAACCAGATACTGAACCTGTATCTGTGGTGTTGGCTTCCTTCTTTTCTGTCAAAGAGCCTTCTTTAGCAGCCTGCTTTCGCTTCCAACAATCCTTTTTCAGATGTCTAGCCTTGCCACAATGCCAGCACTTCACCTTGGGCTTCTTTCCTTTGGACTTTGAACGAGAGTCGCTATGTTTTCCCCGAAGTGTCTTTCTCTTGAGCGACCTCTGGCCATCATTACCTCTGATGTAGAGGTGTCTGCATTCGACCTCTTCCTTGTCTCCTCAGCCAACAAGGCTCCAACAACATCGTCAAACTCAAGGATTTCTGATGTACTAAAGCTTATGGAAGTAACAAAGTGATCCCAGGATTCAGGCAAAGAACATAATAGAGTTATTGCCTTATCCTCTGAATCAAATTTCACATCTAGACTGTCTAATTGCACTAGTAAGGTATTAAAAACATTTAGGTGATTAGCAATTGATGTACCTTCTTTCATCCGCAAACCGTAAAGCTGCCGTTTCAGGAGAATCCGATTTATCAAATATTTCGTCATATAGAGCTTCTCAAGCTTCGACCACAAGCCTGCGGCGGTTTTCTCTGACACAATGTTGAACAGAACATCGTCCGCCAGACATAACCGAATTGCGCTCAGAGCTCTATCGTCCATCTCATCCCATTCATCCTCCATCATGGAAGGAGGTCTTTTGTTTTTCCCCAACAGTGCTTTCGCCACACCTTGTTGAACCAGCAGATCGTGCATCTTCACCTTCTAGATCTCAAAATTATTCTTGCCATTAAATTTTTCAATTTCAAACCGGACACTTTGAGTTTTCGCCATTTGTATCAAAAAGCACAATAATCTCCAAAACTAACTAGCAATTAAAAAAAAATTGCCAATGCCTTTTTTTTTACACAACAGAAAAAAAAAAAAAAAAAAAAAAATTGCCTATGCCTCTGTACTTTTGCCTTTAAAAAAAAAAAACTGCCTATGCCTCTGTACTTTTGCCTTTAAAAAAAAAACTGCCCTTTGGCACTTCACACAAAAAAGTTTCTTGTTTGCACTTTATTTGTAGCGCATATATATTGCAATGAAGCGTTTGTATTTACAACATTTGTATATCTCTCCAGCGCAATGTAATATTACTATTCATAACAAAGTTACAGCCTTAGGATCATCAAACCTCCGCGCAGGAAATAAACACTCACTGTCATATAAGCAGTACAGTTCTGAAACGATAGCACTCAGTTATATGCACCACTCAATTCAAATATGCACCAGCCACTCAATTCAAATATGCAACGCCCCACTCAATTCAAATATGCAACGCACCACTCAATTCAAATATGCACCAGCCATTCAATTCAACTATGCACCAGCAATATGTAAAAAACAGCGCATTGATTTAATCTTCACGCAGTTTTAAATACCGTTTCCACGATGTTTATAACATATATATCCATGTCGTTTTCCAATATATATATACGTTGGTTTAAAACACATCAAATCCACATAATTCACGCTGGTTCCAATATATATATACGCTGTTGGCAATATAATTCACGCTGTTTTGATAATATGTCCACGCCCGTTTTCAAATATATAACCACGCATTTCAATGTAAATCACACCGTTTTATAACATTTCCATGCAGGTTCAAGATGTACCTCTGTCAACGCAGGTTACCAGCGTACCAGGCAGCGCCTGCAGACGATTCGCGCAGCAGTAAACTCCATGCAATCTCCAGCACGCACCAACGCTCCACCTCCAGCACGCATTTCAACTTGCCTCCAACTGCTCCGATACCAATTGTTGGAATTCAGAGGCACAGCAATATTAAATAAACACACAGCAGAATATCAAGCACATAAACACAAGATTTTAACGTGGTTCACCCAACCAATCTGGGCTACGTCCACACAACATAGGCATCAGGAATTTATTAATCAAATTGGAGATTACATAATGAAAACCTCATAAAACTCTCACCCTCTCAGCAAACCATCCAAATGGTTTCCTGTTATATAGCATAGAGAATCTAACAGCCTCATTAACTCCCTCACATCAAATATAGGAGGCATTAACTCCCTCCCAACAACCTGGAGTTAATCTAGGACCTGAATTCTATTGTTGTCATCAGCTGAGATTTTTCCTATTTTGCTACAAACAGAAAATCTCAACAACTATGTAAAAACACCACATTCATATTTGTATAATTTACGGAGTGGTCAAGGAGCGATTACTATGTAAAAACACCATATTCAGTTATTACATTTAATCTAAGCATATAGAAATGACGCAGCCTCTATAATAGTGTAAAATCAACCTCTATAACTATGTAAAAAGAGAATAGACATAAATTTTCTTTTCATTGGGTAACTGAGCCATTTTCTCTAGAAAGAGGATTCTGTCATTCTATTTAGATGCAACAACTAAGATACCATCAGATCAGATAATTTTATCAATGGGGTGGGACTAAAAGGTACAATCAACAACAAGAGCCTGTGGGAGTTCACAAAGCTATTCCAAAAGCATAAAGTAAGATGATTTAACAAAATAGATGAAAAATATAACAAGCATAAAGTAATATGGTCTCACAAAATACACGAAAAATATAACAAACATCTATGGAAAGAAATGAAACAGAGCAAGGGCTAGAAGCCTAGAAGAAGAAGGCCCTAGCTCACATTAAAAATCCAAATAAGAGTACAGGCAACATGTTTTTAGTTTACAGAACAGAAGAGAAAACAGGAAAATGTAGATAACTATTTTTATAGACACCAAATTAAAAGTAGAAATTTTCAAAACATATATGCAATGAAGAAGTTATAAATGTTGTTGAAAACAGGAAAATGCAGATAACTATTTTTTATAGACACTAATTTAAAAGTGGAAATTTTCAAAACATATATGTAATGAAGAAGTTATAAATGTTGTTGTAATAATATCAGTATCAAAAAACAATTTATTTTTTATTGGTATAGTATCAAAAAAAGAATTTCTATTGTTTTATAAGTTTTGGAACAAAAAGTTTGAAATCATTCACTTTAATGTTCATTTTCCTTTCCGCATTGGGCTCTTAAATTCTATGATATCACGGGCTCTCTTTTTTTAACAACGGCCAACCCCACAATAAGAGAAATAATACGAAATGCTTATTATGCTTATATAAATAAAAAAATTGAATAATTCTGTTATATGACTAAACAATGAAAGTCAAAGAATGAAGTTGTTACTTAATGAGACAAGACAAACTTGCTAGTTGAGACTATGGCTAAGTTTCTTTTGCTTGTTGATGTGGTCGGTATCTAAAATTTCATTGCCACCATTTAGAGTGAAGATACCCTGAACATGGAGATTGCGCAACATATAAATTGTTATTTTTTTTCTGCAAATATTCTTGATAAGACATTTGAGTTAATATTGGAAACAACTCCTTTAAAACTAGTTTTTTTCCAAGCCAACATCGCAATGTGCTATTATCAAGAGTTCTTATAATGCAGTTGGTACAATACAAAAAGAGAAGTGAAGTATTTTGTTTGCATTTAGTGAATATCGGCATATCTTCTATCATTATAGTTGATGAGATTGGGCAACTGCAAAGTGCACACACAGGTTCAAATGGTGTGGAATATGCGTTTGCAACCAGAAGTGTTCCTTGCACCTGCTAAAAAACCAATTAGAAAATGTATAACGGAAAATAAGTAATTGTGTAATTAAAAATAAGCAGATTATTTGATATGTACTTACCTGGTTTTGTCTGTCAATTAGTTTTCTAAAATCCTGTTCTATTTCAGTATTCAAATTTGTGATGAATGTGGCATGTGTCATATGAAATATTTTTTCCTTGAGGTATTTTATTTTTGTTATTTTTTTAAAGAGCTTAATCATCATTTCTCTATTTTGCAGTCTTTGCTCAATTTCATTGTAGATAGGCAGCAAGTTTTCAAATAGTTGCAGTTGTGACATAAACGACAAAGAAAACAAATCTTTTTATTGCATAAAGACAACAAATAAAAATTCATAAAGCTTATGGGTGAATGGTGTAAGGCAGAGCAACTTATTGAGGCCATATCATCTTGAGAACTTCCATCTTTTATTTTCAATGTATATTGCATGCCAACTTTTTGAGCTGCTATTACAAGTGTCACAACTGTTGTTATTGGGAATGTTTCTATGTTTTCTCCAAATTATTTTATTATTGCAGTGGGAACAAATTTGTATTATGTACAAATTTGGCTAGTTTTTTCTACAGTGCTCGTGTTTTCTAACGACAAAATGCAATCACAATCGCCATGGTCGTAATTTGTTTTTGGTAGAATCTGGAAATTTGTCACTGCAATTCCTTTTCCTGGCAAGATATTTTGATTTTGTTTTTCGATGATTTCATTTGGAACAACCAATGTGACTCTCATCAATTCCTGTTGATCAGTGAGATCTACACGTTTGACAAGTTTTTTGTGTTCTGTCAAGAAATGTGTTCTAGACAACCATTACAAAACCATGGAATAATTTTTGAGTTTTGTGGATGTTCAATTCTTCAATTGATATTGGAATTGTCAATGGTGCATTTTAAATGTGCACATATCAAGAAAATTAGAGTCAATTACAAAGAAACAATGTTGATTTGTATATTACAATGTGACAAATGAAAATAAGTGTTGGTCATGGCTTGACTTGCCTTATTGCTTCTTTTGTTAGTTTTTTTTCTTGCTCCAATGTTGTGTTGATTCGCTGCTGAAGGGTGCAAGGTATTTTATTTCATTGCAAATGATAATGAGTGGAAAATGGAACTAGTGATATTGGAGACATGAAAACCAATTTCATATATATATATTTAGTGAATGGATGTTTCGAATAGTATATGTAAATACTTGCCTCCTGCGTTTTTTGTCATTGCAAATTTGATCCATTTTAGCTCTATAAGAGAAAAGGAAATTGCATTATTAGTTTCTTCAGATATGGATACAATAGATGATTGCAAAAGAACAATAATGAATAGTTAAGTTTCAATGACAATAAAAGGGGAAACAAAATGATATTAATTGTAGATATGAAAAGAGTTCAATGTGTTTTGTCACTCATCTGCATGTACATGGTCCATTATGAGACAGACTGTGTCATGATCTAACCAATAAGTATCTATCTTGTAAATCTTATATTTGTTAGCTATGTTAGACCATACATGATCAATGAGTGATGTGTGCACATAAGTATTTGTATCTAGTAGGAAATGGAGGTTGTGGCTATGCATATAGTCTTTTTCTGTCTTTTTTCTAGTGTTAGGCTCACGCATGTTAACATTGAATCTCATATGATAATTATTGGTTTACTAATAGATATATTGCAAAATGTTTTTCAAGAATATCTAGTATATTGGGCAATGTGGTATAGGGCATTGCATAAACATTAAAAATTCTATTTTGCATTCCATGTAGAATGATATTTGCCATCAATGATTCTACATTGTGTTCTTGAAATTGCATATGCTCAACAATTTTTATGTTTTCTTTGAAACATGTGAGCAATCCATATTTTTAACGGCTGGATATGTAATTAAATGTTTTGAACTTTTGTTGCAATATTTCTTGTTTCAAATGTGTTTAATGTAAACACAGAATATCAGCATCCATTAGAACATAGTCATTGACGATATCATTGATATAAGTTTCTAGGTTGCAAGTGTTTAGAGAGAAAACTTTTGTGCCTAAATGTCTATGTAAAGATTTATAATTGCAATCTAGTTTCGGTTTTGCAATTTTTCGTAGACGGTCCATTTCAGCTGCTATTTTATGCTTCACTTTAAAATTTTATTTCTTTAATGGTTTAAATAGGAACAAGGATTACATGTTTCTAACATGAGACAAAGTTTTATAGACTAATCCATGAGTTCGTATTCTAGTAGGATCAAATGCAAGGTTCTATAAAGTGAGACCTTGTGATCTATGGAATGTGCGAGCACATGCCAATTGAACAAGAAATTGTTTTTTGTATTTTGGTATAGCCTGTTTTTTCTTGCACTGTTATTGGTTTTTCTACTCGTAATATGGGGATCCAATCTTTGAAAATGCCTTCACTGTAAAAGTGAGCCAAACTTTTTGCTTGGAAATTCCCTATGTTTGCATAAAAGAATTTGATCCATATGACATCAATTTCATTTGTTTTTGTATAGGCTTTAATGATTCAGTCTACTCCATCAACAAGGCCATCTTGTGAATCGTAATTTCGAGCATAGATCTCAACTAACATGTTTAATTTTACGACTATCTATGAAGGAAATGTTGATGTATGTAAATGGGAAGGGAAACCACCATAGTTTTCTTATTATTGATCGATTACATTGATAACAATATTGTCCCCATGAAGAAATCATAACATTTTATTGTTGTGCAAAGTGACATCTTTATTTTTATAAAAAAGATAGGGGACGGTGGTGTCAACAGGCGCCGGTCTAACACAATTTTTGTTCAAATATTGCAAATCCTCTTCTGTTTGAGTGTTTTTTTCGCATTCTATTCAATATTGAGATGAATTTATCGTCTGTCTAACGCAATGTAATATGAAATTTAGACCACTTTACATTTTCTTGCCAAAATTCATATGGGACTAGTTGTTTGTTGAGAATAGGTAGTTAAAATATCAAGGAGTATTTTATAAGTTGTTCTTGATAGAGATCACCACAAAAAATGATATCAACATTTTTGAAATATTTTTTTCCGACATGTTTTACGTTCCTCAACTGATCATCAATGCAAAAAAAAAAACCGACATCTAAGTAGGGAAACCTCATCAATGAAAACTTGTCTCAATTCTTCGTAAAGTTTTCTGAGTGCATCTAATGTTCCATTGCTAAGCAATGTGGGGGGAGACTTGTTAAAAGGCATAAGCAATGCAGGGTGGATTGTTGTACAAGCTGCATTATATGTAGCTTTGTCTGTGTATGCTAGTATCAAACCCTTTGGTTTCAAAGGATCAGTTGAATGATGTTTATCGTAAAGCCACATGAGAATTTGGAAGATTACTTTTGCTGTGAATGTTTTGCCAGTTCTAGCTCCTCCAATCATGAATAAATATAGTGGTTTGGACATGTCCATACACTTATTCATTGCAATGTCTTTGATAATTTCATGTTGTTCTCTATTGAGCATTCTTCTTAATCTGTGATATTTTGCTTTTGTGAGCAGAAATGGATGTTTTGATAAGTGGAATCTGATATTTAGTTGTATTTTTCTTTCATGGTGATGGGAATGTTGTAAATCTATTTCCAAGTGATATTTTTCACTAATTTTTTCAATGGTTCTTCGCTTTTCATTGTATAAGTGGGATCTATGATGTTATTTTGGATATCTTGAATGGCATTTTCTAAATCACCCCATAATGGGTTGATATTATAAGTGAAATTGGTCTCATCTTTTTTTATTGTGTTTTCATGTAACATATAAGCAACTTCCCATGATAACAAGTTTTGTATCAATGTACTTTCACTTTTTTCAAATGGGACATATAGCAAAAGCTTTTCTCTGCAATAGTTTTCATAGTCAGTGTGTTTTTTGTATTTCACGAATCATATGACCTTTGGTTTTTTCCTTTTTGAAATGGGTGTGCCATTTTTGTTGTACATTGAAGCAAATTCAGGAAGGCATATATGTCTAATAGCATTAGGTCGATTGGTATAATAATCAATAATGGAACTACACATGACATTTTCGGAGTTGTCATCTTCTTGTTTTAGCATGAAAAATGGTTTTATGATAAATGTACATTCATCCATTGGTGTCGTGTTTATGAATATGCATTCTTGTGAAGTATGATTCAATGGAAGAGAAAGTGTTATATGGGTTGCTTGTTGAGTTGAGATCCCTTGGAGATTAAGAAAAGCATTGCCCAATGAGTGTATCATTTCAATATAATTTAGCTTTCTCTTTTCATGTTCTATTATTATCCCTTTAAATTCATTTGTCATTGATTTGTCAACTTTTTCATGTAAGAAGTGCAATATGATGCATCTACATATGCATTAAGGACAAATTGGGCATCAATATTTGCATTCCATAGCTATGGAATATTCTTTGCAAAGCTATTATTCTCAAAATTTACGAGGGCTTTCGTTCCAATAAAATCATTGGTTGCTTCAATGTACTTTGTATTGCCAAGATGTAATCAATTTCAATTAAATGCAGTTCATCCAAAAACTCATCAAATGTGTTGTTGCTATCATTTTTTTTCTTTTCCAAGATGTTATATATGAACTTTCATTTTTAGTTTAATGTCGCATCTACCAACCCAATTGGTTCAAGAACTTTTTGCTTCTCATGGGTGGCATTGGGAAGTTGCATCGACAATGTGAGTTTTTTCTCTTTTTGCAACCTTTTGTATGGTGGTGTTCATGTATTTTTGCAAGCTCTAGATCAAGTTGATCTGTGTTACAAGTCAAGTAATTGTCAATGAAGTTTTGAATGTCATAGTTACTATCGAATCCATATATTGGTGCATTTTTTACCCATAACAATACATGTTCATGTTCGCTTCCTCTATTTTGGAATTCAGTTACAAAGTAGTAATCAACTACCTCTCTAAAGAATGTTTTTCCATCATATATAATTTTTTTTATGGCATTAATTCTATGCCTATTATAACGAGTACAAGTTACTGGATTCTTTCTTATGAGATAGTCGATATTATAGTATTCTATTGTTTCAATATGTTTTCTTTTTTTCCTCTTGCTATGTAATTTGGTCAATGTATTGACCAATAGAGTTCATCAATGTTCAGCGCTTGTAAATGTGACAAATAACGTTGGTGGACCTTGTTGACGTATCATCACAAATATATCTTTCTACATTTACTGTAGGTAATCATGGAAAATTCTTATGTGCTTGAAACCAATGTAACCAATGTCACTTTTAAGAATATTGTCCAAGTTTGGTTTGTATTTAATGTCTTTTGCTATTAAATTTCTTCATTTTAATTTCTCTTTTTCTAATTCTTATTGAAATGCATGTAAGGACTTTTTCAATTATATTCGCAATGTTTTGAAAAACAAATTTGTTGTGTGGTAAGGGAAGTCACAAAGATGGTGCATTAACTCCCATTGTGCAATTTTTTTGTAGCGAAATATTTATACAGTGTCACCATCATGTGGGTCTCCAAAAAGAGGGTTGGAAACTTCATTTCTTCTGCATATTTGTCTCTAAAAATTCCAAGGGGACATTTTCCTTTAGTTGGAACAAGTTCAATCAACTTTTCTTGTAAATCATGGATGCATTGGGATCTTATGTATCCGTGCACCAATGTTTCAGTTGGCACTTCATTTTCTGAATCGTTACTTGTTTGAATTTTGTCTTCAATGTCACTATTTTCAGTTGGAGTATTTGAAGTAGCTGATTGTAGGATGCTATCCCAATTTCTATTTATGTGTATAATTTTCAATTCTATAAAGGTGTCGAGAACATATTTCCTCCAATGCTTTCATGACAGTATGCACACGAACTTTTCCTGTTTGAAATGCTTTTGTATATTCCATTCATCTTTTCAATGCAACAACAACTATTGCTATGTTTCCCATAGGTTGTCGCAGTGCAGCTTGAACAATGTCTGTTTGGACAGGAACATTGATGATCAATCCTGTTAAACCCATTTATGATCGTTTGTGGCCCCATTGTCTTATTTGTGCAAATGCAATTCTTAATGCTACAAGATGTTCTTAAAGTTATGAGAATGTGGGTACAACTAGTAATGGTTTGTTTCCCCTAGTGTTCTCAGGTACAACAAATTGTGGCAATTTTCCATTTCAAAGTGCTCTTTTGAAAACCCTGCATATTACTTTTCTGGGCATATTTCTATGGTTTTCAGATAAATTTACATATATTTATTCCAAGCCTTGTCCAATCCTCTCCATATTCTTGTGAAACTACAGTTCTTTACATATTGGACATTTTTTCTTAGGTGTGTCCTCTATCTTGGCTAGGTAAATTGTTATAGGGCTTTTCTTGGATAAGAAATTATGTTTATTCTTCGGTTTTTGTTTGCATGAATTTTTACATTTTTTTGTTTGTAATCATAATATTTTTTTTAATTTATGTACATTGACCCTATTATTTCTATATTTTGTCATTTTCGTAATACCATATCAAAATTTGTCTTCATGCACATGTGCATTTTTTGACATAAGTCCATGTTGTGTGTGTGATGACATTATCTCTACTGGAAGAATTTGACAATGTACATTTCTTATGTTGCTATGTCGATGTATTGACAAAGGCACATAATGGGTATGAAATGCATCTATTTCAAACGACATTATATTGTATGTTTAACTTGAAAAATTATTGCATTGGTAGTAATTGACAACGCTCCTAGTTATAGAGGACCATTCATGCATGTTTACTTTAAATGATATCATTTCCCATTGCAAACAAAAAGGCCTACCTTCTATTCCACCTTTTTCAGATGGCATTGCCATATTGATAAGATATGCTTTCCAATTTGATTTTTTTTTTTTAGTTTTTATGACATCATTTGATAGATATTTTTGTAGACAATGCAATGTAGTGTTTTCATTTCACATGATAGAATTGCAGAATGACTGCACAATGTAAATCCTTAAGGATTCTACATCAAGGTCAAGTTCAATCAAATGGCAAAGTGCAAAGAACATGTTATCTCCACAAATGGATATAGTGTTTGTTCCTTTATGTAATCTATGGCCTTGCAATTTATCATTCATTATTTCCCAATAACTTTGTAGATATTTGCACGGAGGATATTACAATTGATCGAGCTATTTTTTTGTACAATAATGGTTCATAGTGCCCATTAAATGGGTTTTTATAATGGAACAATATATGCACTGGATTTGTTGTATTTTTGAATTCAATAGAAAATACCTTTTTTTTGTTAATGACCAAATTCCTATTAATAAATTCATCCATTTTGCTAGCCAGCGTATGCAGAATGTGTCTCCCCATAGTCCTCGTTCATTCTCAATAGGGCCATTTGAAGCGGGAAGACGCATTCTTCAAAAATATGTTTCAACGTCACAAATTCCATGATTTTGATACAAGAAATTAGGCACTATCTCATAATTGAATGATTCCAGTGCTTCTGTGTGACCTTGTTCGAGGCACATCAAGAAGTGGTCTATTGTTCCATTTCATAATTCAGTGGACATATATCAAAAATGCAAAAGGACTTCAATTAAATTGAAAAGACAATCGCCTAGAGTGTTTAAAAATTACCAAAGTCTAAAAAGTTTTTTGTTGTTCAAGACATCACCAATAGTGGCATCATTGTCACATTGGTTTTTTGGTTTGTAGCCATTAGCATCAATTATTTCAAACATGTTTATATCATTATTTGGTGAAGGTTTTTGCTAAAATTGGCTAGCTAAATGCAATTGTATTGTTGTTACAAGATTGGGAATTTTGGAACGAGATAGGGAAGTTGTATTTGCAATGAAATAGAACCACAAGCAAAGTGGAATACAATGTGAAACTAACTTGACATACTTACCCCCAGGTATTTTCAAGGAAACTATGCAAACAAAAAAAATAAAGTTGCCATATAAGTTTCTATATATGGAACCAATATCTTATGACATAGAACAAAAACATGAGGGAACCTCAAGAAAGGAAAATGACGACGAATGAATGCACTAACCCTAACATGGTTTCTCATTCTCATTTGCAATCTCTTATTGCATTTAAATGAAATACATTTTTGGGAACCAAAAGATCTTGAATTGTTTCTTTTGCCATCATTATGATGGAAATGGATGGTGAAAGTCAATAAAGGATGAAGCATAGATTCCAAATGCTATGCAAATCATTTTCATACATTACAAGATTGTAAGGAAATTCAAGTTTTCTTGTGGAATAACTATTTCTTGTTCTATTGATCATTGTTGGTTGTATTTTCTTGTTTCTTGTACTGCTATTGATATGTATCTATAGTAAAACAGAGCCATATGAAATCACAAAATCCATGTAATTGAGAAAACTATCGAGAAGAGAAATAATGTTGTTGAGAAGAACTACAAGTTAAGTGAGATGGTTCTAATTCGCCTAAAACAAGACTTCGTAACAATGTGATTACACATAATGTGTAGGCCATGAATATAGTTTTCAAGTGTTGTCTATGCTAT
The DNA here is from genome assembly GCA_031772625.1 of Pinus tabuliformis. NCBI lineage: Eukaryota > Viridiplantae > Streptophyta > Pinopsida > Pinales > Pinaceae > Pinus > Pinus tabuliformis. Next base: position 656,726,360 of record CM062808.1, read on the forward strand.
ATGAAAGTAATGTTAAAGTTTTTTTAAAAGGAATTTAGTTTAAGTATTGAATTTAGTTTGGTAGCTCACTGCACTGCAATTATTTTTAAAAATGCCATCAAAATAAATTATTGATTATGAAATATTAAATAAGGGTACACTAATGTATCAACTTGTTTGAAATTATTGATGGAAAATTAAGATTCTTGTATTTGGATGAAATAAAATAGGACATTCTACTAGTTTGGGAAGAGAAGGATTGAACCTTCAAGCTAGACCAGGCCTTTGTTTTACACCGATAACCAGCTGTAGAATTTGGATTTTTTAATGTGAATGGAGTTTTAGATATTTTTATAATTTGGTGGTCTCTTCAAGCATAAATTAAATTTTTCGTTTCATGTTTGCAGACATATTGGAGAGAAGGCTAAGTTTGTGGTGATAAAAGAGTGTGTGCATGTTCCTTAGTTAGGGAAACCCTGCACCGATTTTAGGCAGATTCTGCTCAAGTTTCTTCTCCTAGATGGATAATTAAATGTGGAGAAGGTTGTGCGCATAATTAAATGCACAAAAGATGGATACCACGAAGATGATTTTCATGGTTCTTTTTCCTAACAAAATTAATCAACTCGGAAATTTTGGAGAGAACAATTAATAAGGTGTGGCCACAAAAAGGAATTGCTATAAGCTAAATATGAATACCGCTTCATCAAGAGGGATTTATTTCAAATATATTGGGTTTCCCAAGAAGCACAATACCAAATTCCAGTATTTGTCTCCTTTTCTTTTCTTCTAGTTTCGAATGAGTCTTGACCATCAATTAAAACTGAGAACATAAAAGAAAACAACAGGAACAATGTAAAAGACTTGGCATTGTGAGATGTGAGCACTTACAAATATCTATATGTTCCTGAAAAAATCTAACCTTTTAACCATGTTTTTTCTGGAAATTGTAGAAACAACGAATTTTAATTATTTATTGTCCTCGTGAATTTTTAATTTTCAAATATCAGATAATACTACTATTAATTTTATTTTTGGGTGGGGGCATGTCAGAAAGGAGTAACATACAATGCTGAAAAGGGAATTAAAAAGGCTACCAAACAACTAGACTTTCCATTACAACCAAAGAAATAAGATGAACCGAGTATTATAGTAACCTCTTATCCAACATTAGAGATTCTAGGAGATCTAATTGCAAATAAATATTTTTAATTCTTAATTAAAGAGAAATATGAAGAAAAGTTCCCAAATGAATAATTATAGAAGCAATTAGGACAATTATCTTTAACAAGTCTAAAAGACTTAACCAGACCTTATTTCTTACATCAACATATAATAATCAAAGTAAATTTTAAAATATATTGATGATGTAGGCAGAGCCTAAGACAATTTTAGAACTGTATGAACTCAAAATTACCTATATTTAAGTGGACTGAAACCAAGTAGATGAAACATATACAATATACTAGCATAGATAGATGGGTGAAATGGTTTCTCATAGACTAATTCAATATATGGTGAACAACTATGATCAAAAAGCTTGATACTTAGTTGAAAATTGAAAGGAATTTGAATAAAGTCAAGGCCACAAAAATCACAGTGTTATGAAACAAAATTACTTCATTTCTGACATAAAAAATGTTACAAATAATTACAAGAGTTTATTGGAGGATGGAGATTGAGAGATTAAACTCACTTAAAAATAAATTTAAAATTATTTCACATGATCTAAGAGATTCTAAGGAACTATATAATGCACATCAAGAAAATAATGTTTTGGAATTAGACAATTATAAAATAAAATATTAATCTTCCCAGATGGCAAAGGAAATTGAGGATTTGAAACAAAAGAAATTTGGACTTTAGGAAGAACATTCCCTTGCATTGTAAAAATTTAGCAAGAATTGAATGAAAATGTTTCTCAATTTGAAATTTATCTGATATATTTCAATATATTGTTGTAAATGATGACTTTAATGTCTTGGGAAATGATGAAGGTGTTGATGTGTTGTCGGAAAAGAAAAATTCATTAAAGTCTCAAATTGTAGAATCACAAAAGAAAATTCATGAAAAATATTCTATCTACAAAGAAACTATAGTTCAGCTAGAAGAATCCATCAACAAGAAAATTATTTATATTAGTGATTTACAATCAAAAGTAGAAAATGAAAAGAATGGAATTGATTCCCTAACTGTAACTAAAAAGAATTTAGAAAATATTCTTTAAGAAGTATTACATCAAGTTACTGGAAACAAAATTTGATTAAATTTAAACACAACATTTGATTAAATCTAAACATCAAATTTGACACCAAATTATAGGAAAATTGGATAAGTTCAAGATATACCTTGAATTAATCCAATAATATGAAAGTCACAACTGCTAATGCAAAGATTTTAATATTTTAATATGGACAGATTATTACTCAAAGTGGGAGAAAAAGTTGAAGACACTAAACAAATTATTCAATTTCTAAATTAAAAAAGGGTAACTGATGTGGAAGCAACACTCCAAATTATATCTAATTATGGATATAATTGAGCTAGTTTTGAACATTTCCATGGTCCTTGAGAAGAAGAAATTAATATGGGATCTTCACTTGAAAATTGATGAAGTGAAAAATTACATTGATAGTCCGAGAGATCAATTTGGCTAGATTCATCGTTTACAATTTCCTTGGATAGTATCAAAGGTCCCTTCATTACATTAAGAAAATGTATACAAGAACACCTTAATATGTTGCAAGGATGATATAGGTTTTGTCAAAAAATGAAACAAGTTAAGTTCATTAGAAAGTTATTTCTCTATTTTATTTTCTCTTATGAAATTTTGATGATCAACCTCCCATGCCTTTCCATTTCCATAGTGAAATTAACGTGTCGTATAGGAAAATGTGAAGGTAAACTATCATGACATGAAAGGAATAGAAGGAATTTCAGTGATATAAATGAATGAATTAATAGCTACAATGATTACCACGAGGAGAAACCATATATTGTAAGAGAAAAAACAATCAAAGAAAATAATGAAAGTGTTAAAAGGCATCAAGAGGCCTCACCAATAACAAATGGTGTCATCATAAAGGAGCCTGCACAAGGATGGATTGCAGGAACTAAAAGGTCTATGCCTAACCCAAAGAAAATGCAAAAAGACCAAAGAGATGAAAGCTATGTATATATTGTACATAAAATATTTTTCTTTTCTTCCAGTTTCAAAGAAGTCTTGACCATCCAATAAAACCAAGAGAAGAAAATAAAACAACAGGAACAAACGAAAAGACTTGGCATTGTCATATGTGGGAACTTAAAAATATCTATATGTTCTTGACAAAATCTAACCTTTTAACCATGTTTTTCTGGAAATTGTAGAAACATCGAATTTTAATTCTTTATTGTCCTCGTGAAATTTTAATTTTCAAATTTTAGATAATATTAGTATTAATATTATTTTTTGTTATGAAACCAGCTGACAAAAAGATAGAAAATATAGATAAACACCTTAGAAATCAACCTCTTTGAGGGGGCAACCTCCTTTACATTACACAAATGAACAATTATGGGATGATACAAATGACAAGACCTCCTTTCTATATATAGGAGTCTAAGTGGTCATAATATAATCAAAGCCGATATAACAATAATAATGTAAGGGCACAATAATAGCAATAATCGGCTTCTATGGGGCGCAATAGTAACAATATGGAGACTACATGGGTACAACAATATAATAAGGGGCTTGTATTAATAACAATAAGGGGTTACACTAGTAGTATAGCGGCCTAACATACCCCTCTCCTTCAAAAAATGTTGTCCTCAATGCTTGAGTAGTTCTTGATGCTTCTGGATAAAATTCTTGTCCTCCCATATCGAATCTTCAACAGGTAAGTTCTTCCACATGATGAGATACTCTGAAATTGATCAATTTCATAGTTGTCAGGTTCTTGTTTCTATGACTACTCTAGGTTCCAATATGATTTTTCCTTCCTCTTCAAGTTTTGGCAATATTGTTTGAATTGGGATCTTCTGCAACTTTTGAATGAGTGGCCGCACTTCTTCATCCTTATTCCATTCATCCGTTGCTTCGTTTATCCAATCTAGTTGGATAATAGAAATATCACAAAATAATGCTTCAACATCCTCATCCTTTCTTGAGAGTGCATCTGCAACAAAATTTTTCTTCCCTTTTCTATAGATGATCTCAAAGTCATAATCCAACATATTTGTGACCCATTTTTTCTGTTCTTCTAAAGATAATATTTGTTCCATAAGGTATTTAAGACTATCATGATCCATTTTTACCTTGAAGTGTCTTCCCATTGGATAAGGTCACCATTTCTCAAGTGCATGTAGTATTGCCAACATTTCCTTCTCATAAATAGCTTGCTTGAGATGTAGCTGTAAAAATACCCAATCACCTACATCAAAACATTTTTCACTGCAATGTTGATCTACATGTTGTTTCATTTGATTCTGCACCAGACTGGAGTTTCCTTTAAAAATTGGAGAACTTATTGTTGCTGCTCGATGTGATCTTTCACTGCTTGAACCTTTTTCTTCTTGATATGTCCTTCTATCTTTAGAGTTTTAGGAGTGGTAATTTCTTCCAATGCTTTACGAGATATGGTTGGATTCATTTCTTGATGCTCAATGTGATCTTTCACTTCTTGAACATTTTTCTTCTTGATATGTCCTTCTATCTTGATAGTTTGAGGAGTGGTAATTCTTGCCAATTCATTACAAGATATGGTTGGATTCATTTCTTCTTTCTCGATGTGATCTTTCATTTCTTGAACCCTTTTCTTCTTGATATGTCCTTATATCTTGAGAGTTTGAGGAGTGGTAGCTCTTGCCAATGATTTACAAGATATGTTCGAATTCATTTCCTCTTTCTCTGGGGTTAGTTCCAGGTGTATATCCTCTTCTTTTGATGTTTCTTGATCCTTTTATTCCTCCTCTTCATAATCTATGTAAAATAATTTCTTCTCAGCACACTTATGACCTTTAGTACATTTGCTATCACAACTGTAACAAAGCCCTTTTTCTCTTTTTTCTTCCAATTGTTGTGGTGTCACCCTTGTAGGTTGTGGAAGGCTAGGAGAAGCAAAAATTCCATGTTTATAGTTGTGACGGGTAGAATTCCTTGTTTCCATATTTTTATTTCCACTTTTCTTGCCAACCTGAAAGCCTTCTCTAATGAATCAGGTTCCCAAAGATGAACCTCATGTTGAATGTTATCCTTTAAAGTCCTTATGGAGACATCAATCCTCTGCTTCTCTGGAATATCATTTTCCCTTATATTCAATTTTTTAAAGTGCCTAATGTGCTCTGCCATTGAGCACTTTTGTTTGAAATTTACCAATTGGCTAAAGAAGGTGTTCCTCTTTGTATCCTCATAATGTGTTATCATTTCCTCCGTGAAAATTGACCACGTGACAAGTGGTTAACGAGAAAAAATCCCTTTATACCATAAAATTTGATTCGGTTCTAAATAATTAGATGCAATACATACCTTTTGTAACAGTGGTACACCATGTATATCAAAATATTTCTCCATCTCTAGTATCCAATTTACCGAATCCTTGCCATCAAACTTCCTCATCTCGCTTTTTCTTGATTTTAGGAGCTTGATTTTGAAATGACTATAACTCTGTAATTTCGGATCTTCTAGTTGTGAAATTGCGACCTGCAATAGTCCTTTGTGTCCTCTTTCTAATGCCACTAGTCTGATCGAAATTGGATTCTCCAAGAAAGAGTTATGCACATTCTCCCAAGATGACATTATTATACCCCTTTTCAGAATAGAAAAATTGTATGATGTGCCACGTGTCACTGTTTTGACCTTAGGATCTAAAAAATACACACAGAAAACTACAGTATGTCCTCTTTCTATAACTTTTGACGAAATTTCAATCCGATGCTTAGAGAGAAAGTTATGACGATTTTCCCAAGGTCACTTGTTTAAGATGTAATTTGGGAGTCTGCGAAAACCCTAAATTCCTCCAATCATATATCTGAAATTATAGCAAGACAAGATCTGAAATTTGGACCCAAGGTGCCGACTGATTTCTTATCAAATGGGTTTTTTTTTAGCTTCTGAAACTTCATAGTAGAAATGTTATAGCGAAAATTCCACGATGACCTCGTTTAGATGAAATTTTGGAGCTTGCAAAAAACTATAACTTCCTCAAATCATATCTCTGAAAATATAGCGAGACAAGCTCTGAAATTTAAACCCAAGGTTTAGCAAGATTTTGTCTCAAATGGTTTTTTTTTTGCTTCTAAAATGTCACAGGTGGGGGCATGTCGAAAAGGAGTAACATACAATGTTGAAATAGAATTGAAAAAGCTGCCAAACAACTAGACTTTCCACACATTCCAAACATATTCAAGTCTAACTCTTCAGCATATAGATTGAACCCCAATTTATTCCATAAAAACATTTCCATAAATCATATAAAATAAGGAATTTTGATATAACACGCTTGCTTGTTTAGATAAGAGGATTACAATATATTGTTTGGGAGCATTGAGGACCTACGAGCAGCACCTGTAAAAAGTTTTAATTTCCAATCACAATTTTCAAACAACCAAACGAAAATGAGGAAGTTTAGAGCAAAGAAAAGGAATCTCTGAATAACCCAATTGGAAAAAAGAACCATGTTAAAACAAAGGATCAAAATCAAAATAATTTATGAATGATAAGATCAGATTAAAAGTGGGTTGACTAAATGAAATCTTAAACCAAGTAATTACTCTTTGATACAATTAAACTGATGAATAAGAGAAGTGCATGTGGTTAAAGGTAGAGCACATAAGGAGGGACACAAGCAATAAACTACAAATTTGATTTTCAAAAAAGTGATATATACATTATGATTTTGTTAGTTCCCCATAATACTAGTGATTCCCCCATTACTATTATCATTGTAGGTCTTATTTTTATTGTTTTGCCCCTATTGTCCCCATATTGTTATTATTGTGCCCCATAGAATCCCACTATTGTTATTATTGTGCCCTTATATTATTATTGTTATGTCAGCTTTGATTATATTATGACTCCTTAGACTCCTATATAAAGAAAGGAAGTTTTGTTCTTTGTATCATTCAATAATTGTTCATTTGTGTAATGTAAAGGAGGTTTCACCTCGAAGAGGCTGATTCTGAAGTCATTGATCTATCTTTTCTATCTTTTTGTGAGCTGGTTTCTTAACATTTGGTATCAAACCTTTGGATTCTAGGGTTTCATTGCTCCAAACAGGTCATCGTGAAATTTTCACTATAAAGTTTTCTCTACAAAGTTTCAGATGCTAAAAAAAAAACATTTGAGACCAAAGCATTCTAAACCTCAGGTCTGTATTTCAGATCTTTTCTCGCTATATTTTTGAAGATATGATCTGAGGAAGTTAGGGTTTTTGTAAACTCTCAAATTATATTCCAAACAAGTGACCTTGGGAAAATTATCATAACTTTCTCTTTCAGCATCAAATTGAAATTTTTTCAGACGTTACAAAAAGAGGACATGCTACATTTGTTTGTGTGTCTTTTTCAGATCCGAAGGTCAAAACAGTGACATGTGGCACATCATACAAATTCACTCTACTAAAAAATTATATACTCAGGTCATCACGGGAGATTGGGCATAACTCTTTCTTGGAGAATCAAATTGTGATAAGACTGGTGGCATTGGAAAGAGGACTCAGATCTCTACCACAGGAAATTTAGAGCTCAGAGTTCCGCAATTATAGAGATACAACATATTAAATGTCAAGCTTCTACCAAGTGAAAAAAGGTGTGTAGTATTTTTAAACTTTTGTATAAGTTTGGGTTGAAAAAATAGTTTGAAGATCAAAGGGCATAGTGAAGCATAATTATCATTAATTTATGCCCCGAAGAAAGAAAATGGAAACACCTAGTAAGAAACCTAAAAGCTCTAGCATGATTCATGGAGAAGAGGAAGAAATGCAACATGATATATAAAAATTACGAGACCAAGTGCAAAACATTTCACTCTCACAAAAGGTAATAGAATCTAAGATTGATGGTTTAAATAAAGGCATGGAAGCTAAGATGAATGGTGTGGAAGCTAATATGAATGTCGTGGAAGCTAAGATGGATGACATGGAAGCTAATATGAGTGGCATGGACGCTAAGATGGATGGCATGGAAGCTAAGATGAATGGCATGGATGTTAAGAAGGATGGTATATAAGAAGAACTGAAAGGCGAGATAGAAGATATGAAGATAGATTTGACTAAGTTGCTACAAGAAATTATTACTAATGGCGAAGGGTAGTAAAGTAAACTCATGATGAGAACAAAAGAAATTTTGATCATGATTTCATAGACACTAATGTTGGATTGAAGACCCACCATGTTCCAAATATCAATATGAGAAAGTATGATGGCAAGGATCCCATAACATGGATACTACAGATGGAACAATATTTCAATCTCCATAATGTGAAAAACACACAGAAGGTACACATTGCAACTTTATATTTAGAACCAAATCAGTTTGTATGGTATCGATGACTTTGCTCTTGTAAACAAATTATCAATTGGTAAATTTTTACGGAAGAAATGATAGCAAATTATTAGGATACAAAAAACAACAATGCTTTTAGCCAATTAATAAACCTCAAACAAAAGGGTTCAATGATGGAACACATTGAGGACTTCCAAAAATTGAGTATAAGGGTAAAAGATATTCCAGAGGAGCATAAGATTGATATGTTCATAGGGACTTTAAAGGAAAACATCCAACATGAGGTTCACCTTTGGGAACATGACTCATTGGAGAAGGCATTTAGGTTGGCAAGAAAAATGGAAAGAAAAGTTATGGAAACGAGGAAGCCTACCACTCCCAACTATAACGATGGAAGGTTGTTTCCCCTAGACTTCCACAACCTACAAGGTTGACACCCCAACATTTGGATGAAAAAAGAGCAAAAGGGCTTTTTTACAGTTGTGATAGTAAATACACTAAAGGTCATAAGTGTGTTGAGAAGAAATTATTTTACATAGATTGTGAAGAGCAGGAAGAAAGGGAACAATAAATGTCAAAAGAAGAGGATATACACCAGGAAAAAATCATAGTGAAAGAAGAAATGAATCCGACCATATCTGGTAATGCATTGGTAAGAATTACCACTGCTTAATCTATCGAGATATAAGGACATATCAAGAAGAAAAAATTAATAACGTTTATTGATTCAGGCAGTACCCATAATTTTATTCATTGTAAGATAGCTAAGGAAATGAATTTCTTCCTATATCTAGCACCAGAGTGTCAAGTGGTTGTTGCAAGTGGAGGAACCATAAATAGCTCTAGAAAGTGCCATAATATCAAACTATCCATGGGAGAATCTGTATTGAATATCCAAATTCTTTCCATTCCAATGGGTGGTGCTGATGTTGTACTAGGAGTCTAATGGCTACAATCCTTGGGTACAATAAATTTTAATTTTCAAGTACTTTTTCTAAAATTTTCTTCAAAAGGAAAGGAAGTTGAATTAAGATGTATCGCAGGGACACCAGGAAAGATAATCAACTCTAATGGAATGATGAGCGTTAGTATTGCAACAAGGATGTTCCAACTCTTGGGAGACCAACTTTACTTATCAACTCGAGGTTTGTACAAACTTGGAGGTGACAGTGCTATATGCACTAGTAAAAGTGAAGGTCCTACCTGTTGTCACTGTTCATTCGGCGAGAGACCCCAGAGGTTCCAATCCAGACTTCTATAGAGTCAGAGGAAGCTTTATTCTTTGATGGAAGAAGAGAAAATCTATTCTAAGAGAACTACTCTACTGCAGTAATGAGGAAAACAACAACATGTAATGTTAAATCACACCATATCCTAATTAACCATTTAAACAGCTATGTTAAGCATAATTGCTAAATAAACACTAACCTAATGCTTCTATCTAAGTTACAGAAGTAATGAGCATCAAACCATACTAATATGTGAGTAAGAAAACTAAACTAAATCTGTTTTCACTTTTTTTATTTTCTTTGGTAAAATCAAGCATGCAATTTAATTGTTCTTGTGGATGTGACAGGTTGATGGAAGGTGGTTGGGGATGGATATAAGTTTTATGGAGTGGGTGTATGGTCTGGAAGGGTAATATGAGGCATTTTGTGACTTCCTAGAGGTTCCCCATCAATTCAGCCTCAAAACAAGCTATTTCAGGAAAACCTACAGGATGTACTAGAAACCTACAAGATGATCCTGTAGGAATCACAGGAAACCTATAAGATATAGCCGAGAGCTACTTGTGAGGTGTTGGAGGTGTTGGGAAGCTTGGAAAGGGTGTGTGATGAGTGGGATAGGGTGTTAGAAGGTCTATGAACACTCATGAGTCAATATCCAAGAGAATAGATAACTAGATTCACTCAATGTGTCTAGGGGAATTTCAATTTAAAAACGGACAAAAAAACTAGTGAGGGTGATGGTGGAACAAGAGATGGTTGAGGTGGATGTGGTGCAAGATGGATGCTTATGATGAAATCTAGACCTCCTTCTAAAGTACTTGCAATCCTTAAAATCTGTGTGTCTTCCAAGAATTATGGAATAATATACATTCTCATAAACTAGAAAAGCATGAATCAATTGCCCATATTATGCATTAAGAAAGTGCTGAAGGGAATGAGAACATGAGTGAGATATTATTGCAGAAAGAAAGTGATGGAAAAAGATGACAATGCAATGAACCAAGTATTGAATCAAGATAACAAACTCCAAAGCTCATGCAAGAACTAGAAATCTATGTTTTTGGAGTTGCTGAAGGGTCTCCTCCTCAAGTCATGGTCACAGAGGGAGGAGGTGAGGTTGAGACACTTGCTAACAACCTTACGGTGATATTTTTGTCCTTGATAAACTCCTAATTGAAAGAAGGCACAAATGGAAGCAAACTAAAATACAACCAAACTATTCGACACTGGTGTAATGGAAATGCAGCTACTTAAGAAAATGAACAATTAAACCATGAATCTATGCTAGCATACATGCACAATAAAAAGGAGCCTTGGTTACTAGGGTTGGGACCTAACCTAAGAGCTTCAACCCTCTGAGTTAACTTAGTGCTGGCTCAAAACAAAACTCGTTCTTATTATCAAAACAATGGGTTACATCAAAAAGTGTCACAAGCCTTGTAGCTCGAAAATAGAGTAGATTTTTACAATAAAAAATTTGAATCCTACTGAGGTCCTAGGCCTCTCTACTTATACATCTGAAGTCTCCAACAAATTCCTTAAGATTAGGGAGGCTCGGCTCCCAAACTCGAGATAAACTTATGCTTTTTCTTTCACTTACTTGGCTACCTTCTAATCCTCATGATTTGGCTATTTGCACTCCAAGCTGATGGAGGAATATTCGAATGGAGTGGTAGTAATTGAGGAGGATTTACCTCCTATAATTCCTCTCCCTTGTCCCATTCAAGTTTTGACCAACGTCTTTGCCAAAATTACTTGTTTTTATCCTTTAATATTGCAGTAATGCACATTAGACCACAAAGCAAAATATCCAACTCTAACTCATCTCATAAACAAAATATAATCAAAGGTATGTAATAAGTTGTGAGAATAGTTGGTTTGACTAAGCTAGGAGGTGAATCAAGGCCCATATAATTACCTAATGATGAGGCTCATCATGGAATGACAAAGCTTCTAAAGAAAGAACAACAAGGTGTAATTGCACAATTATGTTCGCTAGAGGTTCCCACATCAAAACCATCTATTTCTCCATATCTCCAAAAAGTCTTTGAAAATCATTCCAAGGTATTTGAGAGTCCCAAAGGTATCCCACCTATTCGTGATCATAATCATGATATTCTTTTAATTCCAGGAAATGCTCCTCCAAACATCAAGGCTTACAAATATCCCTATGCCCAAAAGAGTGAAATTGAATGTATGGTTACAGAAATGCTAGAGGCTAGTATAATTTAACCTAGTCAAAGTTTTTTCTTTGGTCCAGTAGTGTTTTGAACAAGAAGGATGGATCCTAGCGCCTGTGTCCAGATTATAGGGAGCTCAAAAAGCTCACTATTAAAGATAAATTTCCCATTCCTATCATTGATGAACTATTGGATGAATTGCATGGATCAATTTAATTCACCAAGTTGGATCTTCGTTCACGATATCATCAAATCAAAATGAAGACTGAAGACATTTTGAAAAAGTATAAAAAGATGTTTTATTTATTTACCATACCTCCACTTTACTTATATTTTTATTTGTTTACACCCTTACATGTATATAAGGTGACTTATGGAGTAAATATAAAAAATGTTTTATTTATTTACCATACCTCTCATTTATTTATATTTTTATTAATTTACCATACCTCTTTTATAAATATGGTATTTGGCCCATAGGATTCACTTAAGTAAAACCTATTCTTGAAAATGGGCGAATGGATTCACTTAAATAAAACCTATTCTTGAAAATGGGCGAATGGAAGGTTGTAAGTCCTAATTTCAAGGGCTAAATTTACTTTTTTACCCTCTCCCTTAAAATAAGGTGGGCTATTTGAGGTGATTTGTAGAAATGTACTATGATACAAAAGATTCGCCCACTAAAAATTTAAAACCCCTTAATTTCGCCAAAGGGAGAACATTCGCCCCTAAAATTATCCTTGGCACCAATCTTAGCTATGTCAGACTTCACAAAAACCTTTATTGTGGAATGTGATGGCTCAGGAAATGGAATTGGTGTTGTTTTAATGCAAGAAGAAAGACCGATTGCTTTTGAAAGTTGTTCAATCAAAGGAAAGTATTTACAAAAAGATATTTATGAGAAGAAATGTTGGCAATACCACATGCACTTAATAAATGACGACCCTACCTAATGGGAATACACTTCAAGGTAAAAGTGGATCATGATAGTCTTAAATACTTATTAGAACAAAGATTATCTTCAGAACAACAACAAAAATGGGTCACAAAGATGTTGGGTTATGACTTTGAAATCATCTACAAAAAAGGGAAGCAAAATGTTGTGGCAGATGAACTCTCAAGAAAGGATGAGGATGTGGAAGCATTGCTTTGTGCCATTTCTATTATCCAACCAGATTCGATAAACGAAGCAAGGGATGAATGTAAGAATGATGAGGAAGTGTGGGAATTGATTCAAAAGATATAACAAGATCCCAGTACATATCATACATTTAGCTGGAAAAATGATTTGTTATGGTACAAAAGTCTCATATACCTATTTTAGAATTTCAAACTCAAACAAATGATTCTTATGGAATTTCACACCACTCCCTTAGGAGGGCACTCGAGATTTTTAAAAACTTACCATAAGGTTAAGAAGGAATTTTTTGGGGATGGCCTTAAATCTGATATTCAAAAGTTTGTGGCAGAATGTTTGGTTTGCCAACAAAATAAAGTTGAAACAATTAAGACCTTGGGTCTATTATAGCCTTTATCCATTCCAATTCAACATTGGGAGGAGGTTTCAATGGATTTTATCACAGGTTTACCCAAGTCAAAAGGAAAGAGTATCATCATGGTGGTAGTTGGCAGACTTACAAAGTATGCACACTTTTGTGCATTACGTCATCCATTTAAATCCAGTATAGTTTCTACTGCATTTATGGAAACATTTCAAAAGCTACATGGAAACCCAAAGATTATTGTAAGCGACAGATATCCCATTTTCATTGGAAATTTTTGGACAAAAAAATTTTCTTGTCTTGGTACTCAGTTAGCTCATAGCCCATATTATCATCCTCAATCTTATGGGGAAACTGAGATAGTAAACAAATGTTTGGAAGGATATCTTCGTTTCTTTGTATCTGGTAAATAGACACAATTGGTCAAATGGTTGCCTCTGGTTGAATGGTGGTATAACTCTTACTTCCATACTGCAACAAAAATGACCCCATTTATGGCACTTTATGGATATATCCCACCATCCATCACATCATATTTTAGAGAAAATTCTAAGGTTCAAGTAGTGGAATATCACATCGAGTAGTTCTCCAACTCTTAAAGGATAACCTAACTTTGTCACAAAATATAATGAAACCACAGGCAAATCAACATTGCAGCAAAAGAAGTTTTGATGTAGATGACTCGATATTTCTATAGCTACAACCATATAAACAAATGTCCCTCAAGAAATATAAGAATGATAATAATTTATCACCAAAGTATTATGGTCTGTATGAGGTGTTGCAAAACATTGGTACTATGGCATATAAATTGGAGCTTCCTGCAGCTTCCTGAGTGCACCCAGTTTTCCATGTTTCATGCTTAAAGAAGGTTATTGGTGAAAAGATCCCAGTTCAAACAATATTCCCAGAACTTGATGACGAAGGAAAAATCATATTGGAACCTGAAGCAGTCATAGAAACAAGAACTCGACAGCTACAAAATCGATCAATTTCGGAGTATCTCATCAAGTGGAAGAACTTTCCCGCTGAAGATTCCACATCGGAGGATGAGAATTTTATACAGAAGCATCTAGAACTACTCAAGCATTGAGGAAAACACTATTTTGAAGGAGAGGGGCATGTTAGGTCCCCATTACTATTGTCATTGTAGCCCTTATTGTTATCGTTGTGCCACTATTGTCCCCATATTGTTATTATTGTGCCCTTATATTATCATTGCTATGTCGGCTTTCATTATATTGTGACCCCTTAGACTCCTATATATAGAAAGGAGGTTTTCTCCTTTGTATCATCCATGAATGGTTCGTTGTGTAATGTAAAGTTGCCCCCTCGAAGAGGCTAATTTTGAAGTCGTTGATCTATCTTTTCTATTTTTTCTGAGCTAGTTTCTTAACATATTTTCAAGCCAAAAGCGATAGAAATAACTATAACTGAACACTCTATTCCAAAACAGAGGTTTTCCACAAACTAATCCAATAATATAATGAATTAAGAGTGGAAATTTAATAATAAACTAGAAAAGAATAGAGAAATGAAACTCAAAAGTAAAGAAAATCCTAATAGAGTATTCTTTTACTCAATGATCCAATTGGGAAATAAAACAGTTCTTAGTAACCTGGTTGGGGAAAAGGGAATTTCTCAACAAATGGGAAAAAATGTTGAGGTTTCTCATTGATTTGAATAACTGAACCAACCATAGTACTAGATCAAATCCTAAAAAGAAGCAAAAATCTAAAACAATTTAAGTGAAAAATAATTGCATGTATTGAACATTAGTTTATTTTTGGCAGCTATACAAAGGTTGCCTTTGTTTTTCTTTCAATCTTGAACATATTTAATTCACAATCAACATATCATTATATCATGGCATAGGTTCGATCCTGAGATGTTAGACTGCGATGTCTTGGCTGTCAATGAAGTCAATGTTGCTAAAATTCAAAATAAAGGCATTTAAAATAAACTAATGTTTTTTAAGGCCCTATTCATGATGATAATGATGGTTTTACAGATGAAGCATTAGAATAATACTTTCAGGAACAACTAGAAGAATATGATAAGGAGTTGTTGGTTGTCTGTTAGGCCCCTATACTACTGGTGTAACCCCTTATTGTTATTAGTACAACCCACTTGTTATATTGATCTACCCATGTAGTGCCCATATTGTTACTATTGTGCCCCATAGAAGCCTACTATTGTTATCATTGTGCCCTTACATTATTATTGTTATGTCAGCTTTGATTATGTTATGACCCCTTAGACTCCTATATATAGAAAGGAGGTCTTTTCATTTGTATCATCCAAGAATTGTTCATCTATGTAATGTAAAAGAGGTTTCCCCCTCGAAGAGGCTGAATTCTAAGGCGTTAATCTATCTTTTCTATCTTTTTCTTGAGCTGGTTTCATAACATTTGGTATTAGAGCTTTGGATTCTAGGGTTTTGCTGCTCCAAACAGGTCATCGTGGCATTTTCGCTATAACTTTTTTCTGAGATGTTTCAAAAGCTAAAAAATAAAACCATTTGAGAAGAAATCGCACTAAATCTCGGGTCTGAATTTCAGAGCTTTTCGCGCTATATTTGTGGATATATGATCTGAGGACATTGGTCTTTTTGCAGACTCCTAAATTTCATTCCAAATAGGTGATCTGGGGAAAATCATCAGAACTTTCTCTCTGAGCATCGGATTAAAATTTTGTAAGAAGGTACATAAAGTGGATGGACTGTAGTTTCTTGTAGATACTTTTCAGAGCCAAAGGTCGAAACAGTGATACGTGGCACTTCATACAATTTCGCTCTTCTGGAAAGGTCTATAATCAGGCATCTTGGGAGATTGTGCATAACTCTTTCTTGGAGAATCCAATTTGGATCATACTGGTGGCATTGGAAAGAGGACACAGAGGGCTACTACAAGTCACAATTTTAGAACTTAAAGATCCAAAAGTACAGAGTTACAGTCATTTCAAGATTGAGCTCCTAATCAAGAAAAAGCAAGATGAGGAAGTTTGATGGCAAGGATCCAGTAAATTGTATACTTTAGATGGAGCAATATTTTGATCTACATGGTGTACCATTGTTACAAAAGATATGTATTGCATCTTCATGTTTAGAACTGGATCAATTTTTATTGTATGAAGGGCTTTGTTCTTGTAAACAACTTGTTACATGGTCAATTTTCATGGTGGAAATGATAACACATTATGAGGATACAAAGAGGAACACCTTCTTTAGAGCAACACCACAACAATTATTAAGAGTAAAAGGGCTTTGTGACATAGTGGAAAGAAAAATTATGGAAACTATGAAGCATACCCCTCACAACTATAAATATGGAAGTGTTGTTTCTCCTAGCCTTCCACAACCTACAAGGGTTACACCACAACAATTGGAAGAAAAAAGAGAAAAAGGGCTTTGTTGCAATTGTGATAGAAAATGCACTAAAGGTCATAAGTGTGCTGAGAAGAAATTATTTTACATAGAATATGAAGAGGAGGAAGAAAATGATCAAGAAACATCAAAAGAAGAAGATATACGCTAGGAACCCACCCCAGAGAAATAAGAAATGAATCAGACCATATCTTGTAAAGCATTGTCAAGAATTTCCACTCGTAAAACTCTCAAGATATAAGGAAATATCAAGAATAAAAAGGTGCAAGAAGTGAAGGATCACATTGAGAAAGAAGAAATGAATCCAACATATCTTGTAATTCATTGGTTGAAATGACCACTCCTCAAACTATCAAGATAGAAGGACATATCAAGAAGAAAAATGTTCAAGAAGTGAAAGATCACATCGAGCATCAAGAAATGAATCCGACCATATCTTGTAAAGGATTGGAAGAAATTACCACTCGTCAAACTCTAGAGAGAGAAGGACATATCAAGAAGAAAAAGGTTCAAGCAGTGAAAGATCACATCGAGCATCAACAACAAGTTCTCCAAATTTTAAAGGATAATGCCACTTCGGTGCAAAATCAAACGAAGCAACAGGTAGATCAACATCGTAGTGAAAAATGTTTTGATGTAGGTGATTGGGTATTTTTACTGCTACATCTCAAGCAAGCTATTTATGAGAAGAAAATGTTGGCAATACTACATGCACTTAAAAAATGGTGACCTTACCGAATGGGAAGACTCTTCAAGGATGAGGATGTGGAAGCATTGTTTTGTGCTATTTCTATTATCCAACCAGATTGGATATATGAAGCAAGGGATGAATGGAAGAAGGACGAAGAAGTATGGCCACTTATTCAAAAGTTGCAAAAGATCCCAATTCAAACAATATTGCCAGAAATTGAAGAGGAAGGAAAAATCATATTGGAACTTGGAGCAATCATAGAAACAAGAACTCGATAGCTACGAAATCAATCAATTTCAAAGTATCTCATCAAGTGGAAGAACTTACTTGCTGAATATTCCACATGGGAGGACAAGAATTTTATACAGAAGCATCAAGAAATACTCAAGCGCTGAGGAAAACGATTTTTGAAGGAGAGGGGCATGTTAGGCCCCTATACTACTAGTGTAACCCCTTATTGTTATTAGTACAACCCACTTGTTATATTTATGTACCCATGTAGTGCCCATACTGTTACTATTGTGCCCCATAGAAGCCCATTATTGTTATTATTGTGCCCTTACATTATCATTGTTATGTCAGCTCTGATTATGTTATGACCCCTTAGACTCCTATATATAGAAAGGAGGTCTTTTCATTTGTATCATCCAAGAATTGTTCATTTATGTAATGTAAAGGAGGTTGCCCCCTCGAAGAGGCTGAATTCTAAGGCGTTAATCTATCTTTTCTATCTTTTTCTTGAGTTGGTTTCATAACATTGTCCTCCAAAAAAAGGACCTAGTATACCTTTCTCTTGAAGATGACAAGGATGTTTTAAAGAGATTTCCCCAAAGCCACAGTAATAACAACCTTGCAATCCCATTGTGGGTGATGGCACTGGTGTTCTTGATAAAAAATAGAACAATTCAAAGAACGATGGCATTGATGATATGAAAGATGATCCTCTTGAAATCATTGAGGAGGTTTTTGTAGATTTCGCAAAACTATACGAAAAAAACACCAATGAACACCCTGAACTAGATTTATTCATTGCACAAAGTTGAGACAAGTCATATTTCCTGTGTTCTAACTATCCTCTAGATTTTGATGAAGAGGTTGGTGTGACCATAAAGGCAAAAGGGATATAAACCATCATATTTTGAAAATGTGAGTGACAGAGCATCCCCATAATGGCCTTGATAAAAATTCAAATGGACCATGCTTCTAAAAGCCACTAGGCTTTGATGACAGTCATAAAAACAAATGGGATGACCCAAGAAGGGAGCAGTCTGGTGGCGCACATGATCAGGGAAAGTGGTATTCCGATGCCATAAAGAAAAAATTTGAACAACTTGATGAATATGATAGAGTTAGCTAGGAATTGGTTAAATACAATAATGATGTCAAAAATGAGTGTGCATTTGAATTTTCAAACGATGAAGCCCTTGGGATGTTATTCGAGCAAAAGCGGAAATTCTATTTTGCAAGTTTTTAAGGTTATCCAGTATAAGATACTGAAAAGGAAGCTATTTTTGAGAAGGTCAATCACCATGATAGCATAAAAGATGAGATGGAACCTCAACTTGTTCCAAATAATGACAAGGACCTTGAGCCAATTTTTTTTTTTTTTTTTTGGTGAGAATAGTGATTCTTTCGCTGACGATATGGAATTAGATTAAGAAATGAGCTTTTCACTTGCTTTGGATTCCCATGTGAGCATAAATGATAAGATTGAAATGAACTTTAGATTGGGGAAGAAGAACCCTTGATTATTTCTCGCATGCCATTGTGCGAGAATAATTCAGAAGGCATGAATGAAAGTCTAGGCAAGCATCTCAAGTTGCATAATGAAAATGAGGGCTCACTATATAACGAAGTGTATTTTGTTCCAAGGAATCAAACAGGGTGCACAATAATAAACTATATAAGAGGGTTGAACCGATCCATATGTGGAAACCTTGGTCTAACCTGCATTGTTTAGGACAAGTTTGAAAACCTGTGGCTGAAAGATATAGCTAAGGTAACTATAATTGAACACCTCGTTCCAAGAAACAAGGGTTTTCCACAAACCAATCCAATAATATAATTAATTAAGAGCAGAAATTTAACAATAAACCAAAAAAGAATAGAGAAATGGAACTACAGTCTGATGCTTGTACAAAGCTTAACTTCCACAATTTAAATGACAATCACATAAACATCTATCGTTATGAGAAAACAAGACATTGCAGGGACAAGAAACATAGCATGAAAGTCGACAAAATAGAAAACATCGATAATTGAAATCAATACTATGACAAGTCATACCTTCAATCAGTTGCACAAATTATACAATTGTTCTTTCGCAAACAGTTCCTGCTACCTCTGTTTTTATGGTGATTTCACTCAATACCAATTCCGCTACCTGTTACAAGGTTTATTTAGCAACCAGTTCCTGTTACCTCTATTTCTCTGGTGAATTCCATCAACAAAGGTGGAAGAGTATGAAGTCAATAATCATGCATCTATTAGTGAATTGATATATATTTACACCAGCGTGTTGCCACAACAAAAAAATGATCTGGACAGATCTCCTAATAATTTCAATTGTTTCAGGGTGTTAAAGCCGAGACAAGAAACGAAGGAAGGGAAGGCTGGGCATTTAAGTTTTCAGTTGAAACATATAATGCAGTTAGTACTGAATGGATTGTGATTGTTTAATGCAAACGAAGCGTAGCAAAGATCAGGTTAGAGGAGGGCCATTTTCATGCCTACAAGTTGTCACGTGAAGGTGAGATCAATTGTCGGATTGACACGATCTTGATCATCAGATACAGAGGCTTGAGTGAAATCTCACCGAAAGAACATAATGTCATGAATTAATGCTTCCAATTTGTGTTCTTGCCTACTATCTCATGGATAACTACACCCACGAAGTTTTTCTGAGGCAATCTCTTGCATAATTTTAAGAAATATTATTTAAGTTAAAAATGTTTAAAACTTAAATACAAGCAATTTAATTGTTGAGGAAAGCAGAAAGGTTGACAAAATGCGGAAGTGTATTTTAGTTAATGAATTGGGGAGTTTATCTTTTTACCCAATTATCAATTCAAATCTTTAGGATATTTTGGTTCACCGACTCTTCTCAAACCTGTGAAATATGTTTTTAATATAAAATATCTCCATATACCTAGACTGAAGCCCTCTAATTTGTTTCTAGTGTTTAATTCTAATTAATAAATATATATTTTTTATTTTGATTTTAATTTTATAATTAATAAATAATTTAAATTAATTTTGTTCTGTATGAAATTATTATCTAAAAATAATTTTAAATAAACTTAACAACTGTCCTTTCCTAATTATCTATCCTCGTGTGGAATGTCACGCTGATATCAGACCCAAAATTTCAAATTTACTTAGTCTAACGGTTGAAATTGAAAAAAAAAACTCACAATATTTGTAGAAATTATTGAAACAGGCATACTACATACACCTTGTTTCTATTTTCAATGCTTTACTGATACGATAAATAAATATTCCCACGCCCTCCACGCATGTAGCTTTTATGGCTAAACTTTTGGCAGCAAGAACGTAGTGTAGGAACTCTTGTGGGGACCTCACTTTCGAATAATTACTTGCCATTATTTAATGAAAAATCATAAGAAATGATTACTAAATAAGAGTCCCTCTCCTCTGCATTAATAAAAAATTAAATAAATTTAATTTAATAATTAGAAAAAATAAATTACTTGTAAGTTTTAATGTCCACTATACATTTTATTTTATAAATTTTTGGTCAACATGAAATTAACAAAGTATTTTTGAATATGTTATACATTAGCCCGTCGTAGGGATAATAAAGTGAGAGAAAGAAACTATCGATGAAACAAGAGTGTAAGGATAGTTTTATGGTGCTAGTTTTTGTATGCTGTTTTGATAATTTTGTTAAAAGTATTTGAAGTTTTATTTTTATTTTTTTGAGTATTATTAATTACATAAATATAGTTTTATGATTTCTAGTTTAATCATATAAATTTAATTTTGATTAAATAAAAATAAATCACATCAATCTTTCTTATACCTATAAAATATCTACTTATAAAATTAATTATTAATTTCATTGTCAAAACAAAATGTTTACTAAATTGATAAAGCTTAGTAATAATAAAATAAAATGCAAGGAAAAATTATTACAAATGGAAAGACTTCAAATTGATAAAACTCTAATACTAATAAAATAAAGCATAAGGGGAAATTAATTCAAATGTAAAGACTTCCTTCTATGCATTATATATTGTCATTTTTATTACGCCGTAAGGCATTTCCCTTTGAAATTAACTCCCCTTTTTGTTCATTTGTCATCATTGTGCACCCTAAGATGATATGTTAGATGATTCAAAAAGACTTAACCCTTCGATCAGGGGAAAGTAGTTACTAATTCGTTGCAAGCTGAAAGTAGTTACTAATTCGTTCACTTTATGCGAGCTTTTACTGCTTACGAAATGGGGCAACCATCATTGCATCTTGATGCCATCACGCTTGTGTTCTCTACTGTGTATATGTTAACATAAATATTGGGCATATACAGAGAATGCTGGTCATCACACTTGCGTTCTCTGTTGTGTATATGTTGACAGAAATATTGGGCATATATAGAGGATGCTGCATCAGTTCAAAGTAGTATGTAGGTGATGTAATTCAGCGTGATAAGATTCTGAAACAGATTTACAAGGATTTTCAAAAGAAACCACTCACTTCGGTAAAGAGGACAGAAACCAGGGTTTTAGTTAGTTTATTATTTGTTGTATTCGATATTCTATCAAATCATTTACTCATTGAATGCATACTTAGCAGCAGTATGGATGTGGTAAAATGAATTAGGGTATTAATATGAAACCCCCTTTTCTTTCTTTGTTTTAACGACTCCATCTAATCTTTCCGTGTGGTCATTTTTTCACAACTAGAGAGGAATCACTTTATTGTTGATCAACTTTAGTAAGGACACTCGTACCTCTGTGAAACTCTCTACCATTTTAGGAATTTTCGGAGAATAAATGGATACAGTCTTGAAGTTCTCAAATTCCAAGGAGCTAAGGAATTTGATTGCAAGATCGATACTGAAGTATCATTTGACAGCTAAAGATGGTAATCTCAACAGCCAAACTATGCTTCTCAATGGGAAAATTATTTATGTGACCCCTGAGGGTGAGATACCTTTTTTAGAGTTGATGATTGTTGATGCTGACAAACGTATTTCTGTAGCAACTCTCTCTATTGCATTTGTGTCTCTTTCTAATGCTTGTGAAATGGGGCAACCATCACTGCATCTCGACGCCATCGCACCTGTGTTCTCTACTATGTATGTTTTCAAAAAAATATTGGGCATATACAGAGAATGTTGGCCATTTCACTTGTGTTCTCTGTTGTGTATATGTTCATAGAAATATTGGGCATATATAGAGAATGTTGAGCACCAGTTCGAAGTAGTATGCAGCTGATGTAATTCAGCGTGATAAGATTTTGAAACAGATTTACAAGGATTTTCAAAAGAAACCACTCACTTCGGTAAAGAGGACAAAAACAAGGGTTTTAGTTAGTTTATTATTTGTTGCATTCGATATTCTGTCCAATCATTTGTTCATTGAATGCATACTTAGCAGCAGTATGGATGTGGTAAAACAAATTAGGGTATTAATATGAAACCCCCATTTCTTTCTTTCTTTTAACGACTCCATCTAATCTTTTTGTGTTGTCATTTTTTCACAACCAGAGAGGAATCACTTTACTGTTGATCAACTTTAGTAGGGACAATCATACCTCTGTGCAACTCCTTACCATTTTAGGAATTTTCGCAGAAGAAATTGATACAGTATTGAAGTTTTCAAATGCCAAGGAGCTAAGGAATTTGATTGCAAGATTGAGACTGAAGTATCATTTGACAGCTAAAGATGGTAATCTCAACAGCCAAACTATGCTTCTTAATGGGAAAATTCTTTATGTGATCCCTAAGGGTGAGATACCTTCTTTAGAGTTGATCACTATTGATGCCGACAAACATATTTCTATAGCACCTCTCTCTATTGCATTTGTGTCTCTTCCAGATGTTCAATTGCCAGCATGCAACAATTAGGCATTTATGTGTATATGCTCACAGAAATATTGGCCATATACAGAGAATGCTAAGAGAATGATGTAAGATGATCTCGCATATTGTGAGAACACATGCTCACAAGTTTGGAACTTAGAAAATAGTTTCCGCCAAGCCCTCTGAGAAAAATGTTGGCGTGGACTTGTCGCAATTCATCGGCATTCATACAGGCCTGCAAAAGATATGAATAGGTATGATTTTCTTCCTCACATAGTGGCCTCGAGACTACATTTCTGGCATTACATGTTCAGGTTTAGGTACCTTTCTTTTGCTTCTGTGACCATATTAGATTAAGGGAGCTTGCAGATTGTGCAGGTCGTGGATTAGGCCGTTGATTACCCATCCCTAGCACAAATCCCATGTAAAGAGCAGAGGTCGACCATCAACAGAAGCACTATGTACTCCTATAATGGAGTGCATTTCGCAAAGAAAGGTCTGGGTATTCTCCATTGATGCAGAGATTTTTGAAGTCACGCCCTAGCTCTTCGTGGTGGAGCTTCGAAAAACTAAAGGGGATTCGATGGAATAAAATAAGTTCTACATTGAGGATCTAAAGCCCGGCCTCAAAGACACCATTTAGACATGGGATGGAAACAAACAATAAATATATATTCGCTATGTATACTACATGATTTTTTCTGCAATGTTTTTTAGGGTTAAGTTAAAGTTGTTATTCTACTTCTTACAAAATGGGGCAACCATCATTGCATCTCGATGCCATCACACTTGTGTTCCCTGCTGTGTATGTGTTCATAGAAATATTTGGGATATACAAAGAATGTTGGCCATTGCACTTGTGTTCTTTGTTGTGTATATGTTCACAGAATATTGGGCATATACAGAGAATGTTGAGCATTAGTTCGAAGCAGTATGCAACTGATGTAATTTAGCATGATAAGATTCTGAAACAGGTTTACAAGGATTTTCAAAAGAAACCACTAGCTTCTGTAAAGAGGACAAAAACCAAGGTTTTAGTTAGTTTATTATTTGTTGCATTCGATATTCTATTCAATCATTTTCTCATTGAATGCATACTTAGCAATAGTATGGATGTGGTAAAATGAATTAGGGTATTAATATGAAACCCTCTTTTCTTTATTTCTTTTAATGACTCCATCTAATCGTTCTGTGTGGTCATATTTTCACAACCAGAGAGGAATCACTTTACTGTTGATTAATTTTAGTAGGGACACTCGTACCTCTATGCAACTCTCTACCATTTTAGGAATTTTAGCAGAAGAAATTGATACAGTCTTGAAGTTTTCAAATGCCAAGGAGCTGAGGAATTTGATTGCAAGATCAAGACTGAAGTATCATTTGACAGCTAAATTATGTAGCTGATGTAATTCAACGTGATAAGATTCTGAAACAAATTTACAAGGATTTTCAAAAGAAACCACTCACTTCGTTAAAGAGGACAGAAAGCGGGTTTTAGTTCATAGAAATGGGGCTGCAAGTTTCCTGCAATGTTTATTCAGATTAAGTTAAAGTTATGTTGTCAACAAGCAATCTTTTTGTTTCCTGACAATTTTCTAAGAATCATTACAATATCATACCATTTCTGGTGAAATAATTAACAGTTCATGGCTAAACACTCTCCTACAAGATCCTTTTATGGATTGAAACAATAAAACATGTTTAAAATGGCAAAGCCTTGTTTAAGTAGAAAAACGGTACCCAGTTTAAGGAGCTTTTGATTAATTCAGAAAAAACTACCTGGAAATCCCACCATCTCATGCGAATCAACTGTTAATATATTGATGTTTTTATCTTTAGATTAGAATAGACAATTATTTGTTGAATACAATATCGTACCATTTCTGGTGACATATAATTAACAATTCATGGCTAAAAACTATCCTACAAGATGCTTTTATGGATTGAAACAATTGAACATGTTTAAAATGGCAAATCCTTGTTTAAGTAGAAAAAAGGTACCCAGCTTAAGCAGATTTTGATTAATTTCGAAAAAATTGCCTGGATATCCCACCATCTCATACAAATATCCCACCATCTCATTTGAATCAACTGTTAATATATCGATGATTTTATCTTCAGATTAGAATAAACAATTATTTGTTGAATATAGGCATGAACCAGTGCTTTCTAGGCCTGCTAATATTGCCAGGTATATACACCTTGATATATCAAAGGCTAATTCCTAGTTATCAATAACGAGTGTCCTTTGAATGGAAGGCCTTCAAAGGAAATGTTGTAGGCTATCTGTTGGAATTTTTGGAGGGTTTTCTTGCACCTTTTCTAGTCAAAATTGACCAGAATCAGAGTTATTGAAGAACTTCCCTGCACCTTTTCTGGTCAAAATTGCCTAGAATCCAACAGATTACAAATGATAACTTACCTGCAAATTTATTGGATTATGAACCAAGCAAAAACTAAAGAAAGAAATTTAATAACTTACGATCTATATCAAAACCTTTGTAAGGTAGCAAATAAGGGAAGTGTTCAAAGAAAAACTTATAGAAAGGTTGTTTTGTTGTGTGGCACAGGCGAATTTGTTATCGAAGAAGATACAAGATACGTTCTTTCTTGGTGAACGGATTTAATAACTTCTATCTCAAATTATCTGATCCTAGAATCTGGCAGATTACAAATGATAACTTACTTGCAGATTTATTGGATTATGAACCAAGCAAAAACTAAAGGAAGAAATTTAAAACCTTATGCTTTATCTCAAAACCTTTGTAAGGTAGCAAATAATGGAAGTGTTCAAAGCAAAACCTATAGAAAGGTTGTTTTGTTTTGTGGCACAGGTGAATTGGTTATCGAAGAGGATAAAAAATACATTCTTTTTTACTGAAAAGAATTAAGTATTTCTATGTCAAATTATCTTATATTAGTAATCTTTATTAGGAAAATGAATTCATAAAGTATCAAATATCGGTTCTACAGTGAGGATCTAAAGCCTGGCCTCAAAGACACTGCTTAGACATCGAAAGGAAACAAACAATAAATATATATTCGTTGTGTATACTACATGATTTTTTCTACAATGTTTTTTAGGATTAAGTTAAAGTTGTTATGTTCTGAGTTTTCTTCATTAGTTTGAGGCAATGCTAAAGCATTGTTCACAGAAATCGGGCTGCAAGTTTCCTACAATGTTTATTTAGATTAAGTTAAAGTTATGTTGTGAACAAGCAATCTTTCTGTTTCCTGACAATTTCCTGAGAATCATTACAATATCATACCATTTCTGGTGACATAATTAATAGTTAATGGCTAAACACTCTCCTACAATGTGCTTTTATGGATTGAAACAATCGAACATGTTTAAAATGGCAAAGCATTGTTTAAGTAGAAAAACGGTACCCAGTTTAAGTAACTTTTGATTAATTTGGAAAAAACTACCTGGATATCCCACCATCTCATGTGAATCAACCGTTAATATATCAATGCTTTTACCTTTAGATTAGAATAGACAATTATTTGTTGAATACAATATCATACCATTTCTGGTGAAATATAATTAACAGTTCATGGCTAAAAACTCTCCTACAAGATGCCTTTATGGATTGAAACAATCGAACATGTTTAAAATGGCAAATCCTTGTTTAAGTAGAAAAAAGGTACCCAGTTTATGTTGGAATATTAATTCCAACTGCTGTGCAGCAGCAACAACTGTTTTACTTTATTCATTTGTCTTTATCCGGCGCCCCACACTTTTCCCCGATCTGTTAAATCACCGCTATTACCATCTTTTCACCGTTTGCTTGTTTGTGTTCCCAAAGGAGGAGGAAGATCAGATCTGGGCTCTGCGCCATAACAGCTCACCAAACAGCATTAAAGAAGAAGCATGGCCGAGAAGGAAAGTACCAGCCGCAACACTTATCAGTCTTGAGTTTCAGCACAACCGACTCAAGAAATACAGCAAAAGATCAGATTTGTTCATTATGAGCGGCAGATTGCAGCAGAGTCTCTGTCAGAGAGTTGAGGCGGTTGATGGATAAGTTATGACCGCTTCCTGCACTATATATATGTGTGAAAGAAAAAGATAGAGAGCAGAGGAGAGCACGCAGCAGCGTGAGTATAGTTTTCTGTTAGTGAATATGGAAACGCAGCACACAGCAGTGTTAAGAGTTTAGCAATATAGCGCAGCAGCGCTGGAATGTAATTTCTGTGTTTTTTTAAGAAAGAATGTGCAGCAGCATGAGCTCACATGAATGAAGCCATTTTGCACAGCAGCGCTGAAATTTTATGAGATAGTTGTTGTGTGGAACTGAAGCGTTCCTGATGTAATCCCTCTGTCAAGAGGAAGATGCTTTTCAGCATAGTTTGGTGAATCCCTCTGTTGAGAGGAAGATGCTCTTTAGCATAGATTGTAAATCCCTCTGTTAAGAGGAAGATGTTTTATAACAACAGTTGTGGAAATCCCTCTATGTGAGGAAGACTTAGTTTTATCAGTTAGTTTATTTTCATAAATAGAAATTCCTTTCTGTGCGTTTCTGTTTCACCAAAAGTTATTTCGTCAAAAATTTTAGTTGCTGAAACAGCTCGTAACTCAAAAATACTTGACGTCAAAATTTTTACGTCGCTGAAACACCGTTGCTGAAACACTTGTTTCAGCAACTGAGAAAAAAAAACTGTGTTGCTGAAACACCGTTTCCAGCAAACGAATTTTTCTGTTTTTCTGAGTTAAAAACAGAGTATTTTCCTGTGTCAAAACCAAAATGTTATTTTGATCAGTTTGTGATCCTGAGGCAAAGTAGAGCATTATTTTATGCTCGGTTTTGTGTTTTTGAATTATCAGAAAACAGAGCATTTCTCTCTGTTCATATTTTTGTTGTTTCGGAATTTATCAGAAAATTCTGAACAGTGGAAACAGAGGATTTTTCCACTGTATTTTGTTTGGAATAACCAGAAATTCCCGACAGTTTAAGGAGATTTTGATTAATTTGGAAAAAATTGCCTGGGTATCCCACCATCTCATGCGAATCAACTATTATTATATCGATTCTTTTATCTTTAGATTAGAATAGACAATTATTTGTTGAATATAGGCACGAACCAGTGTTTTCGAGGACTGCTAATATTGCCAGGTATATACACCTTCATATATCAAAGGTTGATTCCTGGTTATCAATAGTTAGTTTCCTTTGGATGGAAGCCCTTCAAAGGATTGTTGTAGGCCATCTGTTGCACTTTTCGAAGGGTTTTCTTGCACCTTTTCTAGTCAAATATATGAGAATCAAACTTATTGGAGTGCTTCCCTGCACCTTTTCTGGTCAAATTGCCTAGAATCCAACAGATTACAAATGATAACTTACTTGCAGATTTATTGGAATATGAACCAAGCAAAAACTAAGGAAAGAAATTTAATAACTTACGCTTTATCTCAAAACCTTTCTAAGGTAGCAAATAAGAGAAGTGTTCAAAGCAAAACTCATAGAAAGGTTGTTTTGTTGTGTGGCACAAGTGAATTGGTTATTGAAGAAGATACAAGATACGTTCTTTCTTGGCGAAAAGATTTAAGAACTTCTATGTCAAATTATCTGATCCTAGACTCTGGCAGATTACAAATGATAACTTACTTGAAGATTTATTGGATTATGAACCAAGCAAAAACTTAAGGGAGAAATTTAATAACTTACGCTTTATCTCAAAACCTTTGTAAGGTAGCAAGTAAGGGAAGCGTTCAAAGAAAAACCCGTAGAAAGGTTGTTTTTTTGTGTGGCAGAGGTGAATTGGTTATTGAAGAGGATACAAGATATGTTCTTTCTTGTTGAAAAGTTTGAAGAATTTCTATGTCAAATTATCTGATGTTAGTAATCTTTATCCGGAAAATGAATTCATAAAGGATCAAATATCAGTTGTATAGTGAGGATGTAAAGCCCAGCCTCAAAGACACTGTTTAGACATGGGATGGAAATAAACAATAAATATATATTCGTTGTGTATACTAGAAGATTTTTTCTGCAATGTTTTCTAGGATTAAGGTAAAGTTATTATGTTCTGAGTTTTCTTCATCAGTTTGAGGCAATGCTAAAGCATTGTTCATAGAAATCGGGCTACAAGTTTCCTCTAATGGTTATTCAGATTAAGTTAAAGTTATGTTGTGAACAAGAAATTTTTCTGTTTCCTGAAAATTTCCTGAGAATCATTACAATATCATACCTTTTTTGGTGACATAATTAACAGTTCATGGCTAAACACTCTCCTACAATATGCTTTTATGGATTGAAACAATCGAACATGTTTAAAATGGAAAAGCCTCGTTTAAGTACAAAAACGATACCCAGTTTAAAGAGCTTTTGATTAATTTGGAAAAAACTGCCTGGATATCCCACCATCTCATGCGAATCAACTATTAATATATCGATGCTATTATATTTAGATTAGAATAGACAATTATTTGTTGAATACAATATCGTACCATTTCTGGTGACATATAATTAGCAGTTCATGGCTAAAAACTCTCCTACAAGATGCTTTGATCGATTGAAACAATCAAACATGTTTAAAATGGCAAATCCTTTTTATGTAGAAAAAAGGTACCCAGTTTAAGGAGCTTTTGATTAATTTCAAAAAAATTGCCTGGATATCCCACCATCTCATGTGAATCAACTATTAATATATCGATGCTTTTATCTTTAGATTAGAATAGACAATTATTTGTTGAATATACCCACGAGCTAGTGTTTTCTAGGCCTGCTAATATTGCCAGGTATATACACCTTGATATATCAAAGGCTGATTCCTGGTGACCAATAACGAGTGTCCTTTGAATGGAAGCCCTTCAAAGGAAATGTTGTAGGCTATCTCTTGGACTTTTTGGATGGTTTTCTTGCACCATTTCTAGTCA
The DNA here is from genome assembly GCA_031772625.1 of Pinus tabuliformis. Lineage (NCBI taxonomy): Eukaryota > Viridiplantae > Streptophyta > Pinopsida > Pinales > Pinaceae > Pinus > Pinus tabuliformis. The sequence goes on from CM062808.1 coordinate 656,756,736, forward strand.
AAATTGACAAGAATCACACTTATTGGAGAGCTTCCCTGCACCTTTTCTGGTCAAAATTTCCTAGAATCCAACAGATTACAAATGATAACTTACTTGGAGATTTATTGGATTATGATCCAAGAAAAACCTAAAGAAAGAAATTTAATAACTTGCTCTTTATCTCAAAACGTTTGTAAGGTAGCAAATAAGGGAAGTGTTCAAAGAAAAAGTCATAGAAAGGTTGTTTTGTTGTGTGGCACAGGTGAATTGCTTATCGAAGAAGACACAAGTTACGTTCTTTCTTGGTTAAAAGATTTAAGAACTTCTATGTCAAATTATCTAATCCTAGAATCTCGCAGATTACAAATGATAACTTACTTGCAGATTTATTGGATTATGAACCAAGAAAAAACTAATGGAAGAAATTTAATAACTTATGCTTTATCTCAAAACCTTTGTAAAGTAGAAAATAAGGGAAGTGTTCAAAGGAAAACCCGTAGAAAGGTTGTTTTATTGTGTGGCACAGGTGAATTGGTTATCGAAGAGGATAAAAGATATGTTTTTTCTTGGTGAAAATATTTAAGAATTTCTATGTAAAATTATCTGATGTTAGTAATCTTAATCAGGAAAATGAATTCATAAAGGATCAAATATCGGTTCTACAGTGAGGATCTAAAGACCGGCCTCATTGACATCGTTTAGACATGGGATGGAAACAAACAATAAATATATATTCCCTATGTATACTACATGTTTTTTTCTACAATGTTTTTTAGGATTAAGTTAAAGTTGTTATGTTCTAAGTTTTCTTCAATAGTTTGAGGCAATGCTAAAGCATTGTTCAGAGAAATCGGGCTGCAAGCTTCCTGCAATGTTTATTCAAATTAAGATAAAGTTATGTTGTTAACAAGAAATCTTTCTAGACACTTTCCTAAGAATCATTACAATATCATACCATTTCGGGTGACATAATTAATAGTTCATGGCTAAACACTCTCCTACAAGATGTTTTTATGGATTGAAACAATCGAACATGTTTAAAATGGCAAAGCCTTGTTTAAGTAGAAAAACGGTACCCAGTTTAAGGAGCTTTTGATTAATTTGGAAAAAAAATTGATTAGATATCCCACCATCTCATGCGAATCAACTGTTAATATATCGATGCTTTTATCTTTATATTAGAATAGACAACTATTTGTTGAATACAATATCGTACCATTTCTGTTCACATATAATTAACAGTTCATGGCTAAAAACTCTCCTACAAGATGCTTTTATCGATTGAAACAATCGAACATGTTTAAAATGGAAAATCGTTGTTTAAGTAGAAAAAAGGTACCCAGTTTAAGGAGCTTTCGATTAATTTGGAAAAAAATTGCCTGGATATCCCACCATTTCATACGAATATCCCACCATGTCATGTGAATCAACTGTTAATATATCGATGCTTTTATCTTTAGATTAGAATAGACAATTATTTGTTGAATATAGGCACGAACTAGTGTTTTCTAGGCCTGCTAATATTGCCAGGTATATACACCTTGATATATCAAAGGATGATTCCTGGTTATCAATAACGAGTGTCCTTTAGATGGAAGCCCTTCAAAGGATTGTTGTAGGCTATTTGTTGGACTTTTCGAAGGGTTTTCTTGCACATTTTCTAGTCAAAATTGACCAGAATGAAGCTTATTGGAGAGCTTCCGTGCACCTTTTTTGGTCAAAATTTCCTAGAATCCAATAGATTACAAATAATAACTTACATGCAAATTTATCGGATTATTAACCAAGCAAAAACTAAGGAAAGAAATTCAATAACTTACGCTTTATCTCAAAACCTTTGTAAGGTAGCAAATAAGGGAAGTGTTCAAAGCAAAACTCATAGAAAGGTTGCTTTTTTGTGTGGCACAGGAGAATTGGTTATCGAAGAAGACACAAGATATGTTCTTTCTTGGTGAAAAGATTTAAGAACTTCTATGTCAAATTATCTGATCCTAAAATCCAGCAGATTACAAATGATAACTTAGTTTCAGATTTATTGGATTATGAACCAAGCAAAAACTAAAGGAAGAGATTTAATAACATACGCCTTACCTCAAAACCTTTGTAAGGTACCGAATAAGGGAAGCATTCAAAGCAAAACCCATAGAAAGGTTGTTTTGTTGTGTGGCACAGGTGAATTGTTTATCGAAGAGGATACAAGATACGTTCTTTCTTGGTGAAAAGATTTAAGAATTTCTATGTTAAATTATCTGATGTTAGTAATCTTTATCTGGAAAATGAATTCATAAAGGATCAAATATCCGTTCTATAGTGAGGATCTAAAGCTCGGCCTCAAAGACACCATTTAGACATGGGATGGAAACAAACAATAAATATATATTCGCTGTGTGTACTACATGATTTTTTCTACAATGTCTTTTAGGATTAAGTTAAAGTTGTTATGTTTTGAGTATTCTTCATCAGTTTGAGGCAATGCTAAAGCATTGTTCACAGAAATCGTGCTGCAAGTTTCCTGCAATGTTTATTTAGATTAGTTAAAGTTATGCTGTGAACAAGCAATCTTTTTGTTTCCTGACAATTTCCTAAGAATCATTACAATATCATACCATTTCTGGTGACATAACTAACAGTTCATGGCTAATCACTCTCCTACAAGATGCTTTTATGGATTAAAACAATCGAACATGTTTAAAATGGCAAAGCCTTGTTTAAGTAGAAAAATGGTACCCAGTTTAAGGAACTTTTGATTAATTTGGAAAACGCTGCTTGGATATCCCACCATCTCATGCGAATCAACTGTTAATATATCGATGCTTTTATCTTTAGATTAGAATAGACAATTATATGTTGAATACAATATCGTATCATTTCTAGTGACATATATTTAATAGTTCATGGCTAAAAAATCTCCTAAAAGATGCTTTTATGGATTGAAACAATCCAACATGTTTAAAATGGCAAATCCTTGTTTAAGTAGAAAAAAGGTATCCAGTTTAAGGAGCTTTTGATTAATTTGGTAAAAATTGCCTGGATATCCCACCATCACATACGAATATCCCACCATCTCATGCGAATCAACTGTTAATATATCGATGCTTTTAACTTTAGATTATAATAGACAATTATTTGTTGAATATAGGCATGAGCCAGTGTTTTCTAGGCCTGCTAATATTTCCAGGTATATACACCATGATATATCAACGGTTTATTCCTGGTTATCAATAACGAGTGTCCTTTTGATGGAAGCCCTTCAAAGGAAATGTTGTAGGCAATCTGTTGGACTTTTTTGGAGGTTTTTCTTGCACCTTTTGTAGTCAAAATTGACCAGAATGAAACTTATTGGAGAGCTTCCCTCCACCTTTTCTGGTCAAAATTACCTAGAATATGGTAGATTACAAATGATAACTTACTTGTAGATTTATTTTATTATGAACCAAGCAAAAACTAAAGAAAGAAAATTAATAACTTACGCTTTATCTCAAAACCATTATAAGGTAGCAAATAAGGGAAGTGTTCAAAGCAAAACTCAAAGAAAGGTTGTTTTGTTGTGTGGCACAGGTGAATTGGTTATCGGAGAAAATACAACATATGTTCTTTCTTGGTGAAAAGATTTAAGAACTTCTATGTCAAATTATCTGATCCTAGAATCTAGCAGATTACAACTCATAACTTACTTGTAGATTTATTGGATTATGAACCATGAAAAAACTAAAGGAAGAAATTTAATAACTTACGCTTCATCTCAAAACCTTTGTAAGGTAGCAAATAATGGAAGCGTTCAAAGCAAAACCCGTAGAAAGGTTGTTTTGTTGTGTGGCATAGGTGAATTGGTTATCAAAGAGGATACAAGATACATTCTTTCTTGTTGAAAAGATTTAAGAATTTCTATGTCAAATTATCTGATGTTAGTAATCTTTATTAGGAAAATGAATTCATAAAGGATCAAATATCGGTTCTACAATGAGGATCTAAAGCTCGGCCTCAAAGACACCATTTAGACATGGGATGGAATCAAACAATAAATGTATATTTATTGTGTATACTACATGATTTTTTCTACAATGTTTTTTAGGATTAAGTTAAAGTTGTTATGTTCTGAGTTTTCTTCATCACTTTGAGGCAATGCTAAATCATTGTTCACAGAAATCAGGTTGCAAGTTTCCTGCAATGTTTATTAAGATTAAGTTAAAGTTAGGTTGTGAAAAAGCAATGTTTCTGTTTCATGACAATTTCCTGCGAATCATTACAATATCAAATCATTATTGGTGACATAATTAATATTTCATGGCTAAACACTCTCCTACAAGATGCTTTTTTGGATTGAAACAATCGAACATGTTTAAAATGGCAAAGCCTTGTTTAAGTAGAAAAACGGTACCCAATTTAATGAGCTTTTGATTAATTTGGAAAAAACTACGTGGATATCCCACCATGTCATGCGAATCAACTATTAATATAACGATGCTTTTATCTTTAGATTAGAATAGACAATTATTTGTTGAATACAATGTCATACCATTTCTGGTGACATATAATTAACAGTTCATGGCTAAAAACTCTCCTACAAGATGCTTTTATGGATTGAAACAATCGAACATGTTTAAAATGACAAATCCTTGTTTAAGTAGAAAAAAGGTACCTAGTTTAAGGAGCTTTTGATTAATTTGGAAAAAATTGCCTGGATATCCCACCATCTCATATGAATATCCCACCATCTCATGCGAATCAACTGTTAATATATCGATGCTTTTATCTTTAGATTAGAATAGACCATTATTTGTTGAATATAGGCACGAACCAGTGTTTTCTAGGCCTGCTAATATTGCCAGGGCTATACACCTTGATATATCAAAGGTTGATTACTAGTTATCAATAATGAGTGTCCTTTGGATGGAAACCCTTCAAAGGATTGTTGTAGGCTATCTGTTGGACTTTTCGAAGGGTTTTCTTTCATCTTTTCTAGTCAAAATTAACCAGAATCAGACTTATTGGAGAGCTTCCCTACACCTTTTCTGGTCAAAATTGCCTAGAATCTAGCATATTACAAATGATAACTTACTTTCGGATTTATTGGTTTATGAACCAAGCAAAAACTAAAGAAAGAAATTAATAACTTGCGCTTTATCTCAAATCCTTTGTAAGGTAGCACATAAGGGAAGTGTTCAAAGAAAAACTCATAGAAAGGTTGTTTTGTTGTGTGGCACAAGTGAATCGTTTATCAAAGAAGATACAAGATACGTTCTTTCTTGGTAAAAAGATTTAAGAACTTCTATGTCAAATTATCTGATCCTAGAATCTGGTGGATTACAAATGATAACTTACTTGCAGATTTATTGCATTATGAACCAAGCCAAAACTAAGGGAAGAAATTTAATAACTTACGCTTTATCTCAAAACCTTTATAAGGTAGCAAATAAGGGAAGCGTTCAAAGAAAAACCCGTATAAAGGTTCTTTTGCTGTGTGGCACAGGTGAATTGGTTATCGAAGAGGATACAAGATACGTTCTTTCTTGGTGAAAAAATTTAAGAATTTCTATGTCAAATTATTTGATGTTAGTAATCTTCATCCAGAAAATGAATTCATAAGGGATCAAATATCGGGTCTACAGTGAGGATATAAAGCCCGGCCTCAAAGACACCATTTAGACATGGGACGGAAACAAACAATAAATATATATTTGTTGTGCCTACTACATGATTTTTTCTACAATTTTTTTTATTGTTAAGTTAAAGTTGTTATGTTCTGAGTTTTCTTCATCAGTTTGAGGCAATGCTAAAGCATTGTTCACAGAAATCGGGCTGCAAGTTTCCTGCAATGTTTATTCAGATTAAGTTAAAGTTATGTTGTGAACAAGCAATCTTTCTGTTTCCTGACAATTTCCTGAGAATCATTACAATATCATACCATTTTTGGTGACATAATTAACAGTTCATGGCTAAACACTCTCCTACAAGATTCTTTTATGGATTGAAACAATCCATCATGTTTAAAATGGCAAAGTCTTGTTTAACTAGGAAAACGGTACATAGTTTAAGGAGCTTTTGATTAATTTGGAAAAAACTGCCTGGATATCCCACCATCTCATGCGAATATCCCATCATCTCATGTGAATCAACTGTTAATATATTGATGCTTTTATCGTTAGATTAGAATAGACAATTATTTGTTGAATACAATATCGTACCATTTCTGGTGACATATAATTAACAGTTCATGGCTAAAAAGTCTCCTACAAGATGCTTTTAGGGATTGAAACAATCGAACATGTTTAAAATGGGAAATCCTTATTTAAGTAGAAAAAAGGTACCCAGTTTAAGGTGCTATTGAATAATTTGGGAAAAATTGCCTGGATATCCCACCATCTCATACAAATATCCCACCATCTCATGCGAATCAACTATTAAAATATCAATTCTTTTCTCTTTAGATTAGCAAAGACAATTATTTGTTGAATATAGGCACGAGCCAATGTTTTCTAGGCCTGCTAATATTGCCAGGTATATACACCTTGATAGATCAAAGGCTAATTCTTGGTTATCAATAACGAGTGTCCTTTGGATAGAAGCTTGTAGGCTATCTTTTGGACTTTTTGGAGGGTTATCTTGCACCTTTTCTCATCAAAATTGACCATAATGAGACTTATTAGAGAGCTTCCGTACACCGTTTCTGGTCAAAATTGCCTAGAATCCGGCAAATTACAAATGATAACTTACTTGCAGATTTATTGGATTATAACCAAGCAAAAACTAAAGAAAGAAATTTAATAACTTACGCTTTATCTCAAAACCTTTGTAACTTAGCAAATATGGGAAATGTTCAAAGCAAAACTCATAGAAAGGTTGTTTTGTTGTCTGGCACAAGTGAATTGGTTATAGAAGAAGATACAGGATACGTTCTTTCTTGATGAAACGATTTAAGAACTTCTATGTCAAATTATCTGATCCTAGAATCTGGTATATTACAAGTGATAACATACTTGCAGAATTATTGGATTATGAACGGAGAAAAAACTAAAGGAAGAAATCTAATAACTTACACTTTATCTCAAAACCTTTCTAAGGTAGCAAATAAGGGAAGTGTTCAAAGCAAAACCCGTAGAATGATTGTTTTGTTGTGTGGCATAAGTGAATTGGTTATCGAAGAGGGTAAAAGATACTTTCTTTCTTGGTGAAAACATTTAAGAATTTCTATGTCAAATTATCTGATGTTAGTAATCTTTATCTGTGAGAATAATGAAGAAATAAGATTAGTTAGTTATAGTTAGTTATTGAACAGAATAGTTGGTTGAACAGAATAGTTAGTTATTGAACAGAATTGAGTTCCTATATAAGTGAAATGTAATTGAGTAAATGATGAATAAAGTGAGTGAGTTTTATATTTTAATATGGTATCAGAGCTCAGGGTTTGAGCTGGGGTGAGAGGGCAGGTGAGGAAGGCCGAGGTTTGTGCCACCTGCGTGGAGCCCAGCAGAGAGTTTGCTGTTTTATTGAGCCCTGAAGGCTGTGTGAAGCCGAGTTGCTGAGCCGGAGCGGTTTTTGTGCGGCTGTGCCTGTGCGCGCTGGAAGGAGAAGCCGTGAGGGGAAATTCGGTGTTGAAAGTTCTGTTGCTGGCGTGTCTGTTTTGTTATAGTTTGTAAGTTGGTATTCGGTGTTGAAAGTTCTGTTGCTGCGTGTGAAGGCTCTGTTCTGTTGCTGCGTGTGAAGGCTCACTGAGACATTCGGTGTTGAAAATTCTGTTGCTGCGTGTGAAGGCTCCATTCTGTTGCTGCGTGTGAAGGCTCCCTGAGACCTGCGTAAGGCGGCTGTGTGTGGTGCAGTGTGTGAAGATTGCTGCGTGTGTTGCAGCGTGAGAGACAGAGACCTGTGCATGTTTCGTGTGGTGCTTTGCGTGAAGACTGCTGTTTGTGGTGCAGCGTGAGAGCCGTGAGGATACGTTGAAGCTGTTCGTGAAAGCCGCGTTGAGTTGTCCAGAACCGAGGGCACGAACCGAGGGCATCGTTGTTTGAAAGCACCGTTGTTCGAAAACCTTTGCGTTCGGGTATTTTTTAATTTGTTGTCTCAATTTACAGTTTGACTCTGTAAGTCTGAGCCAGTTACACAATTGCATAACCGTTGTTGTGTGTGTTAAGCTGTTGTGAGTTTTTGTTGGAGATAAACGTGGAGTGCAGAGCCAAGTCTGGAACGGGATCCGGCTCCCTGAGACCTGCGTGAGGCCAGATTTGCTGTGTGTGTACCCGAGTTGGCGTGGTGAACCCCAGTTCCTGAGGGCGTAGTGAGAGGCTGTGTAAAGCCTGCGTGAAGAGCCGTGAGGCTGTTGCTTGCTGTGTGTGAGGTGTTGTCCGTCGAGAAGCGTCTTGTGCTGGTGCTGTCGAAGCCCGTTGCAACCATTCCACTCTGCTGCCGTTGCAACCATTCCACTCTGCTGTGGATCGTGAGTGCGTCCAGAACTTTGCTGGCGCGTGTTAGTGGTAAACCTGACGTGAAGTGTGAGTTTTATATGAAATCTGAGCAGTCGTGAAGCGCTGCCAGAAGTGAAAGACGTGTTGTGTGAAGACCAGCAAGAGTCCGTTGTGCAGAGAGTGTGTGCACTGCGTTTGTGCATAGAGTTTTATGCCGTTGTGCGTGGAGGTCTTTGGTCAGTGGAGGTAATTCTTTGCAGAAACTGTTGTGCCGTGGTCATATTCTTTTTCAGTCGGCCAGGTTTTCTTTGTTTTGTTGCACAAATCGTGTAAGTGGGTCTTGTTCAAGAGAGTGTTGTTAGTGAGCACCGAGGAGCTCGGAGGGCCAAGGAGAGCAGAGAGAGGCAGTGGCAGTAGAAAAGGTGTTTTGTTTGAAGTGTGATAAAGCTAACTGAGATGTCTATTTTTTTAGATTTTTTTGACGATGATCCTTTTAATGATCATTTTTTCATGAATCCATTTGGGATTAGCAGTATTTTGGAGTCCATTGACAAAGAGTTTCATGTTGTTGAGGATCACGTTGTTGAAGAAATCACTCATGTTGTTGAGGATCACGTTGTTGAAGAAATCACTCATGTTGTTGAGGATGTTGAAGAAATCACTCATGTTGTTGAGGATCACGTTGTTGAAGAAATCACTCATGTTGTTGAGGATGTTGAAGAAATCACTCATGTTGTTGAGGATCACGCTGTTGAAGAAATCCCTCATGTTGTTGAGGATCACCCTGTTGAAGAAATCACTGAAATTAAAACTTGCCCGGTTGTTCGAAGTTTTATTGGATCTACTTTCAAAGATGACTGCATTTTGGTGGATCCTTCGTTGGTTCCTCATGGAAAGTGGGGAGAACATGAATTAAATTACCTCGTTCGAGATCTTGCATTGCCTCTCAATCCAAAAGAGGTTGTTGACGTTAAGTATGTAAGCAAGGAGCAAAGGAATTTCATCAGGAAATCCAAAAAGGTGAAGATGAAACTGCCCCAACAATGGAAAAGGACCAAGCATGGACCTTTTAATAAGAAGACAAAAATGAAATATTTTGTTGTAAGCCTAGCTGAGACTTAGACCAGCAGGCAAGATAAAGTTTGTGGTTTTCTGTTAAGTCGTCATCATTAAGAATATATATAGTTTGTTATATAGTTGGAATTAAGGGGGAGTGATAGAAAGGCATTAATCCCAACTACCCTCTGTTAATGCAGTAGTTACAGCAGATGTTCAAAGTACAAGTTCTAGAAGTCAGTTAGGTATGGTAGAAAATCCATTTCTCCATTAAGGGAGGATGTGAGAATAATGAAGAAATAAGATTAGTTAGTTATAGTTAGTTATTGAACAGAATAGTTGGTTGAACAGAATAGTTAGTTATTGAACAGAATTGAGTTCCTATATAAGTGAAATGTAATTGAGTAAATGATGAATAAAGTGAGTGAGCAAGGAGCAAAGGAATTTCATAAGGAAACCCAAAAAGGTGAAGATGAAACTGCATCAGCAATGGAAAAGGAACAAGCATGGACCTTTTAATAAGAAGACAAAAATGAAATGTTTTGTTGTAAGCCTAGCTGAGACTTAGACCAGCAGGCAAGATAAAGTTTAAGTTGTCATCATTAAGAATATATATATAGTTTGTTATATAGTTGGAATTAAGGGGGAGTGGTAAAAAGGTATTAATCCCAACTACCCTCTGTTAATGCAGTAGTTAGATCAATCTAGAGAATACAGCAGATGTTCAAAGTACAAGTTCTAGAAGTCAGTTAGGTATGGTAGAAAATCCATTTCTCCATTAAGGGAGGATGTGAGAATAATGAAGAAATAGGATTAGTTAGTTATAGTTAGTTATTGAACAGAATAGTTGGTTGAACAGAATAGTTAGTTATTGAACAGAATTGAGTTCCTATATAAGTGAAATGTAATTGAGTAAATGATGAATAAAGTGAGTGAGTTTTATATTTTAATATTATCAGGAAAATGAATTCACAAAGGATAAAATATCAGTTCTAGAGTGCGAATCTAAAGCCTGGCCCCAAAGACACCATTTAGACATGAGATGGAAACAAACAATAAATATATATTCACTGTGTATACTACATGATTTTTTCTGCAATGTTTTTTAGGATTAAGTTAAAGTTGTTATGTTCTGAGTTTTCTTCATCAGTTTGAGGAAATGCTAAATCATTGTTCACAGAAATCGGGCTCCAAGTTTCCCGCAACGTTTATTCAGATTAAGTTAAATTTATGTTGTTAACAAGAAATCTTTCTGTTTCCTGACAATTTCCTGAGTATCATTACAATATCATACCATTTCTGGTGACATAATTAATAGTTCATAGCTAAACACTCTCCTACAATATGATTTTATGGATTGAAATAATTGAACATGTTTAAAATGGAAAAGCCTTGTTTAAGTATAAAAACGGTACCCAGTTTAAGGAGCTTTTGATTAATTTGGAAATAACTGCCTGGATATCCCACTATCTCATGCGAATCAACTTTTAATATATCGATGCTTTTATCTTTAGATTATAATAAACAATTACTTGTTGAATACAATATCATACCATTTTTGGTGACATATAATTAACAGTGCATGGCTAAAAACTCTCCTACAAGATGCTTTTATGGATTGAAACAATCGAACATGTTTAAAATGGCAAATCCTTGTTTAAGTAGAAAAAAGGTCCACAGTTTAAGGAGCTTTTGATTAATTTGGAAAAAATTGCCTGGATATCCTACCATCTCATACGAATATCCCACCATCTCATGCGAATCAGTTGTTAATATATTGATGTTTTTATCTTTAGATTAGAATGGACAATTATTTGTTGAATTTAGGCACGAACCAGTGCTTTCTATGCCTGCTAATATTGCTAGGTATATACACCTTGATATATCAAAGGCTGATTCCTGATTATCAATACCGAATGTCCTTTCGATGGAAGCCCTTCAAAGGAAATGCTCTAGGCTATATGTTGGACTTTTTGGAGGGTTTTCTTGTACCTTTTCTAGTCAAAATTGACTAGAATAAAACTTATTGGAGAGCTTCCCTGCACCTTTTCTTGTCATAATTGCCTAGAATCCAGCAGATTACAAATGATAACTTACTTGCAGATTTATTGGATTATGAACCAAGCTAAAACTAAAGAAAGAAATTTAATAACTTACGCTTTATCTCAAAACCTTTGTAAGGTAGCAAATAAGGGAAGTGTTCAAAGCAAAACTCATAGCAAAACTCATAGAAAGGTTGTTTTGTTGTGTGGCATAGGTGAATTGGTTATCGAAGAAGATACAAGATATGTTCTTTCCTGGTGAAAAGATTTAAGATCTTCTATGTCAAATTATCTGATCCTAGAATACGAAAGATTATAAATGATAACTTACTTGGAAATTTATTGGATTATGAACCAAGAAAAATCTAAAGGAAGAAATTTAATAGCTTAGGCATTATCTCAAAACCTTTGTAAGGTAGCAAATAAGGGAAGTGTTCTGAGCAAAACCCATAGAAAGGTTGTTTGTTGTGTGGCACAGGTGAATTGGTTATTGAAGAACACACAAGATACGTTCTTTCTTGGTGAAAAGATTTAAGAACAAGATACATTCTTTCTTGGTGAAAAGATTTAAGAATGTCTATGTCAAATTATCTGATGTTAGTAATCTTTATCAAGAAAATGAATTCATAAAGGATCAAATATCGGTTCTTCTAATTTTTCGTCTATTGGATGCTTTTTCACAGGCATGTCTTGATTGTTGTGATTTTAAATTACTTCAATTAAATGTAAGGTATTATTTATCAATGCACCATTGTGATTTTTAATCCTCTTCACTCAATATCACCAATAGTCTCCACAAGAACACAAGCTATCCTTGAAATGATGGAAATGACTTATATCTCTAACAATGATTTCTCGCCCAACAATTTTAGAGATAAATTTGGTGGCATCATGGAAATCACCACATATGTGAAATTTTTTTATTATCTGGATTGATGTGCCAGGGTTTGTATTGATAGGCCCAAAAGCAATGACCAACTTCTCACTGTGTCCACAAAGAATGTACTCTTTCTCTTCCTCCTCAACGTCTTGCAACAAAAAGCTTTTCTTAGGCACATATCCTCCCTCTTTCATCTGCCTAGCCATGCCCTCCAATGTGGCATGAATTTTGACTTCTTTCTTCTATGCTATTATTTCTTATGCCATTGCCTTACCTTCCTCCTCAACATCTTGCAACACAAAATTTTCCTTAGTCACATATCCTCCCTCTTTCATCTGCCTAGCCAAGCCCTTCAGTGTGGCGTGAATTTTAACTTCTTTCTTCAGTATTTCCTTTGCAACATGTGATATTGCAAATGCTAGTCATATGTTTTTCACAAAGTTGAATTAAATTGTCGAAGGAGTTTTAATTTCATGTTTATGTTTTTAATTATTGATTATAATCTAAAGCAACGAAAAATTTAAGATATTTTTGTTTTGTTTCTGCAGGTATTATAAAGAATGACTATCGAGTTAAAAAAATAATGAGAAATTTTATTAATAGATTTTTGTGATGAAGTAAAATATGAGTGACCAAATTTTACTTCGGTAATTAATTTTTTACCTCACTTAGTTTGTGCTTAGTTTGTGTATGTGGAAACATATTGAGTTTTTAAAAAAAAAATTAATGATTTAAGTATATCTATGAAATTTATAATTTTTTTTTAATGATGAATTAAGATATATATATTATAATGTAATATTTTGATGGTTTTGTTTTTTAAATATTATTATTTTTAGATATTATATTATTATTGAATGTAATGGAGATGGAAACTATGATGAGACTTATGTGATGATGTAATTATTTAATTAATAATTGAGTTATTAAATAGATTGTTTGGAAAAAATTCAGAAAAGAGCACTAGAGTTAGAAGACTTCTTGCTAATTTATAAAAAATTGTGGGTGGTCAAGTCCACATGACGGTCTTTCCTTAAAACTCTCCTAAAAATCCTCAGGAGAAATTAAATTAACATAATGAAAAAGAAAAATTATGTTAATCACTTAGTTGGAGAAAAAGAAAGATTATGTTAATCACTTAGTTGGAGAAAAATAATAAGAAAAATAAGAAGTGGGATAGAATAAAGAATTGCCACAGAAAAAAGTGTACTTTAAAGAATAAAACAAAATATTTTTCAAAAAATAATTAAAACAAAAAGGCCTAATGAGAAGATTGGCACACTTTAAAGTATGATGTGCTAAAATTTGGAGAAGAAAATCTATAAAATAAACTACCTAAGAATCAATGGGGTTATTTCTGATAAGAAAGAAGTCTTAACTTGGGAGAGCACTAGAAAATCGGGTCAAGAGGAATGTGCTGAGTTCCTGAGTAATTTTTCCACACAGAGAATTCTGGTTAGAAATTATGTTTCACTTTTTTTTTCATTATGATGTGTGACTACATTGAACTTTTATTTCAAATTTTTAGTAATAGAGATTTGTTCTCGCTGATAGGAATTACTTTTGTTTTTACATGTGCCCTGTATCGGTTAATATGCTAATGTGTTCTCTTAATGGAACCTAAGTAGAGGTTAAATTAAAACTAGGTTACCTTTGTATGAAATTTTAAAGGATTTTTTTTATAGCAGACTGCTTTATTTCGGCATGTGATATATGTCGTAAATAAAGAAAATTATTTCAGCATGGGTCTGTGATTGAGTTTAGAATTAAGGTAAATTGCATGGAAATTTCTGGGATAAAGAATCGGTAATACTGACGTCATGAATTTTGCATATACATAGAATAGACATTAGGCTGATGAATGGCTTGTAAGAGAAAATATTATCATGTACTATAGAAGTAAGAACAGAGATAGAACTATACTCACGATAGGAGGTATCTATTGTATTCTGGTAGAAACAAAAGAATACAAAAGAATAAACACAGAACTTGCAGATAACTGGTTCGATGGAGAGGAAGGTTGTGAACTTCAAATTAATAGTGCATCCATAGGAAAAGACCATAAATACATAAACCTATAACGGGATGCATTCTTAGGGAAATTAAATTCACGAAAATAGGTTAGTGGGACTATAAAATACTTATGGGTTAAAATTTGTTGAGCAATTCCTAATGCATCTCCAATTAAATTTAATAAAATGGAGTCTAAAAATGATCCATCCGCAGGAGGGGAGAGTGTACCAAAGCGGTTGAAAACTGTACATCTGTGGTATCTAATGTAAGAGGCCACGGTAGGATTGACTGTAAGAAACTATGTGTAGTTGTTTTTATTAGCCTTCGCATCGTGTTGTTAGAAATGTTAGTTTCACACATTCATAAGAGGAGGCCACAGCGATTGTATAAATCCAGATAACACTAGTAGAGAAAAAAATACTTGGCAATGATTATAACTTAGAAGATCAATATTACAGAAAAGTGAATTCATCACATTCATTACATGGTGCTACGAAAACATATTCACCTCTCACAGTTCACCAAAATGTACACTGTCATAACATATCTCAACTACTATACACAAGTATTATGTCTAAAATGAAAATGAGAGCGAAAACATGTATGTGGAGGAAAGGAAATCACTACCTGTAAAACGAAACTAAACCAAAGCCAAACACTCCTGTTATAAAGCCTGAATATTGTTACAATACAATACTGCAAAGTAACACAGACATAGCAAACCAGAAAAGATCAGAGCGAGCCCTTATTAGTAGAAGAATAAGTTGTCTGACTCTCTTTGAAGCATTTCAGGAAAAATGTTATAGAGAAGTAACGCTAATTATATTTTTGTAATTTCATAACAAATAAAACATATGAGAAAAAGGTAATATAGATAAGCGCACACATTCTTAATTATGTGTAACTTCACAAGTACATCGGCTCACGACGATGGAGAAAACAACTATAGGCATTTCTTAGGAAATAATTTGTTCAGATCCATATAGAAAACAATAGGAGAGGTTACCGAAATAACTAACATAACAACATGATTTCCCTTGGGAGAATTAACAATAGTGTAATATTCACAGTTTACCCGAAGGTTATCAATTATTCATTTAAAAATTAAATCATGGTTCACACCAAGAAGTGTAACAATTGTGCTAGCGAACCAGAGATGGGCTAGAGGCCACCTCGTAAAGCTCAATGGCAGTAATGATTTTTTTTTTGGTAATGGTTTTATAACGATGGACTAGGTATGAAATAGGAAACCCATAACTCAATATATCCTGAAGGAGACAACGAAAGCAGAAGTGCACGAATATAGACCTGTCACACGGTGAGTTTAAATTAGGGGTGGAAGATATTTCCTCGGCTCTATAGAGTAAAGTATATATTGAAATCACCTATACTGCGACGATACAACTAGGAGCGATAATTATGTAGGGGAGATCACCACTTAAAAGTGATGAAAGGGGCAGGGAATGGCGTATACTTGTAAGTGGATAAATATCTCCATTTTTCTCCTTTACAAAATAATGAAACATTGTTAGTTAAAGAATACGCTATAAAAGTATCAGAGGCACAAATCATAGTAGTAATATATCGAAGAGCCACACTAGCATCAAATTCCTCTATCGGAGTTAACGAGAACGCAGGAAACTAAGCACAAAAGGAACAAAAGAATAAAAAAATAAAAGAATAGGAACCACGAAGGTACAAGGGTACCTGCAACTTCCTTGAGTCCACACGGTGCTGGAGCCAACTGTTGTGCAACCCAAAAGGAGAAATACCATTTCCAGTTACCTAACACGATAAAAAAAAATATGTGTGCAATTATACAACTGGTAACAAAAAAAAATGATACCCAATTTACAGTCCGGTCTAAAATTACCTAATTCAATTAAAAAAAAAGTTGTATTTGTGAACAAATTTACAATCTTTCATGCCCAACCAATGTCAATATGCCCAATCATTTTCAACCAAGGTCAAACATGGCCAAACCACAATTAATAATGATCAACATGGTTGACTATGATTAGTTGTTCTCAACCATGGTTAGCATTGTTAAGATGCCCAACCATAGTCAACATGGGTAGAGACATTAATACAGTCTTTAAAATTAATAACTTTAAGTTAAATAACTGTATATAAAAAATCTAATATTTAAAATAATTTTAATATTATTTCAAATATATAAATATTTAAATTTTAATAAAGATCGGTGATGGCTACATCTATAGAATATTTGCACCAGGTAAATCCACTTGAAGGCATCACTTTTTGTTGGCTCAACCATAGATATTGACCTCAAGAGTGTCGAGAGAATTGGACCTGTGACCTCTGAATGTCAAAGGTACTTTGACATCAGTGGATCAACTAATTGAGGTAACCCTCGGGGATAACTTTTACAATTATATTATAAATTAACAATAAAACTTTAATATTACTTTGAATTTACATTTTTTGCAATATAACTTTAATAAATATAGCTATTTTGATATTGTTTGCAACATGATTAACAACAAAGGTGAAATAATAAATGACGTTAGAATGTGATGAACAAAAAATATTTTGCATTGTGAGGAACAAAAAACATTGTTGTAATGCCATATATAATAAGCATTATCACAATGTGACAAATAATAAACAAAATTTCATTGTGACAAAAAACAAACAACATTGCAATGTGACAAACAGCGAGTCTCATCACAATGTGGCAAAGAAAAGGTACTGTCATAATATGAAAAATAACAAACAATATCACAATGTCTCAAATATCTGATGATGTCGCAACATCACAAATAAGAAATGCCATTAGAATATGACAAAGAATGAATTTTGTCGTAATTTCATCAATAGTAAATGTTGTTTCAATGTGATGCATAACAAATGACATCACAATGTGAAGAGCATCAAATGTCATTGCAATAAAATAAAAAAATGATGTCATAATGCCACAAATAGAACCATTGAAAGTGATGGTCGACCATGTTTAACTAAGTCAACCATGATCTTCCCTTGGTTTACTAAGTTCAAACATGATCAACCATGGTCATACATGATCAAGCACATTCCATCATAGAGAACAAGTTCAAGCATGTTCAACATGGTCATGACCACCAATCATGTTAAAGTAAGGACAAACATGGACAAACCATGATCAACAATGGCGTACACCATCAACTTGGTTGACAATGTTTACCATGGTCAACCATGGTCAAGACGATTAAGATGGCCAACCATGGTCAATCATAGTCATCTATAGGTAAATGTTGACAACTCTAGTCTACCATGTTTAGCTATAGTGAACCATACGTTGAGCATTTCCAACCATATATTAACTATTGTCAACCATGGTTGAATAAGACCAATGATGGTTAAACATGGTCAATAAAGCTCAATCATAGTCAAACATAGTCAACAAATTCGACCATAATCAACCTTTTTAACCATGTTCAAACAAGTTGAACATTGGTCAACCATGTTCATCCATGCTCAATTAAGTCAACCATACTCAACCATAGAGAACATGATAAACTATGACAAACCATTGTTAGCATGGTCAAACCATAGACAATAATGAAGAACATGAACAACCATAACTTGACCATATTCAACCATAGTCAACCATGGTCAGACATGCTCACCATGTTTAACATTGGTCAACCTTTTTCAACAATGTAACATAAATATATTTTTAATTAATGGTTTAACATGGTCGAGCGTGGTCAACCTCATCAACCCTCTTCAAAAATTAATATAATGTAACAATTAACGTAACATACATTTAATAATAGTTAGCATTAATGTATGATAGATACATTGTTACATTAATGTTTGACCATGGTCAACTCTCGTCAACCGCTTTTAATCATCATGAAATATTGTCAACCATAGTCAACCATGGTCTAATAATTTACCGCATTAATAAAGTGGTTGATATACAATTATTGCTATCATTTTCCACCTTTCATATTCAACCAGTTCCATTATAAGTGGAAAATGATGTCGATTTTCATATATCATCCACTTTATCAATATAACTAGGCTAACATAAATAATTAACCTTTCTTCATCTATTCTAATATCCTTAAAAATTTATAACTTATATGAAAAATTCATTCCAATTTAAAAAATTAAACATGATTAAAACTAATGCACACCCAAGCCCATTTAAATGAGCATGATATTGACACAATCTATTAAATATTCAAAATTTATTGAGATCACACTAACATTTTGAGAGGTTATTACCATTTTTTCAAAATCATTACTTATATCGAAGTTTATTATTTTTCTCTAAAGGACACTTTACTTTATTATATTAAAATATTCTTTATTTTTCCTTTTTAGTTAGGTTTAGTCGAGGTACGTGGTTTCTATATATCCCTTAGGGTTGTTTTTATCCCCACAATTAGCTTCTACCCTTACCCTCACCCCTGCGCATAAGATTCAAATATAAAACTTAATTAGATATTTATCCCACACAACTAATACTCTTTATCATATAATATCAGGATACACATGAATGAGAAAAACAACCACAAGGTAAGTGGGGCAATACCAAGATCTGAACATCTTTGATTGATGATGTAATTACCATCATGCAAAATCATTAATTTCGGAAATTTTAAGATTTTCATGAATAGAAACGGCTTGATGGCAAGAGTTAAACACTTATTCTCAAGATAGTAATTAACAGGATCTGAGCTTTACTCTCCATGTTCCTTCCTCTTTCCATTTAGGTATGCTTTTGAGTTGTTTGAATATCTTACTTTGTCTTATTATTGATTTTTTTACTCGCTCTTTTGTTCTAGGGAAAAGATAGCATGGAAAAGGAAAAAGTGACTCTATAATTAGAACTAAAAATTTAACCTTGTCTCCAGCCAAGTCTACCACTTTTCATCTTTATTTCCCTTCTTCATCAACACAAATTATAATTCTCCATGTAAAATGCTTAACCATTGTAATTACTTTACTATCAAGAAAATTTAGTGAACTGAATTGAGTCAAATAAGCAAGTTCATGGACAAAATTCCAAACATACTACTGAAACTATTCTAACCGGAAAATGACCAAACTTATACCTAGGGTCCCAAGTGGATGCAATTAAAGTTGCATATAACTTTTATTGTAGGCTTTCTCGATATTTATTTATCAAGAAATTTTAGCACAATGAATGTGTGAGTGAATTAAGCAAGTTCATGGACAAAATTCCAAACATGCTACTAAAACTATTCTTATTGGAAAACGACCCAACTTATACCTAGGGCCCTGACAAAAATTAAAAACGTGGAGCAGAGGAATTTCTCTTCTCATTATTACTAATCAGTTAAATAAGATTACATTGAAAAGATCAGTAATAAATGACTGCAGTGAAACTCGACTAATTTGGGCTAACTAAAACTGAACTGGAACACTCGAATGGACGTATTTGACACTTAGTAGGTGCCTGGAATTAGATCCTCCAACACTCCCCCTTCATTACAACCATATAAAATTTTTATTTAAGATGCCTGCTGCTATGTGTCTCAACTAGGCTTACAATTTAAATAAAATTGGCTTCAACTATATTTACTTTTCTTCTTGTCTTCTTCGTGATCATGTAGCCTCTATATTGTTTCATCTTTTTCTTCTTATTGTAGGCTTCAAATATATGTTTCTTCATCTATCTCTTCAAAAATATGTTTGTATGTGGACTTATGCCACATGTCATCTTTTGTAGTGTATTTTTTTCCATCAATCTGTTGCAACATAAGATGAGAATACAATTTTATCTCTTCAAAACACCAATACCTGAAAAATTTCATTAATGTTTTCATCATCCAAGTTGTCTTCAACTTTCATTTCTACAGCCTCTATGTAGACTTTATCAAATCATGGTGTTGCAAGCCATGCTTTAAGAAACTTTAACTCTTCTTCATAATCATCTTGTTTACCTGCACTCTCGGATTCATTGCTAGAATTAAAAATATTTGCAGAACCACATTGGTTATGTTCCTTCTGCTCTACAATGAGAATTTTCTCATGTTGTGCTTCATTCTTTGTTTCTTCCTCTATTTCTAGTTTCTCTTTGTGTGCTTCCTTCTTTGGCTTTGCTTCTATCTCTGCCTTTCTCTCTCTCTCTCTCTCTCTCTCTCTCTCTCTCTCTCTCTCTCTCTCTCTCTCTCGCTTCCACTTCTGTGCTAACCTATACTCCTGCAGATAGGTTGTCTTCCACTTGGATTGCAAACTGAAGTGGTATTATCTTACCAAATAGTTTGATGTCAATATGATGTTTTTGTTGCACCATTTGCAACCATTCATCTTTAGTCAACAAATCTTCATGAAAGTTTACATCTGCAAATGTAATTACTGGATTAACCATATCACCGGTTGCTCCAATTGTAGCTTCACTATCATCAACAAGTTCTGTTGTTAGATTCACCAAATTTTCATCTAAGATATGTTGTTGGATTCACAAAATTCTCATCAACAAGATCTCTTGTTGGAATCACCATATTTTCATCAGCAAACTCTGTTAATGGATTCACCAAATTGTCATAAGCAAGCTCCACTGCTAGAATCACTAAATTTTCGTCCACTTGTGGCTGTGCATAGTGGGGTTCATGAGAATTTATGCACTCCTCATCTGCTTGTTATGAAAATTATTCACTCATCATCCACTTGTGGTTGACCATAGTGGGATTCACCAAATTCTTCAACTTCAACTGGATTACTCCCTGTTACATGAAAACTCCTCTTAAGGGTATCGTAGGCTTCCTTGGCTGTCTTTGCTTGTCATCCACAAAATTTTTTTCAAACAACTCCTACTACTCCTTCGACTTTCCTAGCCTCTTGGCTTTTCTCATTTGTTAAGTGTTAACTCAGTACGACTCAACAAGCCAATCAATATGCCTCCACGGTGACTTATTTTCTTCTTGATGTCCACAAAATGAATGGGGGCGACATTTACACAAAAACCTTTCAAAAATCCCTCTTCCATGGTTTAAAAAACAATTAATGCTCACAACCCATTTGAGTAATTCCCTGTTTCTCTTAATAGATCCATTTTTAAGGCTTTGAGTATCCCTTTTTTTTTAATAATACACGAAGAAATTCAATTTAAAAACTAAGCCCTTTTCAAAAAAACACTTTTCAATACTTTTAAAATAACTCTCATACACATCGTAATCACACGAGGGCATATCATAAGGTTACTCTAAAAACTTTAAAAATAAAGTTTTCATGAAATTAAAATAAAGACTTGGTTGTTTGAATACGAATCTACATGAACCCTTTAAAATGAAGTGCCTAAAAAAAATTGAACCTTTGAAAAAACTCATGCAGCCTTGTTCATTTTTGATGTGGAAGTTGATTTTAGTCGATTAGTGAAAGAAATCGACTTATGGTACCCAAAACAAGCGTTCTTCTTTTTTAAAATGTTCTTCAACATTTGCGCGACTCTGATGGACTTTTCTGCTCATTTTTTGGCTGGGATGCGAAACTGATGCACTTAGCCTTTTTTTACAGGTTCACAATCATTGCTCTTCCTTTTCTTCACAGGTACAGAATTCACACTTTTCTCCTTTGCCTCTCACGCCCCGCTCCTTCTTTGCGAACACAAAAAAAAATTAAAGGATTGATTTTTCCAATATTAATAATCAATTAGATTACATTGAAAACATCACTAATAAATGATTAGAGTGAAACTAGACTAACTAAAATTGCACTGGAACACTTGGATGGATGGTTTTGCCGGAATTAGATTCTCCAATAAAACTAAAGTGGGTGAAATTAAAGTGGCAGAAAACCTTTATTGTAGGTTTTCTCGATATATAAATAAATACGTTGTGTCCATGGAGTAGACTATGGAGTAGACTGTTTTCTTTAAAAACTATAAATTTCCCAATATTTAAGTAGAAGAAAAGTTTAACGATATTGTAGGTCTAGAGGTATCAAGTTTTATACGTTCTCTATGTTTTAGAGTTCAATAAGGCATTCACTGCCTTCATGGTGGAAGAGAGAGGACAATAATAGGAAGCTAAACAAATTGCACCTCTAAACAGGAAATTGCTCATGATTTCAAAAAAAAAATCATTAACATAGATTACAAGTTTCAGAACGCTCATACTTCCAAAATCATGATATAGTCGTTGACCAAGCTAAAACTTCTTATATACACCCTGACATCCCATCAAGGTGTAAGAGAACCAAAAAAAAACCTTGCTAACATACGGCACTTTAGGCCACTTTCTCCATTTCAAAAACACGACCATTATTTATTTTTTTAATTCATGTCCAACATTGCTTCTTCCATATTTCTGTTTTAAGGTATATCTTACTATTTAATCAGTCATATGTAGTAGTTAATAGATATGCACTATGACCATAATTGAAAATAAACGTGGTGCAGAGAATTTCTCTTTCCACTATTACGAAATAGTTAAATAAGATTACATTGGAGATGACAGTAATAAATGATTGCAATGAGACTGAACTAAGTTGGACTAATTGAAATTGAACTCGGACTCTTGAATGGATAGTTTTGACACCTAGCAGGGGGTTGGAATTAGATTCTCCAACACTCCCCCTTAAGTACAACCACATAAAAATTTAATTAAGATGTATGTTGGTCTACGTCTCAGCTGGGCTTACAATTTAGAAAATTAACTTCAACTTCGTTTACCTTTCTTCTTCTCTTCTTCTAGATCTTGTCGCCTCTAAATTGTTTAAGCATTTTCTTCTTGTTGCATCTTTCAAACCTTAGTTTCTTCATTTGGTGGTGCAGGTCTTCTATTGTTCAATACTGTATAAGCATGTCCTAGACTTCTTCAAAAATCAGCATGTGTGGACTACCGCCACATATTATGTTGTGTAGTGTTCTTTTCATCATTAATGTGTTGCAACATAAGACCGTAATACAATTTCATCTCTTCAGGAGTCCAATACCTAACTTTTTCATTAATTTTTTCATCATCCAAGCTATCTGCAGGGTTCATTGCCACAACTTCTATGTAGACCTCATCTAGACATGGCATTGCAAGCCATCCTTCAAGTAAATTTAATTCTTCTTCATAATGGTTTAGTGTACCTACACATTGGAAATTAATTTCAAAATTAGAAATATTTGTTGAACCATATTGGTTTTGTTCCTTCTGCCCTGCAATGAGATATTTTTCCTATGGTGCTTCCTTATCTTCTTTTACCTTTGTCTCTGTTTTCTCTTTATGGGTTTCCTTATTTGCCTCAGCCTCCATCTCTATCTCTATCTCTATCTCTATCTCTGTCTCTGTCTCTGTCTCTGTCTTTTTCTCTGTCTTTGTCTCTTCCACTTCTGTGTTAACCTGTGTTGTTACAGACATGTTAACTTCCACTTGGTTTTGAGATTCATGTGGGATTATCTCACCAAACAACATCATGTCAATATGATGTTTTTGTTGCATCACCTACAACCATTTATCATTAGCTAATCATTTTTCGTTAAAATTTACATCAACAATATTAATTGTTGGATTCACCATAGCAGTGACTGCTTCAATAACATATTCACTGTTGTCAATAAGCTTTGTTGTTGGATTCACCAAAATATTATCAAAAAGTTTTGTTGTTGGATTCACCAAAATTTCATAAGCAAGATCTTTTGTTGGATTCTTCAAATTTTGATCAACAAACTCAATTGAAAGATTCATCAAATATTCATCAGCAAGCTCTGTTGTTGGACTCATCAAATTTTCATCAGCAAGCTCTGTTGTTGGATTCATCATCTTTTCATGAGAAAGCTTTGTTGCTGAAATCACCAAATTTTCATTGACTTGTGACTTTGCATATTGGGGTTCACAAGCGTCTATGTTCTCCTCTTCTTCTTCTACAAATTCTTCACTCATCATCCACTTGTGGCTAAGCGCAATGGGATTCACCAAATTCTTCTTCTTCAATTGGATTACTCCTTGTTACATAAAAACTCCTCCTAAGGGTATCATAGACTTCCTTTGTTGTCTTTTCTTCATTCATTCTATTTGTTGCTTCTCATCATTAAAAAAAAAAAATCCAACATCTCATGTTGTTGGTTTGACTTTTTTTAGCCTCTTGGCTTTTCTGATGGGGCCAGCCCACGTGGTCCCACGCTAACTCAATCTACGTGGACTCACACTAATTCTTGGTTGATTATAAAGTGATTGTAAATGATTTTTGTGGTGGTTGATTGACATTCAATTCATGGTACCTTACTCAGACCCTCCTTATGACACCTGCCCTCCTCGGAGTTGACAAACCCTAATTCCCTTAATGCGCTTTTCCTCCGCCATTTCGCGCCTATTCGGTCATTTTCACTTTGTGACTTGCTCTGTCGTTCTAGTCTCGGCTCCGCCTCTGGTTTCTCTGCCTGTGGGGAGAACCCTGTTGAGCTCCCGCTGGTTTCTTATGGTGAAACAATGCTATTCAACTCTGTCAATCCGTTGCCATGGGAGTCGATGTATTTACTTCAGGGTTTCTTGGTAAGTTACGGTCCTTCACTGCACGTTCAACTTGTTTTTACGACTGTGTGAGCATTTCTGTTTTTGTTCTGGTGAATTCTGTTCGTTATGGTCTTTTTGGTAATTTCGTGGTGAATGCTGGTGATGAATGGTTACTGCTCTGCTCAGCTGTCAAATACACAGTTCGAAGGCTTTCCAACTTGGCTTTCCTCCGGCGCTCGGCTTTATAGAACAGGTATGGCCTCGTTTCGTGCTAAATGTCTTTATCCACCGTTTGTTCCGGAACTAACGTTCCGCAGCCCCTTTGTGTTCAGGGTTAGTACTTCGATTCTGCTGGCCTGGGTCTCGGCTCACTACAGGTATGGCTCCTCCGTCGCTATCATACACGGATTTGTTTGATTTATTTGCAGCTTCGTGTCACAACTTTCTGTACAGGGTTATTATCTGTTTTCAAACCCTAACCCTTCACCTTACTTTGTGTTGGCAGGTGTGGCCGGTTCCCGTGGATTCGCAAGGGTTACAATCACTCTTTTCCGGGTAGCTCTGTCCTTGTTTTACTTCCTCACAGTGATTCTTGGTCTTGGCTGCATTTGCTTTTGTCTGCTGTGTGCATACTGTATATCTGTCGAACCTGTGTATGTCGGGTTACCTCCAACCCGTAGCCGTAACTTGGGGTTTTCTGTGAGCCCTTGATAGCTCGGTTCAATTAACCCTCGTTGCACAGTTTTATATATGTTGGTTTACACAGGCGTACAATGTAATATTTTATGGCATATGAACTTATTGTAATGGGTTTTGTTGCTTACCCGGTTTAGACCGTGGTCTGTTACGTTCTGCTGTGTTGGTTTGCGCCTTCCCGTCTTGTGCTCACTCTCGATCTTAGCTAGTCGACGGACTCTTTGGAATTGTAAAAACTCTGTTATTTGATTTACCTGAAATGAATTGAAAACACAGTAATATGCATGTACATTTTATTACAGAGGAAATAAATCATAGAATTGTATGTTTAATTGTGCACTGTATTTGATGAAGGAAGAAAATGTATGTATTTCTGGTATTCTCTTTTACATGTTCTGCTGCTGAACCCCTCTTGGTTGTTTCGTTTGCCCTTTTGTACAATAGTTTGGGCAGTTAGTTAACTGCCTGGTAGTTATGCTATTTCGGTTTGTACAGTTGCTACAGGCATACGTTTCCTTTTACTATTTGTTTGTTCACTTGTCCCCTTTATGCCATAAGGGTTTGCTGTTTACATACTTATTAACACTAATCTATCTTTAACACTTCTAACTAAAACCTGTTACAATAATTAAGATAAAATAAACATAAATTAAGACAACAGAGTTTAATGTTGTAGTTGACCCTGAAAGAAATTAAACAAAACAAACATAAGAACTCTGACAGGCTTGCTGTCCAGTTTAATGAAATGTTCATCTTCCCCAATCTTCTTCCGAAACTGTGTTCACCCTCTCTCGGTCTTCTCCCTGTCGACCAGATGCTCCTGCATCAGGCTGCCGGGGTAAAAGAGAGATCTCATGGCTCCGTTCCATGAGTTCCTCCACCGAGTAGCCAGCTTTCCGAATCTGTGTCTCGTCGAGCCAGGAGCTGTCCTCCATTGGACGGTCCTTCCACTTGACGAGATAACGCAGATACTCTTTCCTGCGCGTCTTCTTGGCCACCTGTGTGCTGAGGATTCCTTCGATTTCATGGGTCCGGACCGAAGGCAACTGTTTCTTCCAAAGACTGCTCTCGAACTGGGTGTCCCGTTGTGGCTGTACCATTCTATCATCTTCCATCTGGGCATGATATGGGAACAGGTCTGCCACGTTGAATATGGGTGATATACCTATATCAGGTGGCAGCTGAATTTCATATGCATTCGCTGAAAATTTGCGCAGAATTTTGCATGGGCCGATTTTCTTGAATTTCAGTTTGTTGTACGTACCCTTAGGAAATCGTTCCCGGCGCAAATGCGCAAGGACTTCGTCCCCAATCTCAAAATTTACCTCTCGCCGCTTTGTGTCTGCATGTTTCTTATATTTCTGCGTGCTGTCTTGTAATCTTGACTTAACTTTTTCATGCAGCTCACTCATCGCTTCGGCAAAATCTTCTCCGTCTGCACTCCTCCTTTCTAGCTGTCCCAAATCTCGTAATTCATGTACTCCTCGCGGATGCATACCATACAAGATTTGAAATGGGCTAAGCCCGGTGCTCCGATTGGGCGAATCGTTATAAGCGAATTCTGCCTGGGCAAGAGCTCGATCCCACAATCGCGAGTTTTCTCCTGTCAAGCTTCGTAACAAGTTGCCCAAACTCCTGTTCACCACCTCTGTCTGTCCGTCAGTCTGCGGATGATACGCAGAACTGAAATTTAATTGTGTGCCCAGCTTTTTCCACACTGTGCGCCAAAAATGACCTGTAAATTTCACATCCCTGTCTGAAACTATAGTTTTAGGTAAGCCATGTAATCGAACTACTTCCGTAAAGAAAAGGTGTGCCACGTTTGTGGCGTCGCTAGTCTTCCGGCAAGGAATGAAATGAGCCATCTTTGAGAACCTATCCACCACCACCATCACTGAATCATGCCCTTGCTGCGTTCTAGGCAATCCTAGGACAAAGTCAATGTTGACCGAATCCCACGGCCTGCTTGGAACAGGTAGGGGTGTGTACAGCCCCGTGTTCTGGCTGTGTCCTTTCGCCAGTTGGCAGATTTTACACCTGGTTACATACCTCTGTACGTCCCGGCTCATCCTTGGCCAGTAATAAAAATGCCCGAGCTGCTCCAATGTCTTATCGATGCCAAAATGTCCCGCTAGTCCACCACTGTGTTTCTCTCTCACCAGATTTTCCCTCATCGAACAATCTGGAACACATAGCTGTCCTCCTTGAAACAATAATCCTTCCTGTAAATTGAAATCTAGCCATGGGCTTGTATTCCTCAATACGGGATTCTGGCATGCTTCAAAAGCTTCTTTGAAATCCACGTCCATCTGGTACAAATCCTTCAAATACTCAAATCCCATCACCTGTATGCCACTTTCTTGTAAGAGCAGGGCTCTTCTGCTTAAAGCGTCCGCCACTTTGTTGGCTTGCCCACTTATGTGCTTCAACACAAAAGTGAAACTTTGCAGGTACTCCACCCACTTGGCATGTTTATGGTTCAGTTTGTGCTGCTGTGTTATATACTGTAACGCAGAATTATCAGAGAACAAAACGAACTCATTTCCTAGTAAATAGTGCCTCCAATGCTTCAAGGCTTGAACCACTGCATAGAATTCTTTGTCATATGATGAATATTTCTGCCGACTTTCATTTAGTTTCTCACTAAAGAACGCCACTGGTCTGTCCTCTTGACTGAGTACAGCGCCAATAGCTGTCCCGCTTGCATCACACCGAACCTGAAAAGGTTTGCTGAAATCGGGCAGTCTCAAGATTGGCCTCTCCGTTATTTTACGCTTCAGAAGTTGGAAACTGTCTTCTGCTGCCTTAGTCCAGCAAAAAGGTTGGCTGGCCTTTTTGATGGTCTCTAGCATGGGCGCGCAGATTTCACTAAAATTCTTAATGAACTTTCTATAAAAACTTGCTAAACCGTGAAAGCTACGTACCTCGAATAAACTCTTAGGTGACGGCCAACTCATGATCGCTTCAATCTTCTCCGGGTCCATCTTTAACTCATTCTCTGCCACTACAAATCCCAGATAAATTAATTCCTTCTGTAAGAAAGTGCATTTTTTTA
This sequence comes from Pinus tabuliformis, assembly GCA_031772625.1. Lineage (NCBI taxonomy): Eukaryota > Viridiplantae > Streptophyta > Pinopsida > Pinales > Pinaceae > Pinus > Pinus tabuliformis. Next base: position 656,785,274 of record CM062808.1, read on the forward strand.
AATTTATCAGCAGTTTGTTCTGCTGCAGCTTCTCGAATACCCTTCGAATATGCTGAAGGTGTTCTCTTTTCGTCCTGCTAAAAATTAAAATATCGTCCAGATAGACTATCACGAACTTTCCAATAAACTCCTTTAACATTTCGTTCATTAATCTCATAAAAGTACTCGGTGCGTTACTCAACCCAAATGGCATGACCAGCCATTCGTACAGTCCTTCGTTGGTCTTGAAGGCTGTCTTCCACTCATCTCCCTCTCTAATTCTGATCTGATGGTACCCACTTTTCAGATCTATTTTTGTAAAATATGCTGCCCCACTAAGACAGTCCATCATGTCATCCATTCTAGGCAAGGGAAACCTGTATCGAATGGTGATCTTGTTTATAGCCCGCGAATCTGTGCACATTCGCCATTCTCCACCTTTCTTGGGTGCAAGGACTGTAGGTACCGCACAGGGGCTTAAACTCTCTCTGATCAGTCCCTTATCTAACAATTCCTGCACTTGTCTGCGTACTTCTTCATTGTCCTTTGGACTCATTCTGTACGCTGCCTTGTTTGGCAAGCTTGCTCCTGGTATGAAATCAATATGGTGGCTGATGCTCCTCTTGGGAGGCAACTTATCAGGTAATTCATCAGCCGCAATATCTTGAAATTCTTCTAACAGCTCTTGTACTTCTTTGGGCAATTCTGATTTCTCCAAGTTCAGTAATACTGGCTTCATCCTCCTCACAACTGCAAAATTAATTTCATTTTCCTCAACCTGCTTTACGAACTGTTTTCCTCCCATTAATAGCGCCTTTGTTCCGCTTGATTCTGCTGAATCTTCCTCCTTGATGGGTACAAGTGTGTGTTTGACCCCATCCTTCACAAACTTATAGCAATTAGTTTTCCCATCGTGTGTCACCTTCCTGTCATACTGCCATGGTCTTCCGAGCAGTATGTGGCACACGTCCATCGGCATAATATCGCAGACCATTGTATCGTGTTACTTGCCAATGCGAAACTCTACCTCACATTGTTCATCAACCAACAGCTGGTGGCCTTTCTGCAGCCACGACACCTTGTAAGGTGTGGGGTGCTTCAGCTGCTTCAACCCCAGTTTTTCCACCATCTCTGTGGCAACCAAGTTATCCATACTCCCGCTGTCTATTATTACCTTGCAGCATTTTCCATGCGATTTACAGACTATCCGGAACAGTGCCTTCCGCTGTGTTGGTTCAGCCACTTCCTTGGTTGGCTTTAACAACACTTTGTTCAAAATCAAAGCTTCCCCTGTCTCCGCCATGTCTTCCACCTCCCGGGGTTGTGCTTCAGCTTCTTCAGGCTGTGCCATCAGCGTTCCCCTCTGACCGACCTGTTCAACTTCTGGACACTCAAAGGATCTGTGCCCCCATTTATGGCACCTCTAGCACTGGACTCCAGTCCCTCTTCCGCGGCCATTCCCTCGTCCTCTTTGGTATGACCGACCTCCTCTGGTGCTATCCCCTTTTTCTGCTGTCCCTGAAGTTTTTGAACTGCTGCCTTCTTCGTTGTTCGCAGCACTCTTTCCTCTACCGTAGGATTGTCCCCGTCCTCTGCTACTTCCTCTCCCTCTTCTGTTGTTCTGTTTTCTGTTAATCTTTTCCTCAGCCTTTACAGCGCTCTGAAAGGCTTCTTCAATATTTCGGGGAGAAAGAATGCTAATTTCATCTAGAATTTCCATCCTCAAGCCATTGACATATCTCGCTGTTTTTTCTGGAGTTTCATCCGTATAACCAGCACGTAGATTTACCCGGTAGAACTCTTCCGTATACTCTTTGACAGTCATACCTCTCTGTCTCAGATTCTGTACTCGCCGACATAGTTCAACCTGGTAATCTTTCGGCAGAAATCTGCCCTTCAATTTTGCTACCATCCTTGACCAATTCCGTATAGGTAATTTGTTCAGTCTCTTTCTGTCTGCTTGGACATTATCCCACCACAAGAGGGCATGTCCCTTCAACTTAGTAGCAGTGAACTTGACTCTCTTATCCTCCTTAACTTCCTCATTTTCGAAATACTTATCTAGTTCGCTTATCCAATCCAATAGGATATCAGCAGACAGACAGCCATCGTAATTCGAAATCTCTGTTTTGGGTTTGCTGCTGGCCAATAAAATTGAACGCAGCAGTCTCAATTCTGGAGCTTCTTCATCAGACCCATCTGTAGCAGCTACCGCTTCTTCCTCACTGTCATCTCCCAGTTCCGGGTCTCTTCGTCTACCCGCTTCCACTGCTTCCAAGTGAGCTGTCAGAACTCTAATCTGTTCCCTCAATCCTTCATCTGCTCCTCTACGTGCACCTCTTCCACGTCCTCGTCTTGGCGCTTGCCCTTCTGCCATCTTCCTCTATATATAAAAAAACTGCTCTGATACCAATTGATGGGGCCAGCCCACGTGGTCCCACGCTAACTCAATCTACGTGGACTCACACTAATTCTTGGTTGATTATAAAGTGATTGTAAATGATTTTTGTGGTGGTTGATTGACATTCAATTCATGGTACCTTACTCGGACCCTCCTTATGACACCTGCCCTCCTCGGAGTTGACAAACCCTAATCCCCTTAATGCGCTTTTCCTCCGCCATTTCGCGCCTGTTCGGTCATTTTCACTTTGTGACTTGCTCTGTCGTTCTAGTCTCGGCTCCGCCTCTGGTTTCTCTGCCTGTGGGGAGAACCCTGTTGAGCTCCCGCTGGTTTCTTATGGTGAAACAATGCTATTCAACTCTGTCAATCCGTTGCCATGGGAGTCGATGTATTCACTTCAGGGTTTCTTGGTAAGTTACGGTCCTTCACTGCACGTTCAACTTGTTTTTACGACTGTGTGAGCATTTCTGTTTTTGTTCTGGTGAATTCTGTTCGTTATGGTCTTTTTGGTAATTTCATGGTGAATGCTGGTGATGAATGGTTACTGCTCTGCTCAGCTGTCAAATACACAGTTCGAACGCTTTCCAACTTGGCTTTCCTCTGGCGCTCGGCTTTATAGAACAGGTATGGCTTCGTTTCGTGTTAAATGTCTTTATCCACCGTTTGTTCCGGAACTAACGTTCCGCAGCCCCTTTGTGTTCAGGGTTAGTACTTCGATTCTGCTGGCCTGGGTCTCGGCTCTCTACAGGTATGGCTCCTCCGTCGCTATCATACACGGATTTGTTTGATTTATTTGCAGCTTCGTGTCACAAATTTCTGTACAGGGTTATTATCTGTTTTCAAACCCTAACCCTTCACCTTACTTTGTGTTGGCAGGTGTGGCCGGTTCCCGTGGATTCGCAAGGGTTACAATCACTCTTTTCCGGGTAGCTCTGTCCTTGTTTTACTTCCTCACAGTGATTCTTGGTCTTGGCTGCATTTGCTTTTGTCTGCTATGTGCATACTGTATATCTGTCGAACCTGTGTATGTCGGGTTACCTCCAACCCGTAGCCGTAACTTGGGGTTTTCTGTGAGCCCTTGATAGCTCGGTTCAATGAACCCTCGTTGCACAGTTTTATATATGTTGGTTTACACAGGCGTACAATGTAATATTTTATGGCATATGAACTTATTGTAATGGGTTTTGTTGCTTACCCGGTTTAGACCGTGGTCTGTTACGTTCTGCTGTGTTGGTTTGCGCCTTCCCGTCTTGTGCTCACTCTCGGTCTTAGCTAGTCGACGGACTCTTTGGAATTGTAAAAACTCTGTTATTTGATTTACCTGAAATGAATTGAAAACACAGTAATATGCATGTACATTTTATTACAGAGGACATAAATCATAGAATTGTATGTTTAATTGTGCACTGTATTTGATGAAGGAAGAAAATGTATGTATTTCTGGTATTCTCTTTTACATGTTCTGCTGCTGAACCCCTCTGGGTTGTTTCGTTTGCCCTTTTGTACAATAGTTTGGGCAGTTAGTTAACTGCCTGGTAGTTATGCTATTTCGGTTTGTACAGTTGCTACAGGCATACGTTTCCTTTTACTATTTGTTTGTTCACTTGTCCCCTTTATGCCATAAGGGTTTGTTGTTTACATACTTATTAACACTGATCTATCTTTAACACTTCTAACTAAAACCTGTTACAATAATTAAGATAAAATAAACATAAATTAAGACAACAGAGTTTAATGTTGTAGTTGACCCTGAAAGAAATTAAACAAAACAAACATAAGAACTCTGACAGGCTTGCTGTCCAGTTTAATGAAATGTTCATCTTCCCCAATCTTCTTCCGAAACTGTGTTCACCCTCTCTCGGTCTTCTCCCTGTCGACCAAAAGCTCCTGCATCATTTTCCCATTTGTTTAGTGCTAGCTCACTACAACTCAACAACCAAAACAAACTGTAGACATCACAACTAAGTGCAATAAAAACACCTCTTCTTGGCTTAGTCATTAACCTCCACATATTCACTCGCTTGACCTTCGGGCAAACTTCGTGCTCGTTTGACCTTCGTACAAATACGATTTAAGGTTTGAAGAAAAAAGTTCTTCTTTTTACAAATGCTCTTCAATGTTTGCACAACTCCGAAAGATTTTTCTGTGCAGTTTTTGCTCACTTGTTTAATGACGAGGTACGTCAATTTTAAAAATTCAACAATTTCATAAGATTGCACACTTTTGCACACTTTCTTTTTTGTTGAGGTGTGTTACTGACACACTGGACTCTATTGACAAATTTACAATTGACACACTTCCTCATCTTCAGAGGTGCAGAATTCAAGTTGCTTTCACACTTTCTCCTTGGTATCTTCTGACGACTCTTGTTACAAAAAATATGAGATGCTACTCTGTCTGGACTCTTATGAAACTGACAATTCTTCTCTCTGTTGCACTCATGAATTCTTACGCATCCTACACTCTAATACCATGACAAGAATTGAATATAAACGTGGCACAGAGGATTGCCCTTCTCACTATTATGAATGAGTTAAATAAGATTACATTGGTAACTGACAGTTCTTCTCTTTGTTGCACTCATGAAGTCTTACACAGCCTGCACTCTAATACCATGACAAGAATTAGAAATAAGTGTGGAGCAGAGGATTGCCCTTCTCAATATTATGAATGAGTTAAGTAAGATTACATTGGAGACACCAGTGATAAATGACTATAGTGAGACTGAAATAAACTAGACTAAGTAAAACTTAACTGAGATACATAAATGACTATAGTAAGACTAAACTAAACTAGACTCATTAAATTGAACTGAAATACTTAACCCAACGATTTTGAAAAAATCACACACTATTTGAAAGAATAATCCCGGCCTTTTAGGGACCGTTGTGAATCCGATTTTCCACAAGGCAGTAACGTTACAATGACATATTAATATAAAATAATTAGATTAAAAGCAAAGAAAAAACATGAGCGTTTTTGCCAAAATTGAGGTGCGTAGGTAGGGTAAACGTATTGTCAGATTTCGCAACACTCACTTTTTGAATATCACATTGAGAACGGTCAAAGTAAAATTAGTAAGCGCATTGAAAGTTGATTTTCTTCTGTTTTTTTATGCATGGTTTTAAAAATATAAACAGCGGAATGACATGATAGCAGCAATCATATCAATTCGGGAGTGTTTAATGTCAAGAGAAAATTGTCGTGGAGTTAAACAACGAGTATTATATATTAATATGATAAAAAAGGTAAAAGAATATGAGGGTGGTTGGAGTCGGTCGTCATATCAGTGACACATTTTTTAATGTTCCCTCTAAAATTTGAAGAAAGAAGATACCGATAACTATAAAACATTAATTCGATTTAAGTTTAACGTAAAAACTGTAAACAAAGTTGTTTCAAACGCAGGCATATGGAAACCTCAAATTTTGCACAAAATTAGAAGAAAAACATAGCAATGAATGTAGAATTTGGAAAATTCATGAACACCTGTCTGTTGATATATTGACAGTCCACACCGTAAAATGACAAAACGCCGCCACGAGGATGGGCTTCAAAGTTCAAAGAACCCACAAAACAATAAAAAGACAATGTGCCAGTTTTCTACACTAGAGACTAGACCAACCGACGATTTTGATATCCAAACACGGCAACTGATTGCTCGTTACACACTGCAGCAGCAACACTCGATGATTTTGAAAATATCAAACACGATCAACTTTTAATGGCCAATTTCGTGAACCCTTTTGGCAGAAATAAATGAATAACATGGAACTGAAACCGGCTTCTAAAATTCCTGTTGAACCTCCCCTTGTGAACCATGTAGGTTTTCCGTGCCTTGGGACAGTCAAAGGATTTATAGCAATTGTCTATGAAATCTTGACAAAATAGATTGGAAATAATGGTCCAGTCCCTAATCAATCAATCTCGATCTTAATTGACAAATACACAAGTCCTAGTTTGACTCTATCTTAAATCAGGACCAGTGAAACCATTCTATTTTTATCAGTCAGTCTGCACTCTAGAGTATCTCCAAATACAAAATTATTAAAATCTAGTCATTGATTTATCACTCTCTTTGGAATTTAGAATATCTCTAAACATAAGATTATTAATTTATTATTGTTGAGATGAGAGCTTTATTTTCCAATTCAATAGGAGAAACCTAATATGAAAGAGATGTGTAAGTTTATATATTAAATGGTGTCTTTTTAAAATGAAAAATAAAATAAATAAAAATTATGTTCTAAATAGAAAATAATATTGGTTATTATTAAAACAAAATTAATATACTGTAAAATAATTAGAAGCAAAAAAATATGTGATTATTATATTTTCCAAAATTATTTCAACAATAAATTAAAAATTATAGTTAAAATTTTTATTTGGTCATAGTTAAAAATTTATTTGATCACATATATACTCTATTTATTTAGCATTTAAAAATACAAATTAAACAATGAAAAATTATAGACTATATTTTACATTTCAAAAAATTTCTGAAATACATATCAAATACAAGTGACCTTGAATCTACAAAAAATTCTGAAATACATACAAATTCAGATCGAATACAAGTGATCTTGAATCTACAAAAGATACCAAACCTAGCAATATGCCTGCTGCAATATGCCTGCTGCATTAATACCTAGGAAACCATTCTAATTTTATCAGTCAATCTACACTCTAGAATATCTTTAAACACAAAATTATTAAAATCTACGGTCATTGATTTATCACTCTCGTCGAGATGAGACTTTAGAATATCTCTAAACATAAGATTATTAATTTATCACTTGGTTGAGATGATTGCTTTATTTTCCAACTCAATAGGAGAAACTCAATAGGAAGAGGTGGTATCCTTTTAAAATAAAAAATAAAAAATAAAAATGATTTTTTAAATAAAAAATAATATTGGTTATAATTAAAACAAAATGAATATACTTTAGAATAATTAGAAGCAAATAAAATATGTGATTATTATATTTTCAAAATTATTTCAACAATAAATTAAAAAATTATAGTTAAAATTTTTATTTGATCATAATTAAAATTTTTATTTGGTCATATATATTCTATTTATTTAACATTTAAAAATACAATTTAAACAACTAAAAATTATAAACTATATTTTACATTTCAAAAAATTTACAAAAAATTTCTGAAATACATACAGATTCAGATGGAATACAAGTGATCTTGAATTTATCACAGATACAAAACCTAGCAATATGCCTGCTACTGGATTGGCAACCAAATCCAGACAAGACAACCAAAATAGGGAATCATCTTCACGAATCTTATCTTTTTCTTCATTCAAATCCATGTCAAAGTCGAAGTCCAAATTCATCGGCTGAACGAGGTGTCCATCCACACACAGTCCTGGCTGCATTTGATCCTCTTTCACATTGGGAGGGAGTCGGAGGTCATCATCGGAAGCATTGTGCAGATAATTCATATAACTCATCAATCCGTCATCTCCTTCCTCTTCCTCGAATCCTGCGTTCCAATTTTCGACATAACTGGAATCGCTGGTTGTGGATTGGGCATCATCTGCCAAAAATAATTGGCATTCTTCCGACTTGTTAACTCTGACAGAATGAGAATCGGAGTTCTCAGAGCTTAAATAAGAATCAGAGTCACAGATTTCCTCCATGAAATTATCATTAGCTGCATGCATAAAATTCCATTGAATCTGGGATTCGTTAAAACAATCTGGAATAGTCCAGCAATATGTCCCCATTTCTTAATCCCAGTATCCACAGAAAGTTTGGCCTTAGTGGAATAGGAAATCCGGAGACGTATTGGTTCGAGGATTCTTAGACATGAAACCCCATATAGACATAGAACCCTCAGAATTTCTCCAATTGATTATTTCGTGCCACTTTATTTGGAACGCGATTTATTTGTCTGTCCCTGTCTACAGATTTTGGACTCCGTGGAGGCCGTTGTCGGCCGACTCGGCCCCGGGTACAGAATTTCAGTTCTGCTTACCCTTCAATAAGAAAATTTGACGAGGGCTAGATGATTTTCCTCGACTGGAGAGGGTTCGATATTTTCCTTCCCTTTTATTTTGAAATTATTATGGGGAATGTACTTCAATTTCAAAGTGAACATTTTACAATAAATAAGGTGGGAATTTGATAATCATCATCCATATCCGTCGGCGATTAAAAGTTATAATTTCTCACTAAATTCAATTCCATAGCAACTAGCACAATTACATTTATTTAAATAAATCAGAAATGGTATAAATCAAGAGTATATCAATCAATCACATTTATAATTACATTAGTAAATGTGATTGAAATATTTAATTAGTTGTTTTTTTTACATTATTATTTTTTAGTGTTAATAATTGTTGTTGTTGTTGTTATTATTATTATTATTAGCAATTGCACCACATGTTGTAAAGGAAATGCCCTCAGGCAAACATAAGAAAGACTAGCGGATCAAAAATAATGATTTTTTCATTCTTTTAATTCGAACTTAAGATAACATACCAAAGAGTAGCAAATCAAAATTGATGATTTTTTTTGTTCTTTTAATTCAAATTTTAATCTTGAGCAAGCAAAGCTCACCAATCAAATGTAATTCCATGCTTCACAAGGTACCTTCCAACCTATGTGACGAGATGTGACTCGCAGACCTTTTTCTTCTTATGTTCCCATTCCCTTTCGTGTCTTCTTAGTAATATGCTAGAATAGGTCCTATACTTAAAAAGTAGAGTGCCTCCATTATTGAAACATGGAAAAATTCAAATACTCTCAAAAAGGTCCATGGAGTTGTGTCCTTAACAACGTCATCTCCCACAGTTCTCGCAACAAGACATAAGTACCTCCATCCATAGAGAGATTCCATGGCCACTCATCGTGATCTTGGCCCTCTTCTTATTTCAATAATGTCTCTAATAACATTGGCACACAAGCAGGAAGTGCTTGCTTAATAAAATAAAAGCAAGGCATATCTCAATCACCATTTAGGTCTCATGCGCATTCCTCTAGTTTATCAATTTATTCATCACGTATAGAACTTCAAAACTCGATATCTTGAAGAGAAGTTGTCTCTTCATCTATTTTGATAGCCTTTGATGTAATAGAAAATATGCCTTGCATGTAAGGGACAAGCTTCTCATAATATGTAGAAGGTATCAACACCAAACATTCAAAAGAACCTTGTCAAATCCTTACTTTTGGGGATAGGTTTGCTTCACACACTACTCTCATAAAACAATCCCTCTCTATATCATTATCAAAATTCGTTTGACTAAAATTCAAAGAATTATATAATGCTTGAGTAGCAAAAAACCTAACCTCATTGTTAATCTCAGATGAATTCATTCCCTGCACAACCACTGTAAGGATGAAATTCACCTAATCTTGGGAAAGACTATTGACGAGGCTGATCAATAGGTATATCACAAGGGTCATAATGCCATCCTCTAGCTTTAGAACTATCTCTTTCTCACATTTATTTACATTTTTTGTTATATTATGCTTAGTGAGGAGGATAAAAGATGCATTTCTATAGCATGTGGTCTAACATGGTTTAAATTCAAGATTTGGGACAATTTTGAAATAATTTCAATGCAGGAGCTCGGAGTTGACAACAGGGAGATATTCTAGGAGGTTGTCTACCTCCTTAACTCCTTCAATCAACCAAGATCACCACTTTGTCTCTCATCAACCTAGAGTCATTGGCAACCAAACAATACGAGGTCATTGGCAGTTAAGCCACTGCAGTTCAAGGAAGATCTAGATCTATCATTCTCGAGTTTTGGGAGACAAACATCTCTATTTTCGAGGGAGTTGTTAGTAGCTACCCTTTTGTATAAATAAACATTTCAAGAAAGTCATTAGGATTTGAATTTCATTTGCACCTAAGAAGGTATTGAGCTCACGCACTTGTGATTGTTATTTTTTTACTTATTATGTGATGTGTTTGACATTTCTGCAATGATAATGAGAAGTTTCGTATTGATCCATCACTGAGTTAGTTTAGAGTGCTGAGGCTCTTGGGTTTGGGCCCAAGACCAGTAGCTTAGGTCCCTCTTATGTATTGATATTTATTTTAGCTTAGAATTTTTGGTTAGTTGTTGCATTTTAGTATAATATAATTCCTAAAAAAGTCTATGATTGTTACCTCTATCTCATCTCTCTCATGGGAGCTTGATTAGAGGACTCTACAATCATAATGCCAAAAAACTATGTGATGATTTCTTGTAAAAATACCTACATTAGTTAACTTGTTTCATATATGATTGTTGTAGCTTAGAAGCTAATTCATTACATAGATAAGATTTTTTAACATCAGTTGGATTGTTTCCAAATTCAACTCATATTTTCCACTATTGGTTATAATATTTTGCAAATGAAAAGAAGAACAAGTGCATGTGATATTGTAGGACTTTTTGACCTGCAGGCAAGGGATGTTTTCACCATCTCCATCCAGGACTCCTCCACTCCCTTTTGATGATTCCCAACCATTGTCTTGATCTCTGTTTTTGGTCACCGTGAGCAACCCTCTTAGTCCAAATCTAGCCTTCCTAAAGTGTTGAGCTTGGCTAGGGGTAATGGTCAACTTCCATCCATCCACCACAACCTTCAGCCATCTTGTAATCCCTTGATCCCATCATCCTTACCTTCCAAACCCTCTCAGCAGACTTCCTGTAGCAGCCTTTTTGCCCTTGTTTGACCTATAATGCAGTATGTCTTAGTTTAAAAGTAGGTTGACCCCCCAGCTTGGACTGAATGATCATAGGTACCACCTAAGACATTCCCTCCATTCCTTCTACTACACTACAAGAGAAAATAAAATTAGTTCTTCATCACAGATTTGGCAAGTAGGACATTAGTTTATATGCAAGTGTGAATTAAACAAATGATGCATGAAATCTTGAGTTGTGAGTTGGTAGAATAATTCTTTGGTTTTAAGGAATTTGATAGCTAGATGGTTGATTGCAATTAGTGTAGTTTCCTTTTTGTAGGTAGCATAACTCTTGTGTTATTTTATGAATTGATTTAGTAGTAGCATTTACAAGTTAGATTTGAAAAGAATTTACTTTTTTTACACTAGGGCTAGCTTTTCAATTACACTTTCAGTAGTTAATTCCCCCTAATTCAGTAGAAGAATGGTCTTGGAGCCCTAATGATCAAATGACCTAATTGAATGTGGCATGATGATTCGAATTGGATCCTTAAACATTCTCTAAGTTTTCATGACTGTTTCAAATTATGTCAAGCTTCAAAATCTTATGGATATCGAGCTTAATAGAAATAACCTCTAAACAATGGCAATTTGTGGTTAGCACGGAACAACGAGGACCCTCGGTCAAAGCGCGCAGACTGTTAGACCATGGTGACTACGCACTGGCACAAATTAACAAATGAGAGGTCAAATCCCAAAACAGAGGCAGTTTCTGATACGCAAATAAAAGCCTCGAAACACTCGGTCATGAGGAAAAGCATAAAACCGTATGGAAATCACCGATTCCGTCAGAAGGCGAGTCCTGCGCCAAAACTAACAGGATATCGGAAGGGCTTCAAGCGGTAAGTAGGTTCGACTGATTCCCACCTGATGCCATACACTGGGCGACATGCGTCCAGTGGATGAGAGAGAAAACTGCTCACATCGCGCGGGTAAAGGTCATTCTACTTACCCGCCCGATATGGATGGAGACTGTAGGATCTGGAGGCTCCAGATCAACGGCGAAGAAATGATCCAATGGATGACCGGATTCAATGGGGAAATAGGCTAAGTCATATAAGATTTGAGGTCCAGCATGGCCGATGAATTGGCAGAGGAATCAGTTTCACTGACAATCTTAAAGCAACGGAAATAACGACCGTTCAAAGAGAACTGAGACTCAGTTCGTGAGGAAACAAGTGGCCACCTCTCTGTGAAGCATTACACAATGATGATGATACATAGCAGGGGAATTCAAGTGGATAGAGGCAGGAGATCCAGAGAGCCGGGAAGTGGAAACGAACAGTCAAGGAGCATATTGGCTTTAAGCCACGAACAGACATAGAGCAAATGGAGTAGGAAAAGAGGTAGAGCAAGAGAAGCAGAAAGCTGAAAGGCAAGAAAGAAGTGAATTGCAGAGAACAGAGAAGCTGAGCTGACTTGCAGAGCAAAGGAAGCATCAAGCAGACAGAGTCAGAGAGATTCTGAGAGTCTGTGAACTCCATACAAGGCTTGAGAGGTTCAAGCAACTCTTCTGTGTATACCTTTCAGGTATTGAGTGCCAAATTGGACTCATACCACTGAGACAAGTTAAGGTCGAGATTCAGTAAGGGGAGTCTGTGTACTCTAGAGATTTGGGGAATCCAAGTACAATCCTACTGATCATCATCTATTCCGTGAGACTCCATTTGAGCTCACTATTGTAAAAACTCTGCTTTAAAGACACAATAGAAAGGCCACCACTGAAGGCTGGACCAAGAGACATAGCCTAGGAGGATTGGGTGAACTCCTTATTAAGCTTGTTGTGTTTTATGTGTTTTCTTACTGTGTTTCTCTTATTGTTTCAGTGTCTGTGTATTTCGCAATCTTATCGATCTGTTGCATAAAATAACATAGGCACACCCCAGCGCTTGAGTTTGTAATACCTTCATTATTTCTCTGAGGTCATCTACGGGTGATTTCAGATCAAGTGGTATCAGAGCTCGTGGTTGTTAAGGTTAGAAAAGCTTGTGTTGGATTTTGTTGTTGAATTCTAACTAGATCAAAGCTTAAATTAGGAGAAGGAGAGTTGGTTGAAACTAACCTGGAAATTGGAAGACTCTATCCTCAGAAGAAAATGTCAGAAGAAAGTCCCTTGGGACCAGACCCCCAATTTATAGATATTTTCCTGGCCATGACGTCCATGGTAGAGGAAATGTATAAGGACTTTAGGAAACATAAAGATGAGGATTCATTAAGCTCCAAACAAGATAAAGGAGAAGAAGAGTCTCCCCTCCATGACCACTCAAAAGGAAAAGGGAAAGAAGAAAACTTTCTCACACCTCCTAATAGCCCTAAACATAAAAAGAAGATATCTTTGATTAAATTAGATGTTAAATTTGATTTTCCAGTATATGATGGAGATTTGAATGCAGACAAGGTGGATAATTGGATCGAACAAATTGATGTTTATTGTAGAGTGCAAAGTATCGACTCAAAAAAGAGTAAGATTTAGCTGGCCAGCCTACGCCTTGGAGGAACTGCCTTGGTATGGTGGGAAGGCAACACACAAGCTGACATGAAGAAACATGGTAAGATTCTTTCTGTCTGGAGTGAATTTGTTTCTGCAATCAAAAAGCAGTTCTATCCACTAGCTTACATGCAACAAGCCATGATGAGCTGGCAAACTCTTCGCCAATTGAAAGGGCAAAGTGTACAAGGTTACACCCAAGAATTTAGGAAAAGAGCTTTGATTCTAGGAATTTCTTTAGACTCACCTAACACTCTGTTGAAGTACATAGGTGGTCTACATAGCTACATGAGGAACACTATCCTCATGTTTAATCCCACTAGTATAGATGAGGTATTTGTTCAAGCTACACATCTAGAAGCTAGAGGAAAGAATGGGAACCCAGAAGTTGGGAGATCATCCAAGCCCATTGGAAGCAAGAATAAGGAGAAAAGAAAACAGAAATGGAAAGAGAGGAAGGCCAACACTGCACAGAAAAGCAAGTCTTCATGCACTCACTGTAAGAAGGATGGGCATGATTATGAGCACTGTTGGATCCTGCATTCAGAGCTGAGACCTAAGAAGTTGAAGGGAAAGAAGAAGAATACTGTTGTAGCTATTCAGAAAGATTTGGGGTCAAACTCACGAGATGAAACAACAATTGCAACCATAGGTATAAAAGGTAAAAACTCTGAAGCATCTACTAGTAATTCTACACAATCCACTAATAATGAAGAAAATGAGAGGAAAAGACATGAGCTTTTCCATATTCGAGTTATTTCCAAGCATCAAAAGATTGATACTTTGTTTGATAGTGGCTCATAAGTAAATTTAATTTCTGAAGCAATTGTAAATAAGTTGGGATTACTGACTACACCTCACAAGAAACCATACCCATTAGGTTGGTTAAGTGATAAAGCACAACTACAAGTGACTAGACAATGTAAACTTAAGTTTTCTTTTGGGTCAGCATTTGTAGATGAGGTTGAGTTAGATATAGTTCCTTTGGATATATGTGGAATTTTTTTAGGAAGTCCTTACTTGTATGATAGAAAAGCTATTTTCTATAGAGCTGAGAATAAGTATCTCCTCGTTAAAGATGGAATAGAATATATTGTAAGAGCTCATAAGCTCAAGAATAATTATACTCTAATAAACTCAGGGTAGATGAAACGAATTGTAAATTCATGAAAACAATTTTTACTGATGGTTGTAAAGGAAAAGAAACCTAATAAGACCAATGTATTTGAGGGCTGTGATTCTAAACAGCAAGCTCATTTAGAAAAAGTTGTTTCAGAATATGATATCTTGTTTCAAGAACCAAAAGGTCTGCCACCCAAAAAGGAAATAGTGCATGATATTAATTTGCAACAAGATGCTCCATTGCCTGACATCGGAATGTACAGGTTGTCCACTTTAGAGAATGCAGAAATCAAGAAGCAGGTGCAGGAGTTTCTTGAGAAGGGGTTCATCATACCTAGCACATCACCATGTGGGTCTCCAATCGTTTTGGTGAAAAAAGAAAGATGGCTCATGGAGAATGTGCATTGATTACCGAGCACTGAATAAGATAACAATAAAAAATCGTTATCCCCTTCCTCGCATAGATGATCTATTAGATCAGCTAAAGGAAGCTGTTTATTTTTCCAAGTTTGACTTGCATAGTGGATATCATCAAGTCGAAGTTGCAGAACAAGATGCATGGAGGACTGCTTTCAAAACAAAGCAGGGATTGTACAAGTGGCTGGTTATGCCTTTTGGCTTAACTAATGCTCCTGCTACTTTCATGAGAATAATGAATGATGTACTCAGACCTTTTCTTGATGATTTTGTTATTGTATATCTGGATGACATTCTTATATTTAGAAAAACGTGGGAAGAACATTTAAAACATGTTAAGCAGACACTAGATGTTTTGAAAAGAGAAAAACTTTATATTGGGGGATGCAAGAACCACGTTTTTGCATCTAGAGACGAGTGCGATGTCTTTTAGAGCCTCAGGTCTGCCTTCATGCAGATCGATAAGCCCTAAGGGATTGGTACTGAAACTCTATTCAAACAGTCTTGAGACGTTTGTGAAGGTCTACGATCAGCTTGTGCAGACCTTTATCAGTTGATTTATCCACTTATGTGCATCAGAGAACAACTCTAGATTAGTGTTCGTGCATATCTATTTAAGTTAGTTAGGAAACATAACATAATTCATCACAGTCTTCGTGGAAGTACTTAACATGCATTGCATACATCTATTAAGACTTATTCAAGTGAATTACTTATCATTAGATCAATATTTCATAAACACATCATTCATCCACAGCATGTATTGAAAATAGAATTAAACAGAAAAAAACAGATATACACAGGAGTTCTTCAATAATCTTCTTTTTTGATCTTCAATATGGTATTACAAACTGGAAACTACCATGCACACTCAACTGCAAAGGTCTGCACACTCAGCTACGGACTCTACCTAGGCCTCTGCGCACTGAGTTGTAGAGCCTTTCTCTTCTATCTGACCCACTTCTCTACACTATCACTTCTAAGAATCCATTCGTTATCCACACGGACCTACCTTAGACTCTCTAAGACACACCTATTTATAGACTTTTACATACAATCCCATGGTTCGCGAACCCTGGGTGGATCTCAAAACCGACTCAAGTTTTACATAAACAAGGGGCTAAAACAACCTTTGACTCCTAACCATCTACACACTCCGCATCCACAAATCGTGGAGACTTTACATTAGTTACAAAATATACATCAACAATTGGATTATTTTAACCCCAAAACTGACCCTAGGGACACGATCCCAACAAGACAAAACGAAGGAGAGAGTTGTTTATTCTTTAGTATGTTTTGGTATTGTTTTGTGCAGGTAAAGGAAGTTAAGAATGAGAGTTAGGGATGAATCTTTTGTGGGATTATTTTAGGCATAAAATAATGAATTTTACCCTTTGTATCAAGACACAATATTCTATGACATTGTAGGATGAAGACACCAGCTTGGGGAGGTTGAGTAGTCCTATGTGGATGCTAGATTAGGCCACATTCTCTTGTGGGTACAATACAATAGTTGAGAGTTTTTGGGTGTGAGAATATAGTGATTTTATGAAAGATTAGTGTGCCCTAATATCTCAAAAGTTGTACACTTTTTCTAAATGTTTGGAGGGTTAGAAGTGGATGAGTTCAAGGTAGAGAGGGAGAAAGGATTGGATCGAAGGATTGGACAGGAATTTTGGAACACCCAAAGTGCATCAAATTGGAGGAAGACACCTCAGAGGCAACCAGTGATAGAAGGGAAATTTATAGGCCAACTTCGCCCTAGTTTGAAGATATTTGTCTTTGGTTAAGCAGGTTGAGTACAGTGAATTGGAAATTCTAGAAAAGGTGAAGGGAATTGCAATATATGGAGGATTTTTAATTATTTGTTAAGGGTTTTTGTAGTGGTACAAGGCACCATAACTAGTGGACTGAGAAACATAGAATCTAGGGCTCAAAACATAATTGCATCTCGACTAAAAGAGGTATGTTTTGGTCTCCTAAGTTGATGTTGTTGGTATGGGATGGTTTCCTAGTAGAGGAAACATTAAAGGTAATCCTAAGGCCATAAGGAGGGAATCAAGGACGATAAAGAAGGAAATTTAGACTATTAGGAGAGGCAGATTTGTTGATGCTCAATGATTGATCCTTGAAGCACTAAAGAAGGAGATCAATGGGAGATGTTTGACTAGCCCTAGATTGTTGGTTAGAGGACATCTATAACTAATGGGAAAAAACCTCCATGCCCTATTAGGAAACATAGGAAGGTAATAATGGGAAGAATTCCCTATGAGTTGTGTCCTTGAAGGACTAAGGAGAAGCTAGTGGGAAAGAAGTCCCAAAGGTGTTGACTTCTTGAAGGACAAAGGAGAACCAAGTGGGCAGATGTGAAGACATAAGGCGTTAAGTCATTCATGGACGAATGGTCAGCTAGATGGTAGATTGGAATTATGTTCAGTGACCTAAATGAGTTGTTTCATTGATAGAGACAGGTTGGTGTTGTCGCAGATTGGACACAAAGGACTGAGAAGATGAGTTCAAGACATGTGGACTGAAAGTGTTATGGAGCATTACATCAACAAGTAGGTCAAGTATTATCTTGTTCATGGTATATTGGTTGTCGAAGTAATAATACCAAACCGTAGTTTTATTTGCTTTTATCAGTGGATGTATGAGGGCCATTATCCATGTTACGGAACCCTAGATAGTTGTATTATAGTTTGTTAATATAACAAAGTTGGGTTGTTGAAAATTTTAAAAAGTTGTCTATATTTGTACATTAGTTGATTTATTGTTATTTATATTCCGTTATTCAAAGTAATTTGTTTTGGTATTTGAATTGGTAGTGTAAGTGATTTTAAAACCCCAACGTAGATTCTAGTACAGTGGAAAAATAACATAATCATGGAAAGATGTTCTAGGTACAAAGATGTTCCAAGACAGACAAGGTGCCAAGGAATGTTAGTGTGTGCCAAAGCATGTCAAGGTGTTCCAGGAGTGTTGATGAGTGATAGGTCTCTCTCATTAATAGGATTGATAGATCTTGATTATGTATTAAATAATATGGTTCCTACACACACAAGTGGAACTTCATCTAAAGGGAGTTTGCTAGATAATAAACCTAACATAGATGAGTCATGTGTTGACTCAGAGGAAAACTATATTCTCGTTACTTAATGGAATTGATACACACTAATCACTTCTTAACAAATTGGTTGACTCTAATCACTATGGTCTTGGACACATAATGAAAAATACTCCATAGCAATGGCCTTAAATCATTATCTTTTGGCAAAACATATAGCAATGACCACATAACGTTATCAAAAAATCATTGGAATGATAAATGATGACTAACATTTTTGCATTGTCACCAAAAGTAACAAAAAAGAGCATTAGAGAGGGATAATACAATATCATCACTAGTAGTGTCACCAAAGAGAGAATTAGTGATGGGCCTTAAACAACCCTCACCAAAAGTGTCATTGAAAATAGTTATGGTGACAAACCTTAAAGGACCGTCACTATATGCACTTACAACAACAAAAAAATTAAGGATCATCACCATATGAAACATTGGTGATAGGCCTTAAAGGTCTGTCATAGGCACTACCCTCACCAATGACCTTTTTTGTTGTGTCAGCTTGTTCATACAAATTTATGTGGACCTATGAGAAAGAAGTCTCTTCATGGTGAAAAATATTTCATGTTATTGATTAATGATTTTACAAGAATGTGTTGGGACAGTCTACTAAAGTATAAAGATGAGGCATTTAAAAAGTTTAAAATATTCAAGGCTATGGTGGAAAATGAATTCAAATTGAAAATCAAATTCTTTAAATCTGACAGAGGAGGAGATTTTATTTCAGATGAATTTTTCAATTTTTGTGAGAAACATGGCATCAAAAGGAAATTCTCTTATGAGCCTAGGTATTGCAACAAGAATGTTGCAACTCCCAGGGCTACCAACTTTACTTATAACCTGGGGTTTGTACAAACTTGGAGGTGACAGTGCTATATGCACAAGTAAAAGTGCAGGTCCTTCCCATTATCACTGTTCATCTGGCAAGAGACCCCAAGGGTTCCAAGCCAAACTTCTATAGGGTCAGAAGAAGATTGATTATTTGATGGAATAAGAGAAAATCTATTCTAAGAGAGAGCTACTCTACTGTAGTAATGAAGAAAACAACATGTAATGCTAACTCACACCATAACCTAATTAACCATTTAAATAGTTATGCTAAGCAGAATTGCTAAATCAACACTAATCTAATGCTAATATCTAAGTTGTAGAAGTAAAGAGCATCAACCCTAAGAATGTGTAAGCAAGGAAACTAAACTAATCTGGTGGCAGCGTTTAACTAATACGCAGAACAAAGTTCAGGAAGGAGTCAAGTGGAAGAGCAGTCAGAGGACGAAATCAATGAAAGGAGGACGTAATGAAAGATGAGCGGTGGAGATCTTATCGCAGGAGATTACGTAGATAGATGGGTGAACAGGATGAGTGGTGAAGATCTTATCGCGGGCTGTTTAGTGAATAGATGAACGAACAGGGTCACTGAACAGGATGAATGGCAGAGATCTTATCGAGGAGACTTAAGTTAATAGATGGAAAGACAGGATTAATCGGAAGATGAGCAGCGGAGATAAAAATGTGTGAAATGATGGAGCGGTCTTCGAAGGCGGTAAGAAGTTTCTCACGCACCCTCAAAGCCATTAGTAGAATTCTGAAATTTCACATGATTAGCCTAACTAGGTGACACATATTACGGGAAAACAACTTTTCTCGTGTGCTCTCAGGCGGATAATGGTCATGCAAGAATCCACGCAAGATTGAGCGATATAATGAGGTGGGACTGATGAACAATGGAGATTGGCCAAGCTAGTTGGTGAGTGGGTGACGTGATAGTTGTCGGATCAGGCAAGGCAAATCGACAGTGGGGGTTTAAAACGCATAAAGTATTGAGGTGACGCGATAGCCATTAGATCAAGAGACAGATTGACGGTGGATATTGGAGCACATAAAGTAGGTGGAGGACTTCACGCACGATGGCCATTGGGTAAACTAATGAATCGAACGGTGATTGGTCAGGTTTGTTGTGGATCAGATGGTAAGGAATTATGCATGAACATGTTGAAGGGGATTTCAATGAAAACGACAGAAAAACCAGTGAGGGTGAGGGTGGACCGAGAGTGATGGAAAAAGATGACAGTGAAATGAAACAAGTAACTACATCAAACAACAAACTCAAAATCTCATGCGAATTTAGAAACATGTGTTTTGGGGGTTGCTGAAGGGTCTCTTCCTCAAGTCATGGTCCCAAAGGGAGGAGGTGAGGCCGAGACACCTGCGAACAACCTTATGGCGATCTTTTTCTCCTAGTTAACCTGCTAATTGAAAGAAGGCACAAATGGAAGTAAATTAAAGCACAACCAATACACTTTACACTATTGTAATGGGAATGCATCTACTCAAGCAAATGAACAATTAAACCATAAATCTATGCTATATTGTTGTAATGGAAATGCAGCTACTTAAGCAAATGAACAGAAAAACCATAAATCTATGCTATATTGTTATAATGCTAACGCAGCTACTTAAGAAAATCAATGGAAAAACCATAAATCTATGTTATACTTCTGTAATGGAAATGTAGCTACTTAAGAAAATGAACAGAAAAACCGTAAATCTATGCTATACTATTGTAATGGAAATGAAGCTACTTAAGAAAATGAACATAGAACCAGGAATCTATGCTATCATACATGTACAATAAAGAGGAGATTTAGATTCTTGGGTTGGGCCCTAACCCAAGAGCTTCAGCCCTTTGAGTTAACTCAGTGCTGGCTCAAAACGAAACTCATTCTTATTATCAAAACCATGGATTACATAACAAACTGTCACAAGTCTTGCAGCTCAGAAATAAAGTAGAGTTTTACAATAAAAGTATGAATCCTACTGAGGTCCTAAGCCTCTCTACTTATACATATGAAGTATCCAATGACTTGCTTCAAATTAGAGAGGCTCGGCTCCTAACTCAAGATACACTGGTTTATGTCACTTTCACTTGCTCGGTTGCCTTCTAGCCAAAAAGTGATGGTTGTTTGCACTCCGAGCTGATGGAGGAATATTCGAATGGAGGGGTAGTAAATGTGGAGGATTTACCTCCTATAATTCCTCTCCCTTGTACCATTCAAGTTTTTACCAAGGTCTTTGCCACAGTTCCTTGCTTTTGTCCTTTATTCCTACATTTTTCCTTGCTTTTATCCTTTATTCCTGCATTAAATGCACATTAGACCACAAAGCAAAATATCCAACTCTAACTCATCTCATAAAAAAAATATGATCAAAAGTATGCAATAAGTTGTGAGAATAGTTGGTTTGACTAAGCTAGGAGGTGAATTAAGGCCAATTAAGGCCCATATAATTACCCAGTGATGAGGCTCATCATTCTCCACAACCAAAACTCCTCAAAAAAATGGAGTAGAAGAAAGAATGAACAAGATAGTTCAATAAATGGAATGTGTTATTCTTGATGAGTTTGGAACATCTCACACCTTTTGGGGTGAAGTAGTATAAACAATTGTTGATATCCTCAACAAGGCCCACGTCCAAATCAACAATTTTAATCCCTTGCATGAACTCTGGTATGGGAAACCTAAAACTATGAAATACTTTATAATATTTGGAAGAAAATGTTTTATAAAGAAAAATTAGGATAATCGTGGAAAATTTGAACCTACATCTGATGAAGGATTCCTTCTTGGACACTCTCCCAAAAGTGAAGGATATGAATGTTATAACAAAAGACTTCAAAATATTGTTGAAAGTATAGATGTTGTGATTGATGAATCATATGCAGGTACTAAAAGAGAAGTATAATTAGATGATCAATAACTCCATACTAAGATCCAAGAAGTTTTAGGAGAAGAGTAAAGTGTTGACAGTGTTGGAACATTTAGGGGATCACCCCGGTATGAAGTCCCAACTAGACCTCACACCATTTGTTGTGGGAGTCCCATCCGGTATGATGGCCTGGTTGCCATTGTCTTAAGGATTTTCCCCAACTATTGTTTTTTAGCACAGGAGAGTGGTCTGCTTTGTCTTCGGCAAGTGAGGTTCGCGTACCTCATGAGTGTAAGTGTACTTGTGTCAATGGTTCTTTCAATGTGAAGGGGAACAGGGTGAAGTTGAATTCCATTTTAGATGGGATCAGTCCCAACTCGTCTAGGAACACACAACACAACAAGACATGCACATCTTCCGGCGGAGCAGTCCACACGGATGTGGCAGTCACAACATACAAGGTAAGATAACACGTGCAACACTCATGGATCAATCCGAATGAGTGCAACAGTTGTTACAACAAGCTTCATGTGAAAGGTTTGTCTGATGTCAAGGAGAGCAGTCTACACGGACAGGACAGCGTTAATAGCATATACAACACATTTCCATTATTAGATTATAAATTACAACAAATGAAATAGTTCAGATGTAGAACAAAGGTTAAAGAAACATCCATTACAAGTGTTAAATATCAGTCTTACAACATATACAATACATGTGTGAAAATGTACTGGCTTGTTAGCAGGATTCTGTATTAAGTGAAAGTTCCAAGACACACTGTTACAACATACATCACTAACCCCGAGTGTGGGGCTTTGGAGCCACTACTTACTCCTCAAAGAAAAGATTACAGACTCTCTTGGCTATGTGGGAGGAGCTAAGGTGAAAAAGCCTTTTGCATGTACAAATTGAGGGGGTATTGATAGCCAAGGGTGAAACTGACCGTTGTGGTTGTTCGACTACCCTAATGACCGTTCGACTTCCATGACTTTTCGACTTACATGACTCTATGTTCAACAAGTGGGTCTCTTTGACTTCCACGCTACATCACATTGATTAACAACATAGCCCATAGTGGAGATGTGGGCGACATGACTCCTGACATGACTCAACATGACTTGACATGACAGTGCTAGTACATTCGTGTTGCTGCTGGAGTGCATGTCGAGCTACAATGCTGTTGGATGATGGATTCCTTCATGGTGTATCATAGCTTCACCTCCGCATGGTGAAGTGTGTAGAGTCTCTGATGGTCCTTGGTTCGCTTGATGAAGCTTTAGCATGTTGTTCCTTTCTTTCATGCTGGAAGGCTTGACAGGCTAATATGTTCGCGAAGGTGCATGTTTATCGTGTTTGTCTGCTTCGCATGCTTCATTCATTCATCCATTGGTGAACCTGTCCTTCTGCATGTGCTCCCTTTGTTCATCCCATTCGTCATCTTGTCATTTTTGTTGGTGTACCTGTACCTCTAGTCACTCATGGCGAGACGACATCAAATCCAAAACCTCCTAGTCTACCATAACACATGATCATTTGGGATGCAGGTGACTGGGATAGGAAGCAAGGTTGTGAAGTGGGATGATGGCTCCAAGCATTGCTGATGAAAATTGCGCAAGAGTCACTAAGTGGTGGAGACTTGCAATATGAGTCGACAGTGACTTTTTGCGAGGTCTAGCTCGGCTGAGAGGCAAAATTGCGCAAATTTTGGGAGGGAAAGTGCGGGCTGCAAGAGGGAAAGGCAAGCATGATCTACGCATTTTTTAGAATGAACAGCCAGTGGGGGTTGGACATCTATATTTGCACAATTTTCCAGAGGAACAGGTCGCGCTACATGAAGGGTCAGCAGGTAGGGATTGCGTAGTTTTTTGGGGGAACTTCCTGGGAGACTGGCAACGAAAACTACGTAATTCCCAGAGGGAATTGCCAGTTGGCTGTTGGGGTCACTAGTAGAAAAAATTGCACAATTCTTAGAGGGAACTGCCAATTGGATGTTGGGGTCACTGGCAGCCAAAACTATGAAATTCCCAGAGGGAACTTCTAGTTGGCTGCAGGGATCACTAGCAGCCAAAACTGCGTAATTCCTGGAGGGAACTAGCAGTTGGCTGCTCAATCACTAGCAGTAGAAACTGTACAATTCCTGGAAGGAATTGGCAGTTTGTTGCTAGAAGCTACTGGCGGGGAAATTGCACTGAAGCTGGGAAGCTAGCCTGTTGATCATCTTTGCGCAATTTCTCAGCTGAGTGGACTGGTAGACAATAGAAGGCCTGCTCATGAAAAATACGCAATTTATTGGATGACTAGCGGTCAACCGTCCGAATGAATGACTGGGAAAACTGCGCAATTTTCTGAAGGAGACAAGGACGAGAACTTGGTGTTTGTCCGGCCTGTCTGCGCAATTTCCTCAATCAGTTGAGCAGGTGAGGTTAGTAGCTTCTGCGCAAATTTTGAGGGGATTCAGTCTGGGGGTGACTGTCGGATCCGATTGTTTGGGTGGCCAGCATGAGAGCTGATTGAATTGCTTGCAGGTAGTGCAGTTTGAAAAGACTAGCTTGGTGTTTCTGTGCTATTCTGGTTGACAGTCGATTGAGCCGAAAGTAGGGTGATGGTCCAGCTGTCAGTGGGGAGTCTGGTCATCAGAACTTCAGCAAAAATGACTAAGTGTGTGAACAATCTAAAGATGCATAGGTGATCATACGAACACACACTCACATGACTTGAGGAAATAACCAAACCATCCAAACACACATGTTTAACATGACTGACCCACGGTGCAAGTGATAAGCACGACACTCGTGCTTGATCCTTCAATGATCAAGACGACGCTTGTGTGGCAATGAATGTGACTCTGTGTGTGAGTGTGACAAATTCTTTCATAGCAAACACAACAAACACATACGAAGTGAAGACTTTGAGCATAACCAAAACATGGTCGCAAGCATGACTTAGACATCAGCATGTAGAGACTTGAATGTAATGAACAAGCAAGGCTGATGTAAGGACTCACACCAGCTCATGGAATGACCTAAGTGTGTATAGTCATCAAGTGGAACTCTTCAAGGGAGGCTCTGAAATTGGTGTAGGCCAATATTTTAGAGGGTGGTTGTAGCCACTACAACACTTGGTGACACACTGGTAGAACTCCAGCTTCTCTGTTTTGGTTCATCCCTAGCACAAGGCCTTAGTCTTTCGGTGAGTATTGAATCATTGTGCCGGTTACCTCAGTTTCCCCACTTACCCCATGGAAATACATGGTTCACCCTTTTCCAACTCAGTCAAGCACAATAAAATATTCAACTTGGATCTCAGTGTTTCGAATCTGGGAAGGGTAGTTTAGCTTGCGAGTTGAAGATTTTCAGAGTATAAACTTTCATCTCTGGTGTTTCTCCGTTGCTAGCAGGCCTGGACAGTACCTCGGCGGAGTCACGCTTGAACACACAAATTGCTCCACTGCCAGTGAGCCTGATCAGTACCCCAATGGAGTTGCATGCTTCACCTCTCTACTTAGGAAGCCTTTCTCTTCTTTCAACTTTGTATTTTTCCAAGAGGATTGTGCATAGGTACTTATTTATTTTTGGGGCAGAAGAGGGATCCCGACTTATTGAGAGCAGAAGAGGTTGTTCCTTGAGAGAATCATGTAAGACCTCTGACATAGGTTTGCTTGTTTATATTTTCCCCTTCTTCGTTTCTACTAGTTGGATGAGCTTGAACATACAAAGCAAAAGGATAAGTACAGGCATGGATCTTCCCAGTGTGGACACAGGTTCATGGTTGGACCAAAGCTTCCCTTAAAGGAAGTTCGTATTTTCCATCAGGACTTCATCAGCCGAAGGTTGTAACCAAGCACAGAGAAGACCGACACAAGACTGGCCAAGTGTTGTAGTGTTACCAGTCTCTTAAAATTTCAACCACATACTCTATTCAAAAGCCAAAACGTGGTAGTTGGTAGCACTTATTTCCGGAAACAAAAATAGTAATATATTAAATGAACAAAACAAATGTGAACGAAAATAGTAAGAAGAATCAAACAAAGTGAAAGCAAAGATAATAAGAAAAACAAACCAAATGAAACCACAAACAGGAAGCAGACTATGTACATGGCACGGGCGCGGCCTGACCTACTGAAAATAATGTTTGAAATCTTGGCCATTGGTAGGAAGGTTGTCAATCCTCCATCCTAGTGATTTCAAATGATACGTGTGTGGGCCAAGCTTCTCGTAGACTAGTGCAAGTCCACTGGGCTCCACTACCGGAAACTAGTGGCATTCCAAAAGACCGTCAAGTGAAGACAACACCACTGTTTCAGGTACTATGTGCAACATGGGCTCGGATGATGGCACTGGGTAGTTGTTTTTATTCCAAGAAGGGTTCAAGTTTTTGAAGTTAATGCATAAGTGGATTTTCCTAGATTTCTTACGTGCAGGATTCAAATTAGAAAACCAAGTATGATGATGAGCTTTGCAAGTAATCCTAAAACTTAAAATGTTAGTCAATTTTTTCGGTGAAAGGAGTGCAAACAACATGTATGTGTTACCTATTCTTTGCTTCCATGGCTTGTCTCCTCCTTTACCTGAAATATCATGTTGGATTTCTTGTGTGTAGTTTGTACTCAGGTCATCATCTACTCGTGTAGACCCATCCCAATAGTATTTGATCAAGCGGTCAACGATTTATCAATGCTATAGTGTGTAGCTTGTACTGAGATTGGCTATCTTCGAATCATGGTAGATTCCCAGGTTGCTTTGTTTGTTCGTAGTGTTATTCCTTTGTTGGTTCATCATGAGTGCTTCATACTCAACATCATTTTTTGTGCTTTCGAACTTCAAAAAGATAGAAATCATGCATTGTCCATTGTTTTGGATGACTGAGATACACTCGGTCCTTGAGTCGTCATGTGTTCCCGATTTGTCAAGAATCATGGCCCACAACTTGTCTGTACATGGACCGTTTGGCATGCTCATACTGCTGTTACTACCATTGTTGTTACTATTACTACTATCGGAAAAACAAATTGTACAAGTTTCATTATCATTAGTTGGGTGAGGAAGGAGTCCCAACTGCTTGTATAATGAGGTTCGAGCTAGCCATGCAGGATAACACTCCAATGTCTTTTCTAGGAGGTAGTTTACAAACATGAGTTCTGCGAAGGCCAATGGTTCGTTCTTCGCGTTAAGGGGAGTGACATTGCATTTCATATACCTCTCGGATAACACCCGGATTTGGTTGCATCTGCCCTTGTATGGAAGCCACATGTGAGACCACTCTATAGCGAAATATCCATCTAGCTTGCTGGAAGAGTCTCTGCTGAGTAGCAGGCCATATGCTTCTAGTATGTACACAACAACTATGTTGATGCATTGGTGGACTTGACTATCATGGGATAGTCGGATGATCATGTCTCGTAGTTCACCAATAACTAGTACTAATGGTCTATCAAGTTTGATGATTCTCATGGATGTTTCGCTCCATCGTGCATTGATCTTCTTAGCAATGCAGAGCGGCATGATGTTGGCTACTGTGCTAGAATCAACCAAGCAGTTGTGAACATTGTAGTTGAAAACTTTGAATGAAAGCAGGAATGAGGGGCAACCTAAGTTTGCTTCTTCCATCTGAAGTGTATTGATCACAGTGGATAGTGATCCAGGAGGTGTGCATGCTCCCTTGTTGGTAGAGGTTGCGCTGTCTATTGTTGTTTGTCCCAACGCACGCAGCAGGATATCTCGGTGACTCTCGACTTTGGCTAACTCGAACAAAATGATGTTCGCTCAAGTTTTCTTCATCTCATCGACTACGTTATAGTGCAAAGGTGGTAGACTTACAGAGGTGTCTGGGGTGGAACGAATGTCCGTGCTGTCCGGCGGGGTGTTCTGTAACTTGCTGCTCAAGGATTTACTCTTCTTCGTCGTTGTCTTCCTAGACTTGCTTTGTGTTTGTTTCTTTGAGGCAGTCGGTAGATCAGCCTTCTTTATCGGCTATCTCACTTTCTCTTACATTTCCCCAAGTGTAGGGGGAGCCCCTTTACTCCTAATATTGTAACAATCATTTTGTTTTTGGTGTTGCTTCTCAGTGTTCGTCTTCGAGATCACTTGTGAGCACTAATATGCATTCAGCACATGCCCAGAACTTGGTGCTTCATCAGGTGCAACCTCTTCGTCATCATGAGTGTCTTCCAGATGCTCCTGCATGTCGCCTTCTACATCGAGTGTATGACTGCAGATGGAGGTAACGACTCACTCCCAATCTGAGCAAGATTTCTTGAGGTGAAACTCTTCGTGGAAGGAACAAAAATTAGGATCAGCGCACTGATCGAGTTGGAACACAGGCTTCTGCACAAATTTGGAACTGAATCAGTTGTTGCTTGATGAGACGGTTCATGAACTGCTTGCCTATCTCTATCTAGGTGGATGACTACTCATGAATGTGTCTGTATTCCGTTGCTTGAGTTCACACATTTCAGTGGTCAAGTTCTTGACAAGGCTAGTGAGGGGCTCAATATCCGTTGTTTCCTTGTCTCTACCCTTGCTTGTCGTTGCTTGGGGCTTTTTGCTCGCATCATTGGAGTCTTTCATTGATTCATCATGCTTTATGACTCCGATGGCGTGCAAGTCCTTTTCAATAGAAATAGCCTCTTCGCATATTTCTAGAAGTGTTGTCTTTGCAGCTCGCTTGACGAACTGTGCAATGGTGGTTAGTAGTGAAGACGTGTAATAGTCAACAGTGATGGAGTCATGAGGTTTGGTGTCTGCTACAAGCTTGTTCAAAATATGCATAAACCTCTGATTGAAGTCTTTCACTTTCTCTTTTCCCTCCATCTTGAGGCTTCCCAATTCTTTGAGTAGCATGGTTGGGGTCTTGTCATCAGCAAACTTTTCAAGGAACATATGTTTGAAAGAACCCTAGTTCTGTATGGAGTTGGGTGGAAGGCTGTGATACCAAGTAGCTGTGTGGCCGTCCAAGGTACATGGAAACAATCTACATGCTATGTCGTCATAACGTACCTCAAGGGTCTGCAGCTGTAGGTAGAAGTTGTCTAAGTGGTCTTCTACCTTCACCATGCTATCAAGCTTAAACTTGATGTCTGTTTTAGGTACTGTGTGCAACATGGGCTCGGATGATGGCGTAGGGTAGTTGTTTTTATTCCGGGAAGGGTTCAAGTTTCTGAAGTTAATGTGTAAACAAATTTTCCTAGATTTCTAACGTGCAGGATTCAAATTAGAAAACCAAGTATGATGACGTGCTTTGCAAGTAATCTAAAAACTTAAAATTTTAGTCAATTTTTTTGGTGAAAGGAGTGCAAACAACATGTATGTGTTACCTATTCCTTGCTTCCATGGCTTGTCTCTTCCTTTACCTGGAATCTCATGTTGGATTTCTCACATGTAGTGTGTACTCAGGTCATCATCTACTCGTGCAGACCCATCCCGGTACTATTTGATCAAGCGGTCAACGATTTGTCAATGCTGCAGTGTGTAGCTTGTACCGAGATTAGTTATCTTCAGATCATGGTAGATTCCTAGGTGGCTTTGTTTGTTCGTAGTGTTGGTCCTTTGTGCGTTCTGTTATCACTTAAGAATTCTAATGCCAAAATGTCTCACATTAGTTTGATGGTAAAGATTGGTGCTAGTCTAAGTTTGGTTTTTTTTTGCCTTAGAGTCTGAGTCTTAGGAGTCTTGAGTCAACTATGCATTCTCACCGGTCATTCTCATTCATTACCGGTCTCATAACCATGTGTCAGTTTGTTCAAAGGTTACCATGTGCCACAAAGCTCTTTAGGTGATTTCGTAGCGCATGTAATCATTTAAAAGTGTTTTCGCAGCGCATAAATCCTTTTTAGCAGTTTCGCAGCGCAACATTCTTTAGATGATTTCGTAGCACATAATTCAAAATTTACACTGACTGTGCTACGAAATCGGAGATTCGTGCAATCCGCAACGAATCTTTCCCAACTGTCAAATCTGTCAAGTTCAGTTATGGTTGCATCATTCATTGTCAGCTTATGCACTCCACATACCATGTCCAACCGCTTATCTCCATCAGTACAGCTGCTAGGTACATTGGTACACACGGATTGCAGCTTCCAAGAAAATCCAGGTATTCACAGTCTTAATGTGTTTGTATTCGTTGCATGAGGAACAAGTCTGCAACTTTTCAATTTGAATACATTGTTATCAAGCGAGGCAGTTATCAAGCGAGGTAGCCATTCAAGCAAGCCAGAGATTGAAGTTTGAGCAGCGACAGTGTTTCAAACCTTCATGGAGGGATCGACAGAAAGAAAAGACCACAGATCAGGCACATGCTTGAGAAACGAACCTGAAGGTTTAGATATAACCTTGAAGAACAAAGAAGTCGAGCATGCATTTAAACAAGCTGGATGTTGGAATTTTTGCAAGAAACTCCAGGGAGGTCATGCACAAGTCACCAAGGAATTTGCCCTGAATTTCACAGGACTAAACTCAAAGGTTGGTATGCCGGAATTGCAGGTCTCACCAGACATAATATCCACAGTTACGGAGATTCCAAGGGGGCAAGAAAGTTGGTTTAATAATTTCAAATTTGATATGACCCCATGCAAAGAATTTCTGAAGCAGGAGTTCATTAACTCAGATTTAAACAAGTCTGTTCCTAGAAGTTATGTCAAAGAGTCATATGCCAATTTTCTTACTTGTATACAGAAGTATCTTACCTGTGAAGGGAGATATAATAAGGTGTATTCATACCATTTTAAACTTCTGTTGCATTTCACAGGAAAGACATCTATTGATCTACCTTTTTACTTATTCCGTAGCTTAAGCAAAATGTGTGACAAGGTGTAGCTAAGGAAAGAAGCCTGTGAGACTTCATTGTTCCACCATGGCTTGGTTAAGTTGATTGTTCTGCATGAACTCCAGAGGGTAGGTAGGGATTGGCACACATTCATATTCATGTCTGGTTTCAAGAACGAGACCGGTCTCAGCCCTCAAGCTGCAAAAGATCTTCCAACAACAACTGGTCATCAGGCAGAAACAAGATCCAAGAGGTTTTCAAAGTTGAAGGCAAGGAAACAAGTAAGAGAATCCACCAAGCCACTGACTATCCAGGATACACCCCAGCAGTCTCTTAAAGAGAAAACTCAGGTCAAAGAAAGTGCACATGAATCAAGCACAGGTGAAGGAGTTCAAAGAAGAAGGACTAGGAGCCAGGTAGCTAAAGAAAAAGGTAAGTCAGTGATTATTGAAGAAAGCCCTGTTTCAAAAGGAGACTTAAATGACTTACTGCAAGCCATTGACATTGAAGAGTCTCCTGTAGTTCAAGCAGATTTGATAGAGTCAGGAAAAGACAAGTCTAAGAAAGTCAAAGCCTCGAAGAAACTCAAGTTTGATGATCAAGTTGATCAATTTGTATTTAAACCAAGGAGACCCATAACGAGGAATTTTAAACAAGTACAGGAGGTACTGCCAAGAGAAGATGAAACAGGGGAGGTGATACAGCCTCATGAAAGAAAGGATAAAGGGAAAGCAATTTCCATTCCAGAAGAAGATAGTGTGGAAGACTTGAAAAGAAGATTAGAATTGGCAAACTTTGAAATTGCTAGAATGAAGAAAGCTGCCAAGAAATTTGTAGTTAAGGAGGCTTATTCTAATCAAATGCAAGCTCGGTGGGAGGACCAAACATTTCAAATACCCAAGGTGGTTGATTTTAATGTGCAATTCCATAGCTGGACTATCCCTGCAATTAAGGAAGCACAATTTATCAGAAAGGTCAATACAAACCTGAGGTCTGGGATTAAAGTCATGAAGAAACAAATTGAAGACTTAAAGATACAGTTAAGCCAGCAGAAAGAATTTCCTTAAAGCAGTCACACATCAAGTAAGGTTATGCTTCAAATTTTGATGGTTTTGCTTGGTATAATCTTTCTTGAAGAATCATACATTTCCATTCAGTTTTGAAAGGCCTTGGAGCAGTTGAAGAAAGTTTAAATAACAAGAGGCTCAAAATAGCAAAATTTTGGGTTGAAACTATGTTTTTGGAATCACACAGCAGTTTCGTAGCGCGCTACGAACTGCTGAAGAAGATGACTAATACACAACAGTTTCGTAGCACGCTACGAAACTGCTGAAGCTACATAATCTAAACTCAGTCAACTGATTTTGAAATACAAAGGGAAATTTTTGAAAAGGGAATATCTTCAAGGGATCATCTAAAGCTATCAACTTTCAACAAGGTGAAGAAAGGTGGAAGATCGAATCCAACTCTAAACTTTTTTGTTATAAAGTGATCTCATTTACTATAGTCCAAGATATGTCAGAAAGCTTGGAGGAACTTTTGTCTTCACACATGGAAAAAGTTGACAGCTCATCAAGGACGTGGCATTCTGATATGTTTTGTATAATCAAAGATGAAGGGCATAGTTCATTGGATTCGAACATCTTTGAGGAAAACCAAAGACCGATAAACAGGGGCAGTTTTCTATTTTTCAAGGGCAATGGAGAAGATGTGACATTGAAGACCAGTATGGAGCTTTGAACATCCACCACAGCCAAACTAAAAAAGGACCACATGTCAAAGAACGAGAATGATTGTAATTAAGGCTATTATTAGAATAATATGGAGTTAGACTCCTATTTGATTTAGATCTCTAGAAAGTCTAGTAGCAGTTTGTTACATTTAATAGGCAGTTAAAAGTTGAATAGGTGTCATTAGAAGTAGATTTCGAGTTCCCCTCATGCTTGAGGAGGAATCTCAGTCAGGTAGAAGAGCTCTATATATAGGAGAAAGAGAAATGTAATAAGGGTTGGAAATTTATAGAAAAAAGCTCTGATATTTGGCCTATGTAAAGACTCTGTTTTTCTGGTAATACAGTACTGGCTTATGCTTCTCAAGAATCATATAGAGTTCAATATATGAGTTTCTTTTGTTGTCTTTTCATGTTATCTACAGTGTTATGAGTATTTGATTACTTAGAAATCACTTGCAGTGTTCTAATTTCCTTCATATACTCGTTGACTGTCTTCTTTGTGTTTGGTGTGCTCTACCTATATTGAAATCTGAATGCCTTGACTTTTATGCAAAGCCAATCCTACTGTTAATACTAGATCACATATGACTCCATAAGCCCAATGGATACTTGTTAATTTTGTTTCCACCATTTTCATTTTTATTTGTTTCACAAAGAGTTAGCCATCTTGATCATAATCAAAAACCTTTAATCCTTTGAGAGAGCCCTCTCAGGCTAAGGAGGCTAAGCCTTAGCCAAAAAATTGGTTTGAAACAGTTACTTGAAGTCTTCCTGGTCTGTAGCCTTCCAGGGCCTGATTTTGAGATAACACGTTCATCATGAGTGCTTCATAATCAACATCGTTGTTTGTGCCTTTGAACTTCAAAAAGCTCGAAATCATGCATTTTCCATTGTTTTGGATGACTGAGATACACTCAGTCATTCAGTCATCATGTGTTCCCGATTTGTCAAGACTCATGGCCCACAGCTTGTCTGTACATGGACCGTTTGGCATGCTCATACTACTCTTACTACCATTGTTGTTACTACTACTACTATTGGAAAAACAGATTGTACAAGTTTCATTATCATCAGTTGGGCAAGGAAGGAGTCCCACCTGCTTGTCTAATGAGGTTGGAGCTAGCCGTGCAGGATAACACTCCAGTGTCTTTTCCAGGAGGCAGTTGCAAAACATGAGTTTTGCGAAGGCCAATGGTTCGTTCTTGGCATTAAGGGGAGTGACATTGTGTTTCATATACCTCTCAGATAACACCCAGATTTGGTTGCATCTTCCCTTGTATGGAAGCCACATGTGAGACCAGTCCGTATCGAAATACCCATCTAGCTTGCTAGACGAGTCTCTGCCGAGTAGCAGGCCATATGCTTCCGGTATGTCCACAACAACTATGTTGATGCATTGGTGCACTCGACTGTCATGGGATAGTTGAATGATCATGTCTCGTAGTTCACCAATGGTTCATACTGATGTTCTATCAAGTTGCATGATTCTCACGAATGTTTCGCTCCATTGTGCATTGATCTTCTTAGCAATGGAGAGTGACATGACGTTGGCTGCCATGCCAGAATCAACCAAGCAGTTGTGAACATTGTAGCTGAAAACTTTGAATGAAAGCAGGAATGGCGGGCAACCTAATTTTGCTTCTTCCATCTGAAGTGTATTGATCACAATGGATAGTGATCCGGGAGGTGTGCATGCTCCCTTGCTGGTAGAGGCTACACTGTCTGTTGTTGTTTTTCCCAATGCAGGCAGCAGGATATCTCGCTAACTTTGGACTTTGGCTAACTCGAACAAACTAATGTTCACTCAATTTTTCTTCATCTCATTGACTATGTTATAGTGCAAAGGTGGTAGACTCACAGAGGTGTCCGGGGTGGAACGGATGTTTGTGTTGTCCGGCGAGGTGTTCTGCAACTTGCTGCTCAAGGATTTACTCTTCTTCATCGTTGTCTTCTTGGACTTGCTTTGTGTTTGTTTCTTTGAGGCAGCCGGTAGATCAGCCTTCTTTATTAGCTATCTCACTTTCTCTTGCATTTCCCCAAGTGTAGGGGGATCCCATTTACTCCTAAGAATGTAACGATCATTTTGTTTTTGGGGTTGCATCTCAGTGTTCATCTTCGAGATCACTTGTGAGCACTGATATGTGTTCACCACACGCCCAGAACTTGGTGCTTCATTAGGTGCAACCTCTTTGTTATCATGAGTGTCTTCCATATGCTCTTGCATGTCACCTTCCGCATCGAGTGTATGACTACAGACGGAGGTAACGACTCACTCCCAATCTGAGCAAGAGTTCTCAGGATGAAAATCTTCGTGGAAGGAATAGAAATTAGGATCAGCGCACTGATTGAGTTGGAACATAGGATTCTCCACAAATTTGGATCCGAATCGGTTGTTTCTTGATGAGCTAGTTCATGAACTACTTACCTGTCTTTGTCTGGCCAGATGACTGCTCGTGAATGTGTCTATCTTCCGTTGCTTGAGTTCACACATTTCAGTGGTGAAGTTCTTGACAAGGGTAGTGAGGGCCTCAATATCAGTTGTTTCCTTATCTCTGCCCTTGCTCGTCATTGCTTGGGGATTTTTGCTCGCATCCTTGGATTCTCTTGTTGATTCGTCATGCTTGACGACTCCGATGGCGCGTAAGTCCTTTTCAACAGCAATAGCCTCTTCGCATATTTCTAAAAGTGTTGGTTTCGCAGCTTGCTTGACGAATTGCGCAATGGTGATTGGTAGTGAAGACGTGTAATAGTCAACAATGATGGAGTCATGAGGTTTGGTTTCTACTGCAAACTTGTTCAAAATACGCATAAACCAATTCTTTGAGTAGCATGGCTAGGGTCTTGTCATCAACAAACTTTTCAAGGAACATACGTTTGAAAGAACCCTACTTCTGTATGGATTTGGGTGGAAGGCTATGATACCAAGCAGTTGTGTGGCCGTCCAAGGTACATGGAAATAATCTATATGTTATGTCAGCATAATGTACCTCAAGGGGCTGCAGCTGTAGGTAGAAGTTCTCTAAGTGGTCTCCTGCCTTCACCATGTGGTTAGGGTTAAATTTGATGTTCATTCTCTCCACTCGCTTCAGCATCTTTTGCAGAATAGTCGGGAGAGCCAATGGTCCCCGAGTCATCCATTCAAGATTTGGGTCAGCCATCTCTTCGTCTTCTTCATCCTATTCATCTCCTTCGAAATATGATGGTTCTAGATATGGGTCTATCAATTCCTCTCCACCTCCACATCCTTCGCCTCCTATACCCGAGTTTGATCCCAAGATCATAAGAGTGCCTTGTTCTTCTTCAAGGAAGATTGGCAGTTCCTCTCCATCTTCAATAGCTTCTTCCAAATCTTCAAGAGTGGCAAGGACTGCTTCTTCCATCGATGATTCACAACTCCTGTGGGAGTGCCTTTTGGCTTCTTAGTTGTGTGTGGAAGATGTTGTATGCCTGGGATCAGTCCGACTTCTTTCACGAACTGGCGAGTGATGGGACGGACAGAGTGAAGGTGTTGATATGAAATCTCATGTTCAATTTTGGGAGGTGAGGAGTAACCAACTTCAGAGTCATGCGAGAGGGAGTGCGAGTTACTGCCTTGACAAGATGGTTGATGAGTGAGTGTG
The DNA here is from genome assembly GCA_031772625.1 of Pinus tabuliformis. Lineage (NCBI taxonomy): Eukaryota > Viridiplantae > Streptophyta > Pinopsida > Pinales > Pinaceae > Pinus > Pinus tabuliformis. The sequence continues at coordinate 656,821,328 of CM062808.1, forward strand.
ACGGGAATTTCAGCTATGTGCAACTGGCTGCCCTCCTTTTAGTGCCAGAAATGTTGATAATGTTGGACCTACCAACATTCATGGGATCACCCCAGTATGAAGTCCCAACTAGACATCACACCGTTTGGTGTTGGAGTCCCATTTGGTATGATCGCCCATTTTCCATTTTCTTAAGGATTTGCCTCAACTCTTTCTTGTCAGCATACGAGAGTGGTCTGATTTGTCTTTAGGAAGTGAGGTTAGCATGCTTGGTGAGTGAAAGTGTACTTGTGTCAATGGTTCTTTCACTGTGAAGGGGAAGAGGGTGAAGGTGAATTCCAGGTTGGATGGGATCAGTCCCAACTCGACTAGGAACACAAAATGCAACAGTACATGCACAGCTTCCATCGGAACAGTGCAAATGGATGCGGAAGTCACAACATACAAGATAAGATAACATGTACAACATTCACGGATCAGTCTAAATGAGTGCAACAATTGTTACAACAAGTTTCATGTGAAAGGTTTGTTTGATGTCTGGGAGAGAAGTCTACATGGGTGGGACAACATTAAGAGCATATACAACACATTTCCATTGATAGATTATGCATTACAACAAATGAAATAGTTTAGATGTAGAACATAGTTTAAAGAAACATGAATTACGAGTGTTAAAGATCAGTCTTACAACAGATACAATACATGTGTGAAAATGTGTTAGCCTATTAGCAGGCTTCTAAATTAAGTGAAAGTTCCAAGACACATTGTTACACCATACATTACTAACCCCGAGTGCGGGGAATTGGAGCCACTACCTACTCCTCAAAGAAAATATTACAGAGTCTCTTGGCTAAGTGGGAGGACCTGAGGTGAAAATGTCTTTTGCATGTACAAATGAGGGGGTATTTATAGCCAAGGGTGAAACTAACCCTTGTGGCTATTGGACTACCCTCATGACCATTCGACTTCCATGACTTTTTGACTTACATGAATCTATGTTCAACAAGTGGGTCTCTTTGACTTCCACGTTACATCACATTGATTGACAACATATCCCATAGTGGAGATGTGGGCGACATGACTCGACATGACTTGACATGGAAGTGTTAGTACATTCGTGTTGCTGCTGGAGTGCATGTTGAGCTACGATGCTGGTGGGTGATGGATGTCTTCATGGTGTATCATAGCTTCACCTTCGTATGGTGAAGTGCACGAAGTCTCCGATGGTCCTTGGTTCACTTGATGAATCTTTAGCATGTTGTTCCTTGCTTGCATGTTGGAAGGCTTGACAGGCTCATATTTTTCGTGAAGGTGCATGTTTATCACATTCGTCCACTTTGCATGCTTTGTTCATTTGTCTATTGGTGAACTTTTCCTTCTGCATGTGCTCCCTTTGTTCATCCCATTCGTCGTCTTTTCATGTTTTTTTGGTGTACCTGTACCTACAATCATTCACGACGAGACGAAATCATATCCAAAAACTCTTAGTCTACCATGACACATGATCATTTCGGATGCAGGTGACTGGGATAGGCAGCAAGGTTGTGAAGCGGGATGATGGCTCCGGGAACTGCCGATGAAAATTGTGCAAGAGTCACTGAGTGATGGAGACATGAAATCTGAGTTGACAGCGACTGTCTATGAGGTCTAGCTCGGCTGAGAGGAAAAATTGTGAAAATTTTGGGAGGGACACTCCAGGTTGTAGGAGGGCAAGGCAAGAATGATCTCTGCATTTTTCGAAACACATTGTCAGTGGGGGTTGGACAGCCAGATTTGTGAAATTTCCAGAGGAACAGGTTGGGCTACATGAAGGGTTAGTAGGCAGGGATTGTGTAGTTTTTAAGGGGAACTGCCCAGGAGATTGGCATCCAAAACTGCGCATTTGCTAGAGGGAACTCCCAGTTGGCTGCTGGGATCACTGGCAGCCAAAACTACACAATTCCCAGAGGGAACTGCCAGTTGGCTGCAGGGGTCACTGGCAGCCAAAACTATGTAATTCCAAAAGGGAACTACCAATTGACTACTGGGGCCACTGGCAGCCAAAATTGCACAATTCCCAGAGGGAACTGGCAGTTGGCTACTTAGTCACTGGCAGCAGAAACTGCACAATTCCTGAAGGGAACTGGTAGTCTGCTGCTAGGAGCTACTAGTGAAGAAATTTCACTTAAGCTAGGATGGTTGCCTACTGATCATCTCTGCAAAATTTCTGAGTTGAGCGAACTACTGGACAATAGAAGGCTTTCTCATGAAAACTGTACAATTTCTTGGATGAGCAGCTGGTCGACTGTCCGAATGACTGACTGGAAAAACTGCGCAATTTTCTAAAGGAGACACGAAAGGGCACTTGGTGTCTGTCTGGGTTGTCTGTGCAATTTCCTCACTCAGTTGAGCGGGTGAGGTTAGTGGCTTCTACGCAAATTTTTAGGGGAGTCAGTCTCAGTGTGACTGTCGGGTCCAACTGTCCAGGTGGCTAGCATGAGAGTTGATTGAATTTCTTGTGGGTAGCATAGTTTGAAAAGACTAGCTTTGTGTTTCTACGTTGTTCTAGTTGACAGTCGATCGAGTCGAAAGCAGGGTGATGGTTCGGCTCTCATTGGGGAGTTTGGTCATCAAAACTTCAGAAAAAATGAATAAGTGTGTGAACAATCGAAAGATGCATAGGTGATCATATGAACACACACTCGCATGACTTGACGACGAATCGACCAAACCATCTAGACACACATTTTCAACATGACTTACTGATGGTGCAAGTGACAAGCACAACAGTCGTGATTGATCATTCATTGATCGAGGCGACGCTTGCGTGACAATGAATGTGACTCTGTGTGTGAGTGCGACAGATGATTTCATAGCGAACACAACAAACACATACGAAGTGAATACTTTGAGCATAACCAGAACATTGTCACAAGAATGACTTAGACATCAGCATGCAGAAACTTGAATGTAATTAACAAGAAAGGTGGATGTAAGGTCTCACACGAGCTCACAGAGTGACTCGAGTGTGTGAAGTCATCAAGTGGAACTCTTCAAGGGAGGCTCCGAAATTGGTGTAGGCCAAAATTTTGGAGGTTGGTTGTAGCTGCTAGAACATAAAGATAAACATCAGAAGAAGGAAATGAAAATTTAAGTTTACCTGAAAGACTCCATCGAGGTATGTTCAGAAATGTCATCCCAAATCTCAAAGTCTAGGTGATAAAGAAGTTGGAATACAAACTAGAAGAACATTTGTTGGATCATCTAGTCATTTAGCCTTATTATCCAGAATTGAACCTCAAAGTGTGAATCAAGCAAGAAAATATGAATTTTGGGTAAAGGCAATCAAAGAAGAAGTTACTTGCTCAAATAGAAAAGAATCATACATGGGAGAAGTACCAAGGCCTCATTATTAGAATGTAATTGGAACAAAGTGGTTATTTAAAAACAAACTAAATGAAAATGGAGAAGTAATTTGAAACAAAGCAAGACTTATATGCAAAGGTTATGCTCAACTATACGGAATAGACTTTCAAAATACATTTTCACCTGTAGCTAGACTTGAAGCCATAAGAATGTTCCTTGCATGTTCTAGCTTTCGTAACTTCAAGGTATATCAAATGGATGTTAAATATGTATTTCTAAATGGGGACGTATAAGAAAAAGTTTATATTGAACAACCTGAAGGATTCATACTTGACAATGATAAAAATCTTGCTTTCAAACTCAAGAAAACATTATATGGGTTGAAACACGCTCCTCATGCATGGTATTAACATCTTGAAAAGTATCTTCAGCAATAGGGATTCAAAAAAGGATATGCATATAAAAATCTATATATCAAATTTCACAAAGACAAACTTTTGGTAGTAGAGGTTTATGTTGATGACATTATATTTGGATGAAATGTTGAATCCATGAGTCTAGGATTTACTTTAGCCATGCAACAGGAATCTGAGATGTATTTACTTGGTGAGCTAACATTCTTTCTTGGTTTACAGGTACAACAAACTAAGAATGGTATATTTTTTTCGCAAAGAAAATATCTTAAGTATATTATGAATAAATATGGCTTAGATGATTGCAAACCAGTTTGTACACCTATGGTAATAGGATGTAGCCTCAGCTAGGAAGATGAATCTCCAATTTTTAATCAATCTGAATACAGTTCCATGATTGGTAGCTTTATCTGACATGTACAAGACTAGACATTATGCATGGAGTTTCCATAGTTGGACTATTCCAAGAAAATCCTAAAGAAACACAACTCAATGCAGTCAAAAGGATATTCAAGTATCTGTAGGGCACTCAAGATATTGGTCTATGGTATCCCAAAAACCTATATTTTTCACTCCATGCTTATACAAATGAATAATAGGCAAGTAGTGTTGGTGACAGCAAAATTACCAGTGGAGGATTGTTCTATTTGGGACCACGTTTAATTTCTTGTTTTAGTAAGAAACAAAGTTCTATTGCTTTATCAACTATTGAAGCAGAATATGTTGTTGTTGCTACGTGTTGTTCTCAACTTTTATGGATGATCCAAATATCACAATACATTCAATTCACTTGTCTTCAACCTGCACCTATTATTTGTGACAACACAAGTGCCATAAGTATCTCTAAAAATCCTATCATTCACTCAAAAACTAAACACATTCCAATCAAATACCATTTCCATAGAGAGCAATTTTTGAACATAAAATCAAGTTGGAATATATTCCTCCAACAAAATAAGTTGCAAATTTATTCACTAAACCTCTTCCATGTGATTCCTTTGAGTATATACAACTCAAGTTGGGAATTATTTCTACCTCTTCACTCTACTAATTTCTCTATCATAACAGGATATATGCACGCAGAAGGAGTCGGTGCCAAGAAAAAACACTATTTTTCATTATGTGCACGTTTCTCATGAAGGACAGTCGTGTATGCATGAATTTTTTGACATAGACAAACACATATGGTTTTTAATGATAATAAAGGAGTGGCACAAATTTAGGGGGAGCTCCTCAAATATTTCCATGGATTCATTATTTGATTTCTAGATCTGATATCAGTTTTCTATAGTTTGTTGATAGTAGCCTTATGCAATTTTTAGAACATATGAAAGAGTATTGGCTCCTAATGAGTGATAAATTGTTGTTGCTGATAATTTGTCTCTTTTCTATTTATAAGAAGGATACATTTTGATAAAATTTGGCATAGATTCAGGGGAAGCATCATCTACACTTCTGATGGTTCATTATGTTAAAAATATGCAACTACGGTCAAATTACACTTTGGACTACTCATTTTATGGAGATGATAATGGGATTGAGTTACTGTTTCCAATAGGACCAAAATTGACCTAAAGATCACCTCATTCGGACAAGAAGAAGTTGGTTTTTGATTTATGCACCCACTCATGGATATTTTACTAGGTTGGCTTCACCCACATGCACACTTGGACATGCTGGGAGTAACATAAATTCGACCTTGTTGGACACCCCTAGAAGCCTATAAATACAAGTGATTTTGAAGCTCATTTGGGCATCATATCATTAAGCATCTTCTTCTCTTCTATCTGATTTGGTTTTGTACATTGGCGAAGGAAAAGGTCGTATGGAGGCCCGAAGTCTCAAATTCGAAGGTCACTGAAAATTAGGGTTTATGTTCTAGTCGCTGGGACAACCCTAGGAAATTTCGAATTTGGTCGCAGGCATTCTATAGGCAAGAGAGCGTCCAAGAAGCTAAAGTCGCTCTCATGCTAACTTGATGAGAGTGACTTTGGGTTTAACTCTAGTTGACTATACTACGAAGTTTTTTAAAGTTATCCTGATCTAGGTCAACATTGGTGCCCACCTGCCTATCCTAATTGGACCCTAACCATTGTCTCTTTCAGTTTTTCAGTTTCCTTATTTGTATCACAATTTACTATTTTTTGTAGTTTTTCAGGCCCTGAACTTCGGGAGCCGTTTTGATTCCCTAAATGACATTTTTTTGGAAATTTTTCATCAATGATTGCTAATCCAATTGTTTTGGTAGTTGTATCCCTCAGAGATATCTTTCCAACGAGGTATCATATGCATCAAACAAAGATAATATGACCAAGCTATGACCCTGGGAAGTTGGCTGCCCAACTAACCCAAATGGGGCCCATAAACTCTTGGTGTTACATCTCCTCGGGTTAGGGTTTTGGTTGTTTAGGGTTTTCTCTTATTGTTCAAGAATAAAAAGGCCCTTCAACCTCATTGTAACTCATTTCGGAGGCATGTAGCCACCACATCTCTTCTCAGAGATAAGCTACCATCACCTGAGCTAATCTTATTTCCATTCTGTTTGTAAGCATACTTCAGTGTTTTTCTATTAATAAAATGAAGTGTTATTTCTATTGCATCTCTGTATTTATGGTTATATCTGGAATTTTTTGTGTTCCTGTTTAAATCTGGATCATGTCCGAAGGTTGAATCAAGTTGTTGCTGATATATTCAGCCATTGTATATAGGTTTCTGAAGTTGCTGGGTTGTATTATTGATCATATTGCATTGGGCTCATTGTACTCTCTACTGAACTTTTTATGACAATCTTATAGAAGAAGAATTACAAAGGGTATTCCCCATTGTGGGTTTTGCCCTAGTCTTTCACCAATTTCTGGTGTCTCTTGTTGATGCATTGTTTGTCTTCTTTATCATTGTTTATATTGTTCTATATTCAATTATTGTTGATGAATAGAAAGACTAAATGTAATTGGAACTATTGCTAATATTGATAGTTGAATTTGGAATTGGGCTAAAGTAATTGATACATCATAGAAGAATCTAAAAAATTAACATCGTATCAGAGCTAAGGTGAAGGACAAACCCGAAAGAAGACAAGCATTGAAGCAATCATCTTTGGAAAGTTGAAAGAGCTGATCTCGTCAAAGTCAAGATAACTTCCTTCTTCAAGAGTGATGAGAAGTTGGGTGACTCATATAATTTTGTTGCATGACAAGTTAGGTTGGAGATCATTGCTGATAACAATGATGTTTTGGAATATATTCAAGGAAAGGTACGTGAGCCTCCAGAGAATGCATCCACTGTTGTCAAGAACAAATACAAGAAATGTGAGGAGAAAGAAAAACAAATTATTGTTGGCTTGAGGGGGTCTAAACCCATGTTCAGAGTTAGATGCACCAACCAGCAAAACCCTTCATTGCTGGCCCTTTCAAAAAAAAACCTGCGTAGCACAGGCTACAGTCTCACCCGAAGTAGTATTGGGGCATGAATGAACCAGGTTTCCATATCCATAGGTCTGTGTGATGGGTTTCTATATTTCTAGGGCCTTATCTCGGCCTTCGCGAACCCTAACCCTTGAAATGTGAAATTTAAGATAACTTACAGATAACAACTTCTAACTCTGAGCTGAATGCTTTAAACATTCATATCATCAAGTAAACTACATATATACTAATTTCATGTATCAATTAAGTGTTTCTTAAGATAAATGCAGAAAATAGAACCAATACACAGAAAATGTTGAAGTAAACAGAAATTCACAGATACACAAATATTGCTTCAAAATACTCTTTATTATGATCAATCCTTCTGTTACAAACTCTTTCTTCCTTGCGCACACAGTTGCAAGGGCCCACGCACTCAAATGCAGACTTACCAAGGTCTCCACGCACACAACTGAAAGAGCCTTACCTTCGCCTAACTATAGAAAATAGACTCTTCTACCTTATATCACATCCCCATACATAGATATTCAATTATTAGTTATTTCCTATGACTCACTAGGACTCCTTTATATAGTTGCTTTCATTACAATACCATGGTTTGCGAACCATGGGCGGGTCACAAAACATCTTAACTTCTAACAAACTAAGGGGATTTGTCCTTCCTAAAGCCTATTTGACTTCTATGACCTTCACACTCTGCTTCCTCAAAATGTGGAGACTTTACAAAAATAACAAAAACTATTACAAAATTGACCCAAGGGATCTCTATCCCAATTGGCCCCCAACAAAAAGTCGTGACTCGTCCTCAAGTAACTCTATTGGTGGCACCTCGATCTTTACTTGTATCTCACTAAATTCAATCTTCAAAACTTGCAGGTCTTTTGTCCCCTACGCAGTGGCCTCACAGATGTCTTCAACCAATTTCTCTGTGGTTAGGCCTTCAACTACAAGGACCATTATTCTTTGTGTCTACTGCATGGCCTTTAGCTTGCCCTACACTAACAACGTCAACTGACTAGCATCATTCTCCCAAGGTTGTGTCCTTGAAGTTATGATGGCCTCCTTGCGATGCAGCTCATCAATTTCACTCTGGATGAGCTTGCCTTCTTGTAACCTAGTGAACCTTTTCACATGAGATAAGGTTCGTGTTTTTGACCTGATTTCATCGAACTGTATCTACTTCTCTCTCATGTCTGCTTCAATTTTCTACATAGTAGGGTCCTCCTGCAGTGAGGTCCATAATTCCATGGCTTGTTCAAATAACTGAGTGCAGCGCTTCCAAGGTGGCTATTCTTTCTTTAATAGTAGCTTTGCGCTACTCTCTGACTTCTAGAGGGGTAGTGGGCTGCAGCTTAAGTTGTAGCTCCAAGATTTGCAGTTGTAGCTCAATCCTGACTTTGTCAATTTCTGCCTGTGAATCCTTTACTATGACAGTTATCTTTTGGATCTTTTCTGCAAAAGCCACTTTATCCAGACTCTAGAGCTCGGGGAACTCACTACAGGCCTGTGCAATAGCAACTTCCACCTGTTGACTTCGCACCGTGACCTTCTCCTTTTCCTTGAGGGCCTACACCTTTTCCTCAAAGAGTTGCTGATTATTTTTTTTTTACTTCATTGATGATCAGAAGTGTGTGTTGTTCCCTAATTTGGAGCTCATCTGACACACCTTGGTACAACTCATGCAAAGTCTGAATATGAAGTGCAACGAGGTTCAGACTCAAGTCCTTCATATGTAATAGGTGTGCCCTGCCTTCTACTAAATCAACGCACAGGGTTCCCTCTGTAAACTATACTGTGTGGAGATCGAGTGTGGTTTCTACTTCCAAGGCTGACCTACTCGCTTGTTTCAAGCTCTTTTGCTTCATGCTCGCTAGTCCCACGCTCACTTGAATGAGACCTGTTTGGACTTACAATTCCCGTAGGCCGTTTTGTACCTTACCGAGTGTTTGTTGTTATTTCTCCTCAAAGTGACCCCAAATATTTGTAGTTGCATCGTGGACCACATCCCCAATTTCATCTATGTTCCCCTCTATGAGGACCAAAGGTGTCACGCTTGCTGATTTATCTGACTTTTGCTTCTTGTGCAGCCCTATCGCAATCCCTTGTTATCACTTCTTGACGATGAAGGGAGACTCCAAGCCTGTGCCCCCTTCATCTTCTCCCTCCATCTCTTCATCCATGTCTGTGCACTCGGTGTTTGACTCGCCAAGGTCAATGGTGGCCTATGATATAGTCTTTTCCTTTGTTTCTTCTTTTTCCTTGGCAGGTACTTCTTTTTCCTTTGTATCAGCTTATTTCTATTGCGTGGCCTTTTCTCTTTCCATGACCTTCTCTCAAGTGGAAGCCTTCTGTGCTTCCTTTTTCTTTTCTACTGCTGGCATCACTGTAGTCTACGTTGCTTCACCTTCAGCAGCCTTACTCGTTCTTGCGCCGATATCAGAGGGGGTTGGCCAACCATTTGGCCACTTACTAACAACCCCTATAATATCATATTCGGCCACTAAATATGGAAACTTGTGCCATATTCCATTAACATATTTCTTTGTGCAAATGTATAGATTATGGAAATCTACCTCGAAGTCTGCAACATTGGCATACTACTTGTGCAAACTTGGTGATAACCTTGGCCGCTGGTTGATCACCATCTTGAGATATGACTTAAACAAGGCCCAAAATATATTTGTCTCCATCACTCATGTGAGCTCTTTGGTAGCCCATAGTGAAGCAAACTTCATGGCCTTAGGTAGGTCCAAGTCCAGTTGAGGAAATTGGATTTGTTTTGGAGTCCTCTAGGCCACCAACGCAATCAATAATAATAACCACGCATCGTGGAATGAATTGTTGTCATCCTGGGCCTCTCTGTAGTCCTCCATAAATTCATGACATAAATATTCAGCCTAGTTATATTGGACACCTTTGGCACACTACGCAGCCAAAGAAACGTCTGGAGTCGACACTTCACCAGTCTGACACTTCCTCATGATCTTACTGGAAAATATCTATGCAAAGAACTGCACTGTGCCATCTGATATGAACTGAATGGAATATATGCATGACTTCTTGACCAGACAAAAATCACTCTTCATTTGGTCCACCAACTTCTTTTCCTGCGACTTTACAATGAAAGTCTCCGCAGGGTCCACTCCTTGGGATGGCAGCAACGTTATGCAGTGGATCAACATGTTAGTGATTGGGATGGGCCCTCCTAACCAGAGCCACCCATTGTGCACCAATGTCAATAATTGGTGCACACAAACTATATTAATAGTGGTGTGACTGAAGTGCGGCACCCACAACATATATAGGAGCCTTACGCCCCCAACTCCAGCCACCCAGTCCATCGGTTCAAGTCGCGTGACATCTGACTCTAGATATAAGACCTTCTTGAGGTACTTACTCAATGCCAACTATGGAAACCTCTTTTCGCCCCCCAGGTCACAATCCTCCATTTTCAAGTTTGGTATCCAATCCAGAAACGGGCCCTCAAACAAAACATTCTCTGGCAATAAAGGTGTTGATACCATAAACTTTGTGGAATTGGGGTTTGGGCACTTTCATCGTGGATTTTCTAGGTGGTATATATGGCGGCAACTGAGTTATTGGTTCAGCCTCCTCTACGTCAAGCTCCTCTACTCCTCCACGTAGTTCTTCCTCATCCAAGTCCAAGGGCTCTGTTGGCTGTTTAGACTATCCATCTTGCCCTTTTGGCAGATTTTGGTCAAGTTTTTCCATGGTGATTGTCACGCCGGTGCTTGCTGGGCCTTCTTCTGCTTCTTATCTCCCACCATGGAAGAATATGGCTTAGGCCTTGGCGACCTAGGCGTGGTAGTTGGTGAGCACCAGTATTGCAGCAATAATGTTGCAACTCCTGGGCTTCCTACTTTACTTTTATCAACCTGGTAGTTCGTAACAAACTTGGAAGCGACAGTGTTGTATGCACAAGTACTAGTTCTTACTGCAGGCTATCACTTGGTCAGCTGACGCAAGATCACTAGGAGCTCAAGCCAACTTCTATGGATTCCAGAAGAAGCTCTATATGTGATGAAAGAAAGGAAATCTTACTCTATAGAGGCTACTCTACTTGCAGAAATGAAAAGAAGACTGAAATGTGAAGTAAACCTAGCAAACCCTAATTAACCAACTAATCCTACTTTTGCAGAAAGAGAGATGAAAAAACATAAAATGAATGCCATTACCTACTTTAGGAAGTAAACAACATCTACTCAAGCTATTTCTAGAAGGAAATGCAAAAAAACATCTTTTTGGATTTTTATGTATTTTTAGGTGAAATTGTCATGCATATAATTTATTTGTTTGTGAATGTGGCAGCAATTAGGTGGCGATGGAGGGCGAATTTGGAGTTTGCAGAGGTGTAGAAAGGTGTGGATGGGTCCTAGGAGGTCCCAAGTGGCCTTCTGGAGGCTTTTCCTGCAATCGGACCTTAAAAAGACACCTACAGGAAAATCTACAGGAGGCTACAGGGGATCTACAGGATGTCTACAAGAGGTCTATAGCAGGATGCCGAGAGCGGTTTTGGAGGCTTTGAAGGTGGGAAAGTGGGTGGAAAGGATAGCTGAAGGCTGGGGTGATGTGTTAAGGTGTCTAGGTTTCATCAAGAAGGATCAGGAGAGAGAAAGATGGTTGGACTTGTTCAAGGAAAGAGAGGAAAGTTCATGAGAAAAGTGCAGAAAACTAAGGCAGATTTGTGAGGGACGTTGGGTGACCTGTGGAACATATATCAAAGAGAAATGGTGATGGATGATTGGCTGACTTATTGTGAGAAGAGGATTTCTGCAAGAGAACTGAAACTCACATCATGAGATTAAGTAAGCAAGGGAACTAGCTACATCAAAAAACAGAACTTTGCATCAAGCTAGTCTAAATTCTGATCTAGGAGAGTAAATGCTGAAAAATGCTACATGGAAAGAAAGAATGGAAGGAAATTTATGGCAAAGACAAAATGAGCATGGTGAAAGAGATCTACAGTAAAGCATTAACCTTCTAACAAACTGCAACACTAGAAATCCTATGGAAAAGGCAAATCTGTGTTTTTTGTGGCAGCAAGAGGGTCTTGGCCTCAGTTCATGGTCCCAAAGGGAGGAAAGGAGGCCAAGGCTCTATTGATGGCCTTTTTGTATCTTTTTCCTATCAATGTTCAACCTGCTACATAAAACTTAAATGGAAACAACCTTCTAAGTCACCAAAAGCAACCTATTCTTAACCAAGAAAGAAATTTATCTAACAGCAACTAATTCATAAACTGAAACAAAGCATATAAATACAAAAAAAGAGGAGCTTGGCTACTTGGATTGGGCCCTAACCCAAGAGCTTCAGCCCTCTGAGGTAACTCAGTGCTAGCTTGACCAATATCTCATCTTCATTATTAGAATAATAATAGGATTACATGAAACTGTCAACAAAAGTAAGCTTGAAGTTAAGCAGAGAAAAGCTGCAACAAAGATTAGAAAATTTGACTAACTTCCAACAACATAATGAGGCCCTAGGCCTCTCTACTTATACAATTGAAGCTCCCAATAGCTTCCTTAAAATCAGGGAGGCTTGGCTCCCAAAACTTGAGATAAACAGAAGTTATCCTCCACTTGCTCGGCTACCTCTTTGGTGCATTGATGTGGCTGCTTGTGCTCCGAGATGCATGATGGAGAATTCGAAGTGGGGAGTCATAAATGAGGGGGATACCCTCCTATAAATCCTCTCCCTTGTCTTCTTTGAATATTTTCTGCCAAATGTCCATTAAGCCTTTGACTTTATCTCCAAAATTGACCAAAAATCTGCATTAAACACACATTAGACTCCATGGCATAATGGCCAACCCAACTCACTCTATTAGCATAAATATAATCAAAAAACATGCAATAAACTAATGAGAATGGTGGATTAAGCTAAGTTAGGAGGCAAAATGAGCCCATATAATTACCCATTTATGGGGCTCATCAGTAGTAGGAAACCCTGTAGGTACATGTTGGGTCGCTTCTATCTTAGGTTACGTTGCAGTCATTCCCTCAAGGATTATCTTACAGTGCCAATCAGGTAAGTTTGCAAATTCCGGTTGTGAAAGAATTCTCTCCCAATCCTTATTAGACATACAACACTATTCTAGACACAATTGTAAGTGAAACATCTTAAGGCAAATTCTTAGGAAGTAAAGTGTTTGAATGTGGAGTGGGATGCCAAAATTATAGCTCAATTTGAATTCAAATATGTCTATTCCCTCCAATTCCCTGCCATTAATGTGAGTTTGGCAATAGATTTCCAAAGATATGCATCTTAAATGCTCCTCCCCAACTCCTCTTAATAGAAAAGTCTCCATCCAATCTCCTACAGTGCTTCCAACGATCACTTTTTGGCCTGGCTGCGTGGGACCCACCATCCTAGCGCAACTCCCTTGTTGCAACTCTCCTCTGCACCTTCCCTTAATATGTCGCACAACCCCATTACTTCACCCAACCTTCCTTTTGGTAGTGTAGTTTAAATCCCACGTTCCCTTGCGACTGCCTGGAACATTAAGACTATCCCGCATCCATATAGTCATTGCGCAGGGGTGGGATCACCCATGTACAACTTCAATCAATGCCCATTGACTTTCCCAAAAATAATTCCCCATTCAACTTCACGAGCTGAACTATACCTCCATCCTTGATCTCCTTAATTATATATGGCCCCGGCCAATGCATTTCGAGCTTCCCGGGAAACTTTGTGAACTTACTGTCATACAGCAGTACAAAATATTCATTTTTGAAGGTGCGGTGTTTGATATGGTGGTCATTCCATTCCTTTTCATGATCCTTTTGTACCTGCTGATGAAACCCCACTAAGAAATGTTCTTCCTCCAACTCAACGAGATGTGTGAGGCATTCTTGCATAGTATCTCGATTCACCATGTCTGTAACCACAATAATCCACAAACTGGGAACTGTGTACTCCATCAGCATTACAGATTCTTGTCCTTAAACCAATCTGAATGGAATTTGTCTCGTCAACTTCTTGCATGTAGTTCTATACACCCATAGAACATCAATTATACGCACACCCTAGTCATTTATCTTTGCATTACAAATCTTTGTTAAGTAATTCTCAAGAATTATGTTAAATTCTTCTACAGTGTCATTTGCTTGATGAAGATACGACATACTCTTCTGGTGATACAACTGGAATTTTTCGAGCAAAGCGAAAATTATTTCATTTAAGAAATGCGAACCTATATCGCTCATCAAGATCTTTGGGGAGCCAAACCGAGACAAAATATGCTCGAAGATGTGGTTGCACTACAATCCTTCACAGGTTGGAGCTCAGCCCACATTGTTAAATATTCAGTCGCTGTAATGATATATCTGGCTCCGGTCTTCTTTCTGAGTGGATGAATTGGTCCCACAAAGTCTATTGCCCATTTATCAAACATCTGCAATGATACTTGTGGATTCAAGGGTAATTGATCTCTGCACGATGGTCTTCCTGTTCTCTGACAAACATCACATGCCCTACAATAAAACTTGGATTGATTATGCATAGTTGGCCACCATAGTCTTGCCCGTAGGATCTTTTGCGTAGTTTCTCTTCCCTCATAATGCCCTCCTACCACTAGGGAAAATTTTAAGGATGGAAAGCTATCTTGAAGTTTAAAAACATTGGCGAATCTCACTAGTCCCTAATATGCAAACTATAAAATGTTTATTGATATATTTGTAAAATTATTCAAATTTATAATGATTTTATATACAGCCTCTATATAATGTTGGAAATTTTTAAGGTAAAATAAATTTATATTGTAAAATTTGGGCGAATCATTTCTAGAAAAAATGAAAATTACCTAATTTTCTTTTGGAAAAATCATGGGAAATTAGACCATTTGCGAATATTAGCTCCTAAAATTTTCCATGCCTACCACTGCTCCATGTGCTTCAATGAGGATTCTTTGTCGTTCATACTCCAGGACATACCTACGCAATATCTCATCTGATCCCATTTTATATAAATGTCTTGCAATAACAGAGAAATATGCAGCCCCTACCACCAATTCTTTCTTCTCCTACGTGGAATACCCTTCAGGAGTTGTACTTGTCGACAAGAATTGAATTATGTCTTTGAAATGGTTGTTAGCAACACACACAACAAATATTTGTGCATCAGGAAATCCTTCCTCTAGGTTCATAGGTTCATCATGATTTTCAATGCGCGAGAGGTGATCTATGTCAGCATTCAAGTGCCCTGGCTTCAAAATTACCTCAAACGCATATTCCTGAAAGAGAATAAACCATCGACATATTTCCCCCTCCAACACAGGCTTGCTTACTAGGTACTTCAAAGCAGAATGGTCTGTGTATATCTTGAAGTGCGCACCCAACAAGTAGTGCCTAAATTTTTGCAGCACATACACCATGGCTAGCCCTTCGCGCTCTATGGTAGAATAATTATTTTCCACTTTTGACAACTTTTTTCTTGCAAACGCTATCGGATGATTCATACCACCTTCACTTGATTGGGTCAGCACAATTCCTAGTGTTATGCAAGATGCATCTACATGTACATGGAACTCCTTCTTCCAATCGGTGAACACTAAAATGGGCGCAGTGACCATTTTCTCCTTCAAAACATCCAAACTCTTATGGAATTCATCATACTAGAAAAATGTCGCATCCTTTTTTAGCAATCTTTCCATGGGCACAGTGATTTGCGCGTACACCTTGATTAATTTTTTGTAATTCCCTATGGGGCCCAACATCCCGCGCAGTTGCTTGACATTCTTCAGAGGCTCCAAATTAATAATTACAACAATTTTTGCAAGGTCTACCATCAACCCCTGCTTATAGACTACATGACCCCAACAATATCCCATATGGTATGCAGAATATGAATTTCTTCAAATTGAGGGAAATCGGATACCTTCGACAAGTGTCCAACATGAGGCGAAGACTAGAAACATGTCTCTTAACTAACCCAAACACAGTCCAATCATCGAAGTAGACCTCCAAAAACATTTGAATGAACTCCTTGAAGATGGTGACTACCACCAAAGAAATAATTGCAGGGGAATTCTTACGTTCGAAAGGCATAACTGTATACTGGAAACACCCCCATTTAGTAGCAAAGGTTGTCTTACTTCTACCCTCCAGTGCAATCTTAATCTGATGGTACCCTCAAAACCCATCAGTAAATGAGTAAGCCTCCTAACCTCCAACATTTTCTAGTACTTCGTCTCTGAATGGTATAGGAAATGTATCATGGACAAAAGCATCATTCAACTTCCTTAAGTCTACACATATCTGAATTTTACCCTGCATTTTCTTCTCCTGAACCACCATAGGACTAACCTAGTACGATTCTTCAATGGGCTCAATAATCCCAGCTGCAAGCATCTTATCCAATTATGCGCGCATCTTTTCCTTGTACTTAGGGTTCAATCGATAAGGGCACTGTTTCACTAGCTTCAGATTTGGCTTCAGAGTGATCTTCATGACGCCCAGATCCCCTACTATCCCTTTCAAATCAGAGAACTTAGCTGGAAACAAGTCCTGATACTCCTGTAGTAACTCTGCGACTTTGTCCACTATATCTTCATCCCAATAGTCGCCTATGTTTGCAAACTTCGGCTACACTTCTGATCCAATATTCCCCTACTTGGTCTTCAAGGGTTGTGAAATATCAAGGACCTCCACCTTAGGCCCTCCAACTTCACGTTGTCCTTCCGACTCAGGAATATTGATGTTATTAGGATCTTCTTCACCTTCCTCAATGGTCACATTGTAACATTCGAGTGCATGGCGTAGCTACGTACTCCAATCTGGTTGTACCGATGCAACAGGTTGTTCAAGAATTCTGAATATTGCAGCTTTAATCTCTTGTAATGACTCATCAATGCATTCAAATCCATCTTCGAAGCTAAAAGTTAACAGGAAACTTTGTTTCAGAACATCCCATTCTACGGTTCCATGTCACAACTTTGTTTCTAGATACCAGTTCATCGGGATTGTATCCAAAGTATGGCAGAATATATGAACCCATTATGGCTGCGGTTCCTTTCCCCGTGCTTTTGTTCCTCGATCCAAATGCTCGCACGGATCATCCTTCCCTATGTATTTCTCTGTAATGCAGGCATTGGCATACCCAAATCATATCTTCATCATCCACCAGTATTCCTTCTAGTCTGCAAAGTTGTTCTTATGCGTACCCCACCATCTGGCAGGCATAGCTCTCAGCGCGATGTCTAGTGCTTGGAACCGATGTTCCTCTAGTACATCCCTTTCAAATTTATCCATAAATAAATTGACATCTTCTAAATCATCATAATGTGGTAAGTTGCATACCTCAATGGATATACATTGGAGTGACTTTGTAAGCCTATTGCATCGTAGTGACGATACCTCATGTAACATGTTTTACCAGTGTTCGAGCTCCTCGTCTGAATCTGAATTACAGGGACTGTCCTTCTACCACGTAATTCATCCATCCACCATAGGGTTGATACAATATTCATCCCACGCAGTCATCTTATATATCTGTTCAATATCGTTGTCCTCCTCATAATCGTGGATTTGTTCAATATATCACATACCCTCGGTTGGATCCAAAGGCACAATAACCATTAGCTCTTTCTTTTTGAATGTCATACTATGCTTCTTCAGGTTGATGAACGGGTTCATATCAAATGCCCAATCAATTCCATGTAGCGTTGGATATGGGTTATTGTCATCCACTATTTCGATCACATCAAAATCAGCTATGGCGCATGCCCCTTCAATATCCTAGTCACTCCATGTAAGCGCCCCATAGGAATAATCTTCTACTGATTTTCCATTCGCAATTGAATCAGCGACCACTATAGCGCTAGTCTTC
The DNA here is from genome assembly GCA_031772625.1 of Pinus tabuliformis. Classification (NCBI taxonomy): domain Eukaryota; kingdom Viridiplantae; phylum Streptophyta; class Pinopsida; order Pinales; family Pinaceae; genus Pinus; species Pinus tabuliformis. The sequence goes on from CM062808.1 coordinate 656,839,338, forward strand.
CCATTATTTCCCAAGTTTTCTTTGGCATAACATTGGCATAAAACCCTAAATCAAGAATTACCTGGTCCATTTCGTATGCTCCAATTTGTGCAGTCAACCTCCTTTCATGACCAGTCCTTTTCTTACTTTTTCCCAGCTTATGTACCATGCGCTGTTCCAGTAGCGCTTATTATTTTCAGTGTAGTTATCTACCAATTATTACAGTCCTTCTACTACCTGTTTATCCCTTAGGAGCTTCATGCAGGTTTTTAAAAACGATGGTAATAAGGAGGGGTCTGCCTCCTGCGTAGTACCAATGTCCTCAGGCTTTCCCGTGCACATATTTTTGAGTCCTTGATGTAGAATCTCTTGCATCTATGAAGCTCCTTTTTTCTTCCATAAATGTTTCCTTTACCTTATTTACATTGAATCCAGCCTCCTTATCAACAACCTTGCAAACCCATACATTTTCCTCTGGTTTCTTCCCTTTATCTTCCCCGGTGTCTATGCCACTTCACATGACAATATTAACACTAGGACCTTCTTTGTGCAGTTCAAATATCATCATATGGATGCTCTGGGTAGGCTATTGAGTCAGATTCTTCCTTTCTTTCATCTTCGCGATGAGCACAGGGAAATATTCTATGACATGATCAAACTGGTGATAATATTCACATGAGGTGTGCATTGGATTCTGACAATCTCGAGCAAAGTGACCTGGTTTTCCATAGTTTTAGCAAATGATATAGCCATGACCTCTTCCAACCCCTCCTCCTCCTCCTCTTCCTTGACCCTAAAACCCTTCGTGCACTGTAGTTGTGACTTGACCTTGAGGACAAGCCTCCATCTATAACCTATACATTGGTGTTCTGTCCATCATCAGTTCATAACTCTGGCAATTACGTTCGTCATGACTCACAGACTTACATAAATTACAGAACAAATGTTGTGGAGTCTACACAAACTTCTGTAGTAAATGAAAATTATCTATCGTATGTTTCCCTGTAATTTGACAAATCACACACCATGTACTATACTCGTACTTGTCCCAACAGTAATCTCAGGCTTCAGTGGAACATGACCTCCCCCTACGAGGTCATTCTGATACATTAGGAAATGATCCTTATCGTGACCATGGCATTTACATTTCAAACACCATACTTCTATGTAGACCTCATTTTGGACTTCTTTTCCCTTCTTGAGGCTCTGCAATTCCATATGCAAGCTAGCCAGCTGTGACTGACTCTGCTGCACTCCCATATTTGTATCCTAAATGGGTGAGGCTTCTAATTTCATAGCAATATCTAATGCCTTTGCCTGCGTCCCTATCTTTTGCTGTGACAATGGTAATCTCAAATGGGATAATAGCAAAGCAATGTACCAATCCTTATGTTGGTCATTTTTTATCTACATATTAGCCTGCTAGAGCAGACATTTCAACCTCTGATCAAAGTCCCATGCAGACTCATTTACCTTCTACTAGATCTATTTGACCTCTGTCACTGACTCGCCTTACAACTTAGGCTTCTTGAATTCATTATTGAGAGATTCATTTGTTTCGTCTAGCATTGAATTTGGATGAGTCGAGCAATACTTAATATACAAACTTAGTGCTCTATCTTGCAATGTTGTAACCAGTTGCTCTTTCTACAAGTCATCATTTGTAATATGTTGTGACTTCAACACAACATCAACTATGAACCAGAACTATTTAGGGTCTTCTTTCCCCAGACCCCTGAATATGGGAATCTTTATAGCATTGGCCATGTTGAATAGTGGAAGTGGAGGTGGAGGTGGAGGTGTAGGTGTAGGTGTGTGAGGCAGAGCGGATGGTGGAGGTGGAGTGGATGGATGTTGTATCCCCACTATACCCTACTTTACCATCTGCAGCGCACCTAGAGGTGTCTTTAGAACACTACTTTATTCATCACTATTATATGCTCCTAACAAAGGATTGTACTCAGCACCTGAATCTAGACCTTCTCTCAACATTTTTACACTTCACATAGCTCCCGTCAGATCTCTTATAAACATCAATTCAACGACATAATCCTTTTCTCCCGCAATAGCATTTTAATCCAAGTTTTTAGGGACTTCAAGTACTTACCTGTAGGTCCTTTGAAGAACTGTCATTTATCTTCACTATAACTTACAGATGTATTCATCGCGAAATCAGTGATGAATCCGCCCATGATGTTATCGATCTAGTAATTGACAACCCTTACAATCTTATTTTCTGAATTTTCCAAATGCCTTACCAACTATGGAGTCCACATAATAGGGTTGTCCAATTTCCACGTACCTTGACTGTCCGCCAATTTAGGCAACCTGTTTTTGGGAAAAGTATCCAATACGGAATGACCCTATCCCACTCTAAGGGTGATAGTACCTCAGCAACAACTTAATACAAAGCTATTCAAGATTACTTCTTTATGAGATGAGAGAGAGAAGAGAAAAGGGATCCACTAACCTTTATCTTCCGCTAATGGTTGATCCAATCTTCCCTCTTGCTGCTTGCTCCTAGCTCCTTGCTCTTTCACCGGCCCAGTTACACAAAGATCCTGTAAAATCACAAAGAAAGGAAACTACAAGAAGCATACATCCATAACTGATTCAAGGATTAGAATAAATCAAATATACAAGCATCAATTCACCATAGAGACACATGCATATAGAAGAACCTCAAATACTTTATTAATGGAAGAAGTAAAGTTCTGAGAGTGTTACAACCATAATAGGCCCAATCCAACAACACCTCCCAGCAGAAAGAAATCTCCTCTTCACCTCCTTCAAAGCAATCACCCAATAGTTCTATACACAAACCAACAGCACTTCCTTACTTGCACAAAATTCCAGCCTCCCTGGACCTCATGAGAGAGCTCTATATATAGGAGATTTGGAGAAAGGATGAGTCAGCTTGAGGCTGGCATGAAGCTGACTAGTGTCCTCTCCCACTTTAGTTAGACTTCAGTTCTTGAGTCCACTTGGAGTTTCTTGCTTCCACTTGGAGATCTAGATCCTCTTACTCATCACAAGGCGAATTCCTTGATCCAAGTGTCAGTTTGGAAGCTTCCTGGGCATTTGACACCTTGCAGAATGACTGTGCCACTTGGCCAATCTCGCCCAGCGCAGGTAGCCTTCATTAGATTTGACATTCAGCGCAGGTACAGAGTGGAGCAGTTGACATTCAACGCAGATGCTCAGTGGAGCAGCTGACATGATCCAGAAACAGCTTGTTTTTGAGTGTTTTCAGGTGGAGAACTGATTTTCAGTGTTGTGGTTTGCTGACCTTGTTCCTCTAGGGGTAGGAACAACATGTTTAGGGACTTTGGATCCCTCAGATTATCGACATTTCATGCTTCATGCCGTAAGGCACAAAAATGTCTATAACACAACCACTGGTGTAATTCACATGGAAAAGAGCAGAAGAAAATGTCATGTTCATCTGTATATAGATATCTATTCAGCCACTCTTCCTTTGATAAGTGCGAACTCTTGTTTTCCTGAGCTGCAAATTCATACAGTTTCTGATCTATCTACTTCTCATTTTCCTTCTTAGTCAGGAACCATTTATTTGACATCACACATTCCTCAAACAGATCCCGGTCCCGACAACAGAACCATTTTTTCGCTTGAGGGGGTATGGACCGAGGTTCAGAGTTAGCTGCGACAGCCAACAAAACCCTTCACAGTTGGCCCTTTATTCAACAAGTCGGGTAGCGCAGGCTACAGTCTCATCCAAAGAAGTATTGTGGGATGACAAAACTAGGTTTCTGCATCTAGAGGTCTGTGTGATGGGTTTCTGTACTTCTAGGGCCTTATCCCGACCTTCGCAGGCCTTATCTTGAAGATAAATTACAGATAACAACTTCTAACTTTGCGTCGATTGCTTTAAACATTCATATCATCAAGTAAACTATAGATCTATTACTTTCACGCATCATTTATGTGTTTCTTAAGATAAATGCAGAAAACATAACAAATACACAGAAAATGTTGAAGTAAACATAAAGTCACAGATACACAAATATTTCTTCAAAATATCCTTTATTATGATCAATCTTTCTATTACAAACTCTTTCTTCCCTACACACGCAGCTATAGGGGGACACACACTTAGTTGCAGACTTACCAATGTCTCCGCGCACACAGCTGTAGGATCCTTCCCCTTTGCCGAAGTACAGAAAACAAACTCTTCTACCTTATATCCCTTGCCCATACATAGATATTCAATTATTAGTTACTTCCTATGACAAGCCCGAAATAAGACAAGCATTGAAGAACTCATCTTTGGAAAGTTGAAAGAACCGATCTAGTCAAAGTCAAGATGACTTCCTTCTTCACGAGTGATGAGAAGTTGGGTGACTCATCTAATTTTTCTACATGGCAAGTTAGGTTGGATATCAGTGCTGATAACAATGGTGTTTTGGACTACATTCAAGGAAAGGTACCAGAGCCTTTGGAGAATGCATCCGTTGTTGTCAAGAAAAAATACAAGAAAGGTTAGGGGAAAGGAAAACAAATTATAGCTTATGGTTTTCAAGACAATCTACTTGCATATGTTGGAAATTTGAGTAGGTATAAAGATATGTATGATAAGATTACCTACATGTTTGAGGTCAAAAATTTAAATGAAATCCTCACCTTGAAATATCAAATCAAAGACACCAAAATGAACAAAGGAGAGTCCATACATTCTTATATAATGTGGATCTCTCATGTTATAGATCAATTGTTAAGAGTTGGAGAAGATGTGCTGGATAGGGTACTGGTGGTCCAAACTCTAAGAGGTCTCCCCTCTATTTGGGAAACATTCATCACAACTATAAGCAACACAAATGTCCTTCCTTCATTTAATGAACTTGTTGGAAATCTCACTTAAGAAGAGTCAAGAATGATAGGAAGAGGAAGGATTCAAAAGCACAAGGAAGGAGAACCTGGTGCATACATCACTCATGATAAGAAGAAGAAGAAAGGGAATGGAGGTTCATCAAATTCAAGAAAACCTCCTCCTCAAAATTATGGTGGAAGAAAGGAACTTGTGAACATTGAATGCTTCCATTGTCATAAGAGAGGCCACTATGCTCGAGATTTCCCCGAGAAGAATAATGGACCAAGATATAACACAAGAAGAAAAAACAACAAGTTTAATAATCAAAGGAGGAAAGATGAAAGATGGAATGATCGCAATGGGATAAATGGTAGAAGAAAAAGAGATGCTCCAAGTGGCCATGAAGAAGATCGTCGTCCACAAAAGAAGTCAAAATTCTCTAGGTATCAAAGTAATGTTGCAAATCAAATTGAATATATTCTTACTTCCACTTTTACTAGTTCATCTCCTTCAGATTCGTGGGATAGTTGGTTGGTTGATTTTGGGGCCACTCATCACTTCTCTGGTTACAAAGAAGTTCTTTCTAACTTGGTAGAGAGGGATTCAAATTTGAAAATCATCCTTGGAGACAACTCTACTCATCTTGTTAAAGGTTTTGGATCCGTCAAATTTGATTTGAATTCTGGGGAATCTATTTTATTACATGATGTAATGTATGTGCATGGGTTAAAGAAGAATTTGGTGTCAATCTCCGCTTTGGAAGACAAAGGGATGAGGATTTCCTTCATCAAAGGAAATGTTCCTACTTAGCTCATTGGATCTCTTATGAAAGATGCATTCACTTTGGGAGCAAGATATGAAGGACTCTATAAGGTCACTAGAAGGCCACTAATAACATTGGTTCATAATACAAATCATCTAAGCAAATTATGTCACCAAAGGTTGGCTCATCTTCATTATGATTCACTTTTGAAATTAGAGAAATTGGTCTCAGGGATTCCAAAGGTTCACGATCAACATGATGGAGTATGTTTGGGATATGCCAGTGAAAAGATGACAAGGGGACCATTCCCCTCTAGTGAGAATAATACCACTCACATCCTCCATCTCATTCTTTCCGACATATGTGGACTGATTTATGTGCACTCTATTAGTGGATATATTTACTACATCACACTCATTGATGACTATTCAAGGAATACATGGATATAATTTTTGAAGCATAAGGATGAAGCCTTTGAAACGGTTAAGTAGTTCAAAGCATTGATTGAAAATCAAACAGGGAAGAAGATCAAAATACTCAGGTCTGATAATGGTGGAGAATACGTGTCAAATGAATTCATTGATATTTGCAAAAAGCAAGGTATCAAGAAGGAAAAAATTGTTCCATATACTCCTGAACAAAATTTTCTAGCTGAAATAAAGAAGTCTATAGAAGAAGCCACTTGAGCGATGCTCCATGATCAAAATTTGCATAAATTTCTTTGGGCCGAAGCTTCACATGTTGTTGTACATGTTCAAAATAGGCTGCCTCATCAAGCTTTGGAAAACAAAATCCCTGAAGAAGTATTTACATGTGTGAGTCCCAAAATTAGTCATCTCCGCATATTTGGATGTCTCGTATATTTCCATGTGTCGAAGGACAAAAGAATCAAATTGGAAGCTACACGAAGAAAAGGTATGTTTGTTGGGTATTGTGAAAACTCTAAAGCATTTAGAATATATATTCTTGGTCAAAAGAAGGTTGAAATTACCAGGGACGTTACATTCGATGAAGATGCCACTCTTGGAAAAGCTAGAGACCTTCCTCCGCCTCCTTCTCCTGAAAAGAATAATGATATGGGCACCTTGGATGGCCCATCTATGCCCAAATATGAGACTGATATTGTTGATGTGTTGAAATGTGGCAACAAGAATATTCCAATTTTAATTTGTCCTTGAATTAAAATTGAGAATTAAAATTCGAATTTAGTCTCACCAACTGCTTGGAAAATAATTAATTAATTCATCTTGAGTTAATTAGTTGGAGAAATTCAAGCTAGAAGTCTTTGTGAAGTCATGCAACAATTATCCTTTAAATTAAGGAGATTATCCGTTAATTAAGGAGATAAGGATGAGTTGAAATTGAGTTGTAATTAATTAGCTCAGTTAACTAAGTTATGTCTAGTTAAATTAGTTCCAAATAGTTTGAGGAACTAATTGTGAGTTCAGTCAATTAATGTGTTCATGCATCAAACTAAGTGTACTCCAGATAACTGAATATTCTCTCATAAATAACTCATGCATGTCTATTCAGAGAAAGACCCAGTTGAGATTAAATATAGGGACAATGTACTATCAGTTGCTAGAATTTTCCTATAAGTAAAACTCCTGCATGCAGAAGGAATTTATTCCTTGAGATTTGCGCAGTTTTACAGGGTGTATGATCAGTGTGAGTGATCAGTGTTACACATGGTAACAATAGGATCACCCAGGAAAAACTGCGCTAGGAAATAGGAGCTTGGTGGGCAATGTGGAGGACTTAATGAGAAGTATATTTTGGCTGTAAGCATTTGTGAGGATTGTACTGAGTGCTGGCTAGCTGTGAGAGCTAAAGCTGTATGTAATCCTGAGATATTTCCACTTGTCTGATAATACATATAGTGGGGTTTTTAGCTGAGGCTTTCCCCTGAGTATTCTTCTTTGTTTCATATGCATTTATTCTGCTTCTGGTTATATGTGTTCTACTTGATCTTGCTCTAATAGATTAAGCTTCCGTAAGTTTGATTGTAGAAGTAGATTAAGTATTTTGCTTTAGTTATATTGCATTATCAGGTTAATCTACAGTGAGAATTTCTACATGGTATCAGAGCAAAGGTTATCGGAGTTGTGAATAGTATATGGAGAAGGGCGATACTATTTATACATATTTGAACAAGCTCACCACCTACAAAGATGAGCTTGGTAGTGTGAGAACTAGTACCGATGATGATATGGTGAGCCTTGCTCTCCTCAGTCTTCCAAAGAGCTGGAATAGCTACCAGGACTCTGTGAATGGAAGAGAGAAACTGCCGGATAGGGAACGACTGTGGTCAAATCTCATGCATGAAGAGATCAAGAGGAGCATTCGAGATGGTTCTTCATCAAAGAATGATGATGAAGAAAATCTGGCCTTAGTGAGTAAGGCAAGAAAAGGGAAAGGGAAGGCTTCCCATTTGAAATCGAATTCTTCTCATGGAGGGAAGAAGGGTGAAAAATCTAAAGTGATATGCTTTAATTGTCATGAGATGGGACATTATGCAACTAATTTCCCATCGAAGAAGTCTAAGAAGGGATCCACAAAAGGATCAGAAGGTAAGGCATTAGCCTCTCAGTTTGAAATGGACTTTATCCTCATCGCATGCATGGTTTCATCGATGGTGGGTTGTGTTTGGTATCTTGACAGTGGAGCCTCATTCCACATGACAGGCGATAAAAGTTTATTCAGTACCTTGGAGGAGAAAGACCTCAAGATGCGCATAGAGATGGGTGACGATGGGAAGTACTGTGTGTCATGCGAAGGCATGGTTTCTTTTCAGAGGGAGCATGGAGCTCCTCTCACCTTGACAGATGTGAAGTATGTACCTGGATTGAAGAAGAACTTGGTATCTCTCGTGATGTTGGAGGACAAAGGGTACGATGTTGTCTTCAGTAAGGGAAAGGCGTTCCTAAGACACATAGCCACGGGTCAGACAAAGAGGATTGGGATTCGAGTGAATAATCTCTATAAACTAGAGGTAGATGACTGTGTGCATTGAGTTCGAAAGAAGAATTGGTGCAAAGCCAAGACATGGGCACATTATGGCACAGGCGGTTGGGCCATCTACATCATGGGGCCTTGAAGATAATGCAACAGATCTCTACTGGAATTCCCAAAGGTAAAATTGAGCAAGTTGACACATGCAAAGGTTGTACCTTGGAAAAGTACACCAAGTATTCCTTTCATGATCGAGACAGTCGAGCAGAAGCGATCTTAGAGCAAGTTCATACTGATTTGTGTGGACCATTCTCGACTGCATCCACCACGAAGCAAAGGTATTATGTGATTTTCATTGATCATTTTTCTCGTAAATGCTGGATTTATTTCATGCAGAACAAGGATCAAACCTTCTCAAAGTTTTGTGAGTTCAAAGCTTTGGTTGAGAAAGAATCAGGGAAGAATATCAAGGCCTTGAGAAGCGACAACGGTGGAGAGTATGTCTCTCAAGAGTTTAAGGACTTCTGTGCAGCAGAAGGAATTAAATGGGAGTTGATGGCACGTCATAACCCACAACCGAATGGGGTGGTCGAGGGGAAGAACAGAATGATTGTAGGGACAGCACGGGCAATGCTGCATGACCAAGGCCTACCACTGCATTTGTGGGCTGAGGCATTCAACACAGCGGTCTATTTGTAGAATAGAAGCCCGCATCACATACTTCGGAGGAAAACACTAGAGGAATCTTTCTCCGATAAGAGACCAGATGTGGGTCACTTCAGGATCTTTGGCTCATCGATATATTGCCATGTGACAAAGGATGCACGGAAGAAGCTTGAGCCAACAACTGAGTTGGGGATACTTGTGGGGTGCAGTGATACACCCCACAACTATCAGGTGTACTTGCCGACCAGTCGAAGGACAGTGGTTCGTAGAGATCTCAAGTTTGATGAGAAAAAGGCCATGCAAGTTTCCCTTGAGAGGGAGCTCCAATTACAGGTTGTGGAGGAACTATTGGTTCCTAATGAGGAGGAGCCTCAGACTGATGCGGAGCAACCGCATGTAGAGGGTCCAGGAGTGGATACATCCACTCAAGAAGAGTCTTCCAGAGATGGACGGAAGCGCACAAGAGAAGCTGATATATTTTTTTCGGATGTGAGAGAGAATGTGGGAGAACCATCTTCTTAGTGCAGATAGAGGAGGTCACCTGAGAGGTACACTGGATACATGGCCCTTGTTGGGGAATGTGTTGAGACCGAGCCATCATCCTTTGAGAAAGCAGTGCATCAACCGATTTGGGTTGATGCTATGGTGGAGAAGTATGACTCCATAGTTCAGAACAGTGTTTGGGATGTGGTTCCAAGAGTGGAGAACAAGTCACTTGTGAGTTCCCGTTGGCTTTACAAGGTAAAGCAAGCTCATGATGGTAGTGTGGAGAAACATAAGGCAAGATTTGTTACCCGTGGTTTCTCACAGGTCGAGGGGATCGACTATGATGAGACTTTTTCTCCTGTAGCAAGGTACTCATTTATCAAATCAATGTTGGCACTATCAACATAGATGGGTTGTAAGATCCATCAAATGGATATGAAGACTGCATTCCTCAATTGCAAGATTGAGGAAGAGGTGTACATAGAGCAGCTGGAAGGTTTTGAGACCTTCAATCGTGATTTGCATGTGTGCTGACTCAAGAGAGCCTTGTATGAGCTGAGGCAAGCACCTCGTGCTCGGTACACTAGGATCGACAACTACTTCACAGAGTTGGGCTTCACAAAGAGTGAAGCAAATGCAAACCTTTACCACATCATGGTGAAAGGTAAGCAATTGATCATTGTACTTTATGTTAATGATCTCATATTGACAGGTGATGATCAGTTGATCATGTCTTGCAAGGAGGACCTTGCAAGAGAATTCGAGATGAAAGACATGGGTCTCATGCATTACTTCCTTGGCATGGAAGTATGGCAGAAGGATGAGGAGTTGTTTGTGTCTCAGGGCAGGTATGCCAATGAGATACTCAGGAGATTCCACATGGACAAGTGCAAGCCCATGCAGACTCCTCTAACAGGTAACTAGAGGAAGAAGGATGCTACTTCAGGAGAAGTAGTAGAAGCTATTTTGTACAGGCAACTTGTGGGTTCATTGATGTACTTAGTGAACACACAACCAGATTTGTGCTATGCGGTGAACCAGCTGAGTCAAGCTATGGTTTAGCCTACCAAGATGTTTTAGAAGGCGACAAAGCATGTATTGAGATACCTCAGAGGCACATCTCAGTATGGATTATGGTATAGATGGATAGAGGGAGTGAAGCTACAAGGCTTCACTGATGCAGATTGGGCAGGGAGTCCATCAGATTGGAAGAGCACTTCGGGTGGAATTTTCAACCTTGCATCGGCAACAGTTTCTTGGTACAGCAGGAAACAGAGGTCGGTTACACTCAACTTGGCAGAGTCTGAATACATGGCTGCAAGTCAGGCAGCATGTCAGGCCATCTGGATGCGGAAAATTTTAGTTGGTTTGTTTGATCAGAGGATGGATCCAACTGTGATCTATTGTGATAATCAGAGTTGTATCAAACTCTCTGAGAATCCAGTATTTCATGACAGGCCCAAGAACATTGACATTCGGTATCATCATCTTAGACACTGTGTGGCGAGGAGGATCATGTTGTTGTAGTATATTTCGACCGAGGAGCAAGATGCTGACATTTTGACTAAGTCATTTTCAAAGTGTAAATTTGAGTTCCATAGAGACAGGATCGGGGTGGCAGATAATCCCTTTCTTGTTGAGAGGGAGTGTTGAAATGTGGCAACAAGAATATTCCAATTTTAATTTGTCCTTGAATTAAAATTGAGAATTAAAATTCGAATTTAGTCTCACCAGCTGCTTGGAAAATAATTAATTAATTCATCTTGAGTTAATTAGTTGGAGAAATTCAAGCTAGAAGTCTTTGTGAAGTCATGCAACAGTTATCCCTTAAATTAAGGAGATTATCCCTTAATTAAGGAGATAAGGATGAGTTGTAATTGATTTGTAATTAGTTAGCTCAGTTAACTGAGTCATGTCTAGTTAACTTAGTTCCAAACAGTTTGAGGAACTAATTGTGAGTTCAGTCAGTTAATGCATGCATGCATCGAACTAAGTGTACTCCAGATGACTGAATATTCTCTCATAAATAACTCATGCATGTCTATTCAGAGAAAGACCCAGTTGAGATTAAAGACAGGGACATTGTACTATCAGTTGCTAGAATTTTCCTATAAGGAAAACTCTTGCATGTAGAAGGAATTTAGTCCTTGAGATTTGCACAATTTTACAGGGTGTAAGATCAGTGTGAATGACCAGTGTTACACATGGTAATAGTAGGATCACCCAGGAAAAATTGCGCTAGAAAATAGGAGCTTGGAGGGCAGTGTGGAGGACTTAATGAGAAGTCTATTTTTCCTGTGAGGATTGTACTGAGTGCTGGCTAGATGTGAGAGCTAAAGTTGTGTGTAATCCTGAGATATTTCCCCTTGTATGATAATACAGATAGTGGGGTTTTTAGCTAAGGCTTTCCCCTGAGTATTCTTCTGTGTTTCATGTGCATTGTTTCTGCTTGTGGTTATATGTGTTCTGCTTGATCTTGCTCAAATCGATTAAGCTTCCGAAAGTTTCATTATAGAAGTAGATTAAGTATTTTGCGTTAGTTATATTGCATTATCAGGTTAATCTACAGTGAGAATTTCTACATGATGATCCCATGGAGCCCATGGATCCCTTAGATTCTCCTCCTAGTAATCCTCCTACTAGGAAGAGACCAATTTGGCTCCGTGACACTCTTCATGATGCTCGTAGTCATCTGCATGTTTTAAGATCGTTTAGAGAAAGGAAGAAGCCATGCAGATACTAGGGATATGTTGTAGCCATGACCACTATGATTCAATCCAAACCTTCCAAATTCGAAGAAGTCGTAAAAGAACAAGTATGGAAAGATGCTATGGCCGAGGAATATGAATCTATTATGAAGAATGATGTATGGGATGTTGTGTTGAGACCAAAGGATAAATCTATGGTAACTTCAAAGTAGATATTCGAGGTTAAGCATGGAATTGATGGAATCATTGAAAAATACAAGGCGAGGTTCGTGGCTCGAGGATTCTCCTAGAAAGAGGGAGAACATTATGATGATATTTTTTCACTTGTGGCTCGATATACGGTTATTCATTCGATATTTCTCCTTGCCAAAATTCAAGGATGGACCCTTCATCAGATGGATGTAAAGACCACATTCCTTCATGGCATGCTACAAGAAGAAGTATACGTTGAGCAACCATAGGGATTTGAAGTAGGAGACCATAAGACACACATGTGTAGATTGAAGAAGGAATTGTATGGTTTGAAGCAACCCCCAAGAGCATGGTACGCTCGCATAGACAATTATTTGATAAAGTTGTGATTCACAAGAAGCCATGTTGATCTCAACCTCTATGTCAAGGTAGTGCAAGGTATGCTGCTAATTTTGGTTTTATATGTTGACGATCAATTTCTGACAGGTAGAGAGCCTCTGATGATCGAGTGTAAGAGGGATTTATGCTCTAAATTTGAGATGAAGGACCTTGGACTCATGCACTATTTTATACACCTTAAGGTGTGGCAAAGGCCCGGAGAGATCTTCCTTTCACAAGTAAAATATGTTGTGAAACTGTTGGAAAAAATTAGAATGATAGAATATAAGTCCCTACCCACACCAATGGAAATGGACTTAAAGAAGTTATGTGGAGAAGCTGCAGTATCCGATTTGGTGAATCCATTTGACTATAGAAAGCTTATTGGGGCTCTAATGTTCCTCGTGAACACCCTTCTAGACATATGCTATGCAGTTAACATGTTGGGTAAATTCATGACCGAGCCTCTCCATATACATTGGACTGCTGCCAAACACATTTTGAGATATTTGTAGGGGAAAATTACATTTGGTCTGAGATACTCTGCTGGAGATGTTCGACCTCATGGATACACCGATGTTGACTGGGTGGGAAATGTTATCAATTGAAAGCATACGTCTAGATGTTGTTTTAGTCTTGGACCTACCATGATATCTTAGATGAGAAGGAAAAAAAATTCCGTAGCATTGAGTACCGGTGGGGCTGAGTATATTACTGCTAGCATGGCTAGTTACGAAGCAATTTGGTTGAGGAATCTCTTTGGAGAGTTATTTGAGTAGGTCCTAGACACTAAAGTGATATATTGCAACAACAAGAGTGGGATCGTCTGGCCGAGAATCCTGTGTTCCATGACAAGACCAAGAACATAGAGATCTGGTATCTCTTCATTCGTGATATGGTACAAAGAGGAGATATTTGACTCCATCACATATTGATAGATGAGTAGATTGCATATATTCTCATGACGGCTTTGCCGAAAGGAAATTTATTGGTGTTCAGAGAGCAGCTTGGAATGATGGATGTGACCGCTCTTGATAAGGGGCACCACTGATCGATGACACTAAGCCGACTCTTCTTATCGTGTTTGAGCTCTCAGGGTGAGGAATAAATATGGAGGGCTCTTGGGGTTGAGGTAACTCTGGACAATAGGGAATTACCCCTATATGTTGCCCAAGCAGTTGGAGTAGTAGCTCACCCTATATTGGAATTTGCAAAGTATACCCCAGTTAGCATCATACCCACAAGTCAGGCTTGTTGGGAGTACTTATCCTCATCTAGCCAACGAGAGAGTGTACTTGGGGATGTACAACCCAAGGCGATTATGATGTAGGTTTTCTACCACATGTATTCTAGTTCATTGATGGGAATATTAGTAGGAAATAGGATGGGTTGAGATGACTCGTGGGCTGAGATGACCCGATACGATTTTTGGTTAAGGGTATAGCTCCCCGATAAAATTTGAGGGTCGAGCGTTTACTCCCATGTGTGATGAGGTATCATATTTCTCAATATGGGTTGAGTTGTAGCTCACCCATGATATTCTAGGTAGTAGCCCAATCATATTTCCATGTAGTACCCTGATGAAATATTTCCAAGTTGTAGCCCGATGGATAGAGGGTGGTAATGTTTTTCTCTCGATGATTCTTCTTCCTTAGATTCGAGAATGTTTCATCAGATAGAGTTGAGCATATTTTGTACAGATGATGAATAGCAAGACACATTAATTGATGGACAGATGTTACAGGTGGAATTCTCCCTAGTAGAGAGGGAGTATTAAAAATATGTAATTGCGGTCAAATTCCACTTTGGACTACTCATTTAATCGAGATGACGATATCATTGAGTTCCTCTTTCAGAGAGGACCAAAATTTACCTAAATATCACCTCATTCAGACAAGTACAAGTTATTTTTTGATTAAAGCACCCACTCATGGATATTGGACCAGGTTGGCTTCACCCACATGCACACTTGGACAAGAGGGCAACAACATCAAGTGGACCTTGTTGGACACCCCCAGAAGCCTATAAATACAACAAAATTTTAATCTCATTTGGACATCGTATCATCAAGCATCGTCTTCTCTTCTATCTGGTTTGGTTCATTACATTGGCAAAGGAAAAGGTCGTATGGAGGTCTAAAGTCTCAGATCCGAAGGTCACTAAAAATTAGGGTTTCTGTTTTGGTCGCTGGCACAACACTGGGAAATTTTGACTCTGGTCGTAGACATGCTAACTTTATGAGAATGACTCTGGGTTTGACTGTAGTTGATTATACTCCGAAGTTTTCTAAAGTTGTCTGAAGGTTGAATCATGTTGTCCCTAATATATTCAACCAATGTATACATGTTTGTGAAGTTGTTGGGTTGTATTATTAATCATATTGTATTCGGCTCATTGTACTCTCTATTGAACCTTTTATGACAATCTTATATAAGAATAATTACAAAGGGTTTTCCCCATAATGAGTTTTTCCCAGGTCTTTGATCAATTTCTGGTGTCTCTTGTTGATGTGTTGTTTTCTTCTTTTTCATTGTTTATATTGTTCTATCTTCAATTAATGTTGATGAATAGAAATACTAAATTTAATTGGAACTCTTGCTAATATTTATAATTGAAGTTTGGAATTGGGCTAAAGTAATTGATACAACATAGAACAATATGAAAAATTGACACATTATTGCCATTATTGTCTTCTTAACTACCTCTTATTGCATGTTGGTTTCTATGATGAGCTCATGGTTATTATTTTTGTCATCGGTCTCATTAATTACTACTGAAAATATGTGTTGTTGTCACTATGTCATGTGGTTTCAATGATGCTTTGGTTTCATATGGTGAAGTTATGGATGGTGCCTTATTATTGTTTCTAAATCTTAACGCACTTGATGAGGAGGATATTTATGTTGTTCTTGCTACAATGTCTTATCTATCTTTCTTCTTGATGATGAGTATCATGTTCATGTTTTTGTCATTATGTCATTTATTTTGCTATTAGTCTCTGATGAGTATCATGGTCTTTCTATCTTTATTTATGATTATGGATGTCATATATTGTTATCACCTAAAAAATGATCACCAAGAAATTTCTAACTAGATGATTCGAAATACACCATGTAGAATTAATTTTTCCATAGTAAAATCACTTTCACCATAGAAAATAATTTAGTAAACCATTTTCATTATATTATTTTTTATTAAAATTAAAAAAACGCATGAGAATAATTGAATGAATCATTATTTATTTAATTTTCTCTAGGAATGATTACTAAATCATTATTTGATAAATATTCCTTGCCACATTTGACTAAATCACCTTGGAATAATTAAATAAGTCATTATTTATTTTTATTCCTTATTCTTACTTTTTGAATAATTGTTAAACCATTATTTAATAATGATTTCAAATTCACAATTTTCTTAATTCTCAAAAAAGTGATTAACAAATCATTTTATTTGTTAATTACTTCAACCATTTTCTAAATAAATATATTGACCATTTTGAATATATTTTCCCTCTCCAAAATCTATAATAAACTATTCCTAATGGTTATATTTTGATTTGATCAGTAATATTTTATTATTTTCCAAATCCTAATTTAGCTCAATACTTTGTTGTAAATAAGATGGTTTTTTATTCATTCTTCACCACGATCATTATCATCGTCACCACTATCATCTCACAACATGCAATCTCCCACTTGAGTTCCATCTTTCTTTTGTGTTTTCAGCATATCTGAGAGAGAAGAATTATATCGTTGAAGCACAAGGACATCAGAAGGAATGATCACGTGGAGGGGGATTTACAGACCCATGTTGTAGATCTTCTTCACGGGGTGTTTCAATAAAATTATTTTTCATTTGAAGTCTTTCTATTGAGTTATTACACTTCTTTTTACTTTTTCTATATGTTTTAGGCTTGCATAAGATATATTTTTGCACCGTTTTATCATGTTTTATTGCAGATCTAAAGTATAGAAGCAACCACATTTTTTTGTTAGGGCCACTTGTCACCAGTGACTTAAGTGAAGCACTTTTTGTACACTTTTCTAAAATATTTACACTAACAAATGGCGACTCCACTGGGCTTTTAGCTATATACTCGTCAACAGATGGAAAATCCATTGGTGTAGTAATTCAAAACCTTGGTGACTATTTTTCAAACCTCTTCGGTGTCTTTCTAGCTATTTTTAGCCCCTAAATTTCTATTTTTATATGTCCTTTGTTTTCTAGAAATTTTTTTGTTTATGTTTGGTTTCTGCATCTTTTCGTAGGTCACAGGTACCAACGAGAAGAAGATGACACAATTTGGGTGAGCTCTACTAAGAAAGAGTTGCGGGACAAAAAACACACTTTTTGGCCTCTTTTCTGTGTGCCAATGCACTTTTTCAGCCCATTCTCTGCATCTAGATGCACATTTTAGGTCAATTTCTACATTATGTCATTTTTCAGCATTTTCTAAATTTGTTGATTATGTTGCGTGTGTACTAGGAATGGTTTATATTCTTTCCTAAGTCACCCCATTCTCTTTATAATTTCTCATTGAGGAAGGGAAAATCACCTTAGGGTTTAGAGTAGACCTCCATTATTTAGGAAGATATTTTTTGAGTTGAGGAGTATAGGGTACAACAATTTCAACCACTGATTTCTAAGGTTTTTTCCATTGTTTCACAACTCTTTTTTATAAGTAGTTTCATCATTTTACTCCATTTATAGTTTATTGTTTCATTCCCCCTTAGGATCCCCTTGTGTGTCCTATTTTATTGGAGCTTCTTTCCTATCCTTTTCCAGCATTTTCACCTCTAATTTTTGTTGGTTGTCTGCACCATTATATCCCATTCCCTTAGACATTAGATATTTTTTCCATTTGTTTGTCTTTGAGTTGCTTGTTTGCCATATTTTTATTAGCTGCTTGGTAGACTTCTTGGGTGGGGGTTTGTGTGCTTGGATTGATTATTTACTTTACAATCCATTTTCAACATTATTTACAATTTCTCAGCACTTTATTTTCAATAGCACATAGCATCATAAAACATGCTCAATTAAATCATACACTAAACACACTTTTAACACACACGTGCACACCCTAAGTGAATGTGATCTTGGTTAACATTGTCAATCCAAGACTTGAAACACTACACCTTAATAATTCAACACACATAGATACTTGGTCTCCAGGGCCAAAAAAATATTTGTATTTAGGTGGTGGATCAATGGGATAGTTTTCCAATATCACCCATCGATCACTTACATTAAGACATAGCTTGTTGACATATTAGGTAGCTTAAAATCCTTCACCATCCAAAGCCGAAGTGCATCAAAATCCCGATTTAGAGGGGGTTAGACTAGGTCATCATGTGAGTGGTTCTCCTCAGGGCTACCCAACCCATGGAAGGAATCCCGTGTGTTGGATGATCATCAATAAGCTCAAGATGTAACTACCTCCGTGGGGTGAAGGTAACCATAGTGACAAATCATAGGACAACACCCTATAGAACTAGTTGTGGGCATAAGTTGGTTCTCTACCCCACATTTCTCTAAACAACTCTGTGTACGGGGATCAAGTTCCATTAAGTAAGAAGTCTCTTGTAAGGCCATCGAAAATAGCAGATCTAGGATTTTTTTGAAGATTTATATCACCTATAGGCTAAAGGTCATTTTTTCTTTGATAGAATGTGTTTACTTGAATTAGAGTAGCATATTAAAATTGTTAGTTTGCACTTGCACCACTGCACTAGTGTTTTCTTGTTGTTTGTTACTCTATTCTCATATCATTCCCCTTTAGTCTATTGAGTCATCATTGCGCCCCTAGGCATTTTTGGCGGGGACTTAGTGGCCTTCATCCCCATTTTCCTTTAGGACATCTTAATACTCCCTATTGAGTTAGAGTTCATCCTCCTAGTCCTGAATTGAATCCCCATACTGACTCTAGTTCTTATGATTCTTGTAGTTCTTCCTTTGATTCTGTGTCTTCCAAACCCCATATAACCACCATGTCAGTCACCAACGTGGGTATGGGAAACCAAGGTGGTAAGCAAGGTAACCCTATAGGCAGAACCTCTACCATTATGGTCACTAATATTCCATTGCTCCCTTATATGGATAGTTTTAGGCTTCCTTATTTTATCCAACTCTCTAACTATCCTATTCTCCATGACCCCAATTGGCCTAGTATGCCTACCAAACTTCCTTCTGCCATCCCCAAGTTCGAAGGTAATCCTAGAGAAGATTCCACAAATAATTCTCGCTCTTTTCATATGTGTTGTTGATCTAATTCCATCATTGAAGACTCCATTCGTCTTCGCCTTTTCCTGTGCACCCTTACTATAGCTACTGCCAAATGGTATGTGGACCAAAAACATGCCTACCATTCCACCTTCACAACTCTCACCAAAGTGTTTCTATCCTATATTCATCTACCTCTCCGACATGAAACAGGTACCAAACTCTTGACTTCTTTTTCTCAAACTTCTACCACCCGCCTTTCTAACCAAGAATGGTGCAGAAGGAGGAGCATGTGTAGGGCCCCTAAATTTGAAGACTCTGTCTATATGGATTGGTTCCTTAGAATTATTTTTTCCCCCATAGGTAAGGATGTCGCCTCTCAATTCCCCTAGTCTGAGGAAGAAGTGCTCTAGATAGCTTTGAAATATGACCTGATCTATACACAGTCAGGTTATGTTTATATTATCCCTCCCAATCTGCCTCAGACCAATGTTCCTAATGCACCAGGATAATCTCATGTTGCTGATGGTATCATTGGATCTATCTCACACCCTCAACCTCCACCATATCCTAAGCCTCACATGAGTTATGGTCAACCTGAGGGGGGGACCAGTTCTCCTTACACCTATCCCCCTCCTGATCCTTCGTGTGTCAATAGTTACCACAATACCACCACTTCATATTCATATCCCCATCCGCATCAGGCTATTCTAGGGCCATTTGTTGCTCCACCTAGTTATCCAAATGTTGTCGCGAGTCCTTTATATCCTTATGCACTGCCCAACACTCTAGCCCCATCGGTACTAGTGCCCTAACCCCCCATGCCTCCATCTCTGCCACAACAGCAACCACCTCCTCAAGGTCAAGTGTATGGTCAGGAGAGTACAACTAATTCCCCTAAGCCCAAGCAAAGGAATAAGGGGAAATTTAAGCAAAACCATCCATCTCAAGGCAAGCAAGGAAACCATGGTCCACCACCTAATGCCCTTAAGGGTGACTAGCCTAATCGCGCAACCCAGCAACAAGGATAACAACCCAAGAAAAATAAGGCTCTTCATATGAACAAACCTTGTGCCTTTTGCAAAGTATTTTTCCATTATACTCACGAATGTCCCCTTTTACCTCAGATACACCAAGCATAGGAAGCTCAAGCAACTGCTTCTAGATGACCTCATCCCATTTCTCCACCTCCTCCCACTCCTGCTTCATCACAACTGGCTATGCTTACAAATCCTTTTCCACATCAAGGATATGTAGGTGCCCAACCCACAAAGGGTAATGCATCTCCTCAACCTTCACTATATGGCTAGAAAAATTACTATATACTTATGATGAATTCCGAAGAAGTCAATACAAAACAAGTCAACCTCCAGACTCGGTGGTGCCAATATGACAAGCCACTTGCAAAGTCAATGACTGATTCCCAACCCAAAGTTTCCACTAAGCCTTTGTTGTCACCAAATGGAACCTTACAAATCCCTCTACCTAAATTCAAGATTGCCCCCAAGATCCCAAAAGGTCCATTACATCAAAATGTTGTTTCTTCTAGAGTTTCCCATACTTACAATATAGTAGATGACTTGGCACAGTCTCCTGTTTCCATGACAACTTTGGAAGTCCTCCAAACATGTTTATCCCAATGGAAATATCTACTATATTCTTTAAGCATTGTGAATCCCTCTGACGATCTACTAATTGTCTTTGACATTGACCAAGCGGAGCATCCCCCCTTCCTTCATCGATTTCCTTTCAAATATCAATCTCCATAAAGAATGCCATGGTCGAGTGGTGTATCATAAACGAAGGCAGCTCCACATGTATGATGGCCACTAGTGTTTAGAAGTAACTCGGTTCCCCTGACTTATCCCCATCCACTATCACTCTTCATGCTTGGGATGGTCATCCCTCACAGCCCCTTGGTTTATATTAAAACTTTCCCATTACTATTGCCGAGAAGGTTGTCTTGATTGATATTGAAGTCAATTATGCCCCATTATATTATAACATATTGTTGGATCATAGTTACAATTATGTCATGTCTGTTGTCGTATATGTTGTCTTTCACAAGATGTGCTTTCCTCATAATGGAAAGATCGTAACTATCGAACAATTGACTTACTATGACCCTCATTCTCACACATATCCTTAGACCACTATCTCATTAATGACTGGAAATAATACTATCACTTCATTTACCAATGTGTCTCCTAGAGTCTATAAATATTCCATGCTGTTTGGGGCTTATCATGGCCCACCACCTACCACTTCTAAGCCTAGATCATAAGGTGTTTGCATGCTTCAAGCATCACGTGCCCCAAAAAGCAGTTTAGTGTGCCTTCACAATAGTCAGCCCCTCCTCAACCTCCTGCTCCCAACTCAACCTAGCCTTTAGGTATAATTCGTACATGCCCATTTCCTTGTCCTGGTATCTCTCCCGGTCCTTTTCAGCCCAGAACCATTCCCCCATGTCTTAACCATCCAGGAGTAGTTCCCAAAGTTCATTACCCTTCTGGTTAGATACCTTCCTTATTCCCGCCACTAAGAATTCTTTCTACCCCTGTTATGGCTACGTTGAGATTACCTAACATTACCTTCGGGATCCTAGTATGGTACATTGATCCTCCCTCAAACACTCCTCCTAATCAACTAAAACGTTACACAACTTTGACCCTGGTTCAACCTATTGTTCCTACCCCTTACTTTTCTTTAGTTCCACAACAACCTCAACAAGAAAGCACTCCTGTTGCGGAAGCATCTGGTGAGGGGAGCAAAGCCCAAAAAAAGGGACCCAAAGAGAAGGCACCCCAAGCAACTCTCGCTCCTCCTAATGCGCCAAAGCCTTCTCCTCCATGCGCTTTTTGTGATGCTTTTGGGAATTCCACCAATAATTGTCTTGAGCTCCCTCATATCAATAATTTGGTACTCGATACCTTTCATGAATCTAACATTTATGAGGTCCATGTCACCTTACCTGAGTCCACGAATAGAACAAATACTTATGCACAAATCTCCCTTGTACTTTCTGTGATAATTATGGCCATTATTCCCATAACTATCCTCGTCTCAAAATTTTTGTGATACACTTCAACTGCTTCGTAAGTTAAATGTTGCCAATAGTGATTCCACTTCCCCTTTGTCTACGTGTTCTAGTCCCACTGTTATGCTAGAACAGGAGGTTTCCCAACCCACCATTTTGAATCACCCTCTTAAATTGAGATGAGGGATAATTCCGCCCCTGTTCTCTACTTGTCTTCATCCATGGGATTGATCTATTAGGACTCTCTTTATGTTTCCTATTGTGATTCGATCAAACCTTCTTTGGCGAAAAATTTGGTCTCAACATCGGTAGATGTTACATATACTATTCATCTGTATCCCCTTTTTGATGATGCACGTGTGAAACTTGTGCCTTATGAAGATGCCTCAAGTAGCTATTCTTCATCATGTGGTCTCTCTTCCTCTCATCCTCCCATATTTTATTCTGATGAATACATCATGGAAGCCATCACAACCACTGATTATACTTTGGATGATATGCACCATCATGCGTACTTCCTTTCGTAGCAAACCTGTGATCAATATGATATGGAATCCAAAGACTTCATCTATGGTGAGGTTGACTGGTTCAAAAATCCCATTCTTGCACAAAATGCTTTTGAAGAAGGAAACATGGCTAACATCTCCCCTACCATCAAAATTACCATTTCAAATAAACTAGGGATTGAAGAAAATATCACCTTAGGGGCACTATGAAACCTAGAATAAATTGATGCTTATATTAAGTTATTCAAAGAATTTTGTGATGATTTGTCCTGGTCTTATTTTGAGATGCCTGGACCTGATCATGCCATTTTTGAACATCACATCAAAACTTGGCCTTATTCCACACTTGTACACCAAAATAAAATATCTATCCTTCCTTCTAAACAACTCTGCAAGCATCATCTTCCCCCCAATTATTTGATGAAAGGCATGACTCCCAAAATCCGCACCACTACTGTGATTATAGACCGTGTCTCCAGTCTCTCCAATTCATGAATCAGGATGGTCGTACACTTTGCACGAGCACCTGGTATATAGTGACACTCTAAAAACTCTCCTATATGACTCCCATGAGGCAACACTAGATGTATCTCCCCCACCAACCCAAGGGTGGAAATCTTGTCAAAAGGTATATGTCCTAGATAGTGATCTCGATCTTATGCCCCTATACCATAAAGGCCTCCTCCTCTAGGTCCCAATAACTCACAATCCTTGATAATGGTGGCTCACCATCCCTCATCAATGGGTTCTCCAACAAGTTGAGCAACTAATATCTTGCCATAGCCCCTTTGATTACTTGCTTCCCACGAATCTTAGCATGAAGAGTATCAAATTCTCATTATCATCATACTGGCTTTAGCGCTACCATACCTACAAAATACCATCATTTTTTTTTAGTTCAGAGTCAAAATCATATACTTCTAGTTCATAGCCCAGCTCAAAAAGGACCCCCATACTTGTTTTCCCTTCAGTCTAAAATATAGTTTTTCACTTCAAAACTACGTTGGATGCACTTTTTTCCCTAGTTCCTACATTCCAGAATGTAGAAAAGGGGAAAACATATGTGTTGTGACTGTGAGGAAAGGAAAGGGTTTCCCCCACTAGGTTGAAACCCTACTCTAAAAATTTAATCCACTCAAATTGAAGAGTAAGGTTATACCACCTACGTGAAGCTTGCAAATTCAAATTCTAATGGTCTATTTTTCTGCTACGATATTCTCAAGATTTAGGGCCTTCTCCTCTCCCAATTTTCCAACAACTCACTATTAAAATGAATTGAAGTTGGGGGCTAGAAGCCCTTTTATAGGAAAAACCCTAGTTTTTTCTGTCACCCATTGCGACCAAACCTTAGCTCGGTTTGATGAACCGTCAACACCGTTGGAAAGCTCTCACCAAGTACTATAATGTGTTTCTTCTTTTTTCTTTGTAATTTAACACTTCACTAGGAACCTGTTACTTCCATAAGGTCTCGCTTTGCTACCCATTAAAATTGAATTTCTTCATAAGAGTTGCTCGTACTCTGGTACCACTATACCTTTTCACTCGCCGACTCACGTGTCAATATTTTTTTTGAGTAACAATTATTTACTCATGTTTTTATGGTCCCCTTCAAGCCTCTCGTATATGGAAGCATTATTGAGTCACCCTTGTTCAGAGCATCAGATATGAGTCACCCTTGCATCCATGGAGTCTATTTCGAGGCCCCCTTGAGTCTAATTATGGCATTTCATCCATATTTGTGTCACATTCATACTATTGTGCTCATATTTGGACTCCAATTATACTTATACGTCTTTGAAAAGCCTCCATCTGAGTAATTGAACATCCCCTATGGAATCGATTCAGTTTCTTCCAAGTCAATCATGCATACCATGCTCTGACAAGGGAAGTCATGAGTTCGCCTCTCATCTTATCTCCTTCCATCATCATCAATGGTGTCAGTCCATTAGTCACATTACTATGATCCTCATGCCTTTGTTCATGAATCCTCATTGCCTCAACTTTGGCGGGCCCTCTTCTATTGACTTTAGCACATTTATTCCAAGATAGTGGTCTAGAGGTTGGTGTACCTTGGTTCCAACTTTCATCATTGTTCGGTGCCTCAGATCAACCAAATTGAATCATCATTTCCCTTTCAATTGGTTGTTTCTCGAGTGCTTGACTCCATCTCTTTATCACACAATCGAGAATCGTACACTTGATGGTCCAATGATCCAATAGATTCTACCAACATTTCCTGGGTGTGTGTGAGATGTTCTAGATCTCATGAGGGGGTGACCCTTTAGGTAGCCCCTCACATGCATGAATCTCAACAAGTCATGATCCAGCCTTAGATGCAGTTACACATATTTGATCGTTTCAGTTTCAACCGCTTAGAACACCCACAACATGCATGCCTCCTTCATACAGTCCATTCAGATCTTCACAGTCCTTTCTTATTCAACAGGGCTTCTTTGGTTGTGATTCCCCCTTAACATGTCATATTAAAGGGCATTATGTCTCTTGTATTTAGATCAACATATGTTATTCTATTTAGTCCTGAACTCTTTTTTCGAGGCACATTATGTATATGGGACTCATTATATCATTATATCATGTTCTATCCCATTGATGCCAGCATATCACGTATCACGTATCATGTACTTTGTAGTAAAGTCCCACATTATTGCGAACACCATTATTATGTGTACTCATTTATCTCAGTTGGTATGAGTATGCCTCCCCCACCTCATTTGAGACCATGTACTCCAAAATAAAAGGAGACTTATATCAATTTAGTAGTTCTCGCCCCCTCCATTTATTTATCCTTCCTTGCATTGCTTCAACTATCCCTCTCTCTCTCGAACTCCCCTTTGGTGTCTCATGGAAGTGTAACCTACAATGTATTTTGGTCATACAATTTTCTCCTAACGCTCGTACGTTGGGGGGCAATTTTTTATCACCTAAAAAATGATCACCTAGCCATTTCTAACCAGGTGGATCAAAATACACCATGTAGGAATAATTTTACCATAGTAAAATCACTTTTACCATAGGAAATAATTTAGCAAAAAAAATTTATTAAATTATTTCTGATTAAAATTAAAAAACACCATGAGAATAATTTGATAAATAATTAATTATTTATTTTTCTCTAGGAATAATTATTAAATCATTATTTGATAATTATTCCTTGTCACATTTGACTAAATCACTTTGGAATAATTAAATAAATCACTATTTATTTATTATTCCTTATTCTTATTTTTGGAATAATTGTTAAACCATTATTTAATAATTATTTGAAATTCACACTTTTCTTAATTCTCACAAAAGTAATTAATAAATCATTTTATTTGTTAATTACTTCAATCGTTTCTAAATAAATATATTTTACCATTTTAAATATCTTTTCCCTCTCCATAAAATATAATAAAGTATTCCTAATGGTTATATTTTGATTTGGTAAATAATATTTTATTATTTTCCAATTCCTAATTTATCTCAATACTTTGTTATAAATAAGAGGGTTTTTTATTCATTCTTCACTATAATCAGTATCGTCATCAACATTATGATCTCACAACATGGGAGCTCCCACTTGATTTCCATATTGCTTTTGTTTTGTCTACATATTTGAGAGAGAAGAACAAGATCACTAAAGCACATGGACATCAAAAGTACCCATCCCACAAAGGGGGGTTTATAGACCCATGTTGTATATCTTCTTCACCAGGTGTTTCAATAAAATTATTATTCATTTGAAGTCTTTTTATTGGGTTATTACACTTATTTTTACTGCTGCTATATGTTTTGGGCCTGCAGCAGATATTTTCTTATGGGGTTTTATCATGTTTTATTGCATATTTGAAGCATAGAAGCAACCACATTTTGTTGTTAGGGTCACTTGTCACCAGTGACTTAAGTGAAGCATTTTTGGTACACTTTTCTGAAATATTTACGATAACATGTATGTCTCTTGATGTAAAGGTCATAAAAAGACCCATGTTGTAATTATTGTAAAATTTGTTCATCTATGAGTTATTGGGATCAAGTCATGCTATGTATGTAATCCCATTATTTTGGGTGATTGATTCGAAATTTTGGTCAAATGTGTAACCCCAATATGATGGGTAATTGATTAGAGAGTCATTAATTATAGGAGAGGTCATATGAATAGGAATATGCTTTATTAATAAAGTCTTGTACTTTTATTACATATCTTTAGAAGGTCCAACATATGCATAGGGGAAGCATGGTTAGTATGTAGACTTCATGATTCATATCAATAGATCAAACTTACAATATTGAGCTCTAAAAAGGGAAGTACTTCATTCAACCTAGTTCAACCCTTTTCCGTTATTGTTAACTAGGGAGAGAAGACTTGGTGTTTGCAAGTGTATGCAGGTGATTTCCAAACGCCAAAGAGGTTTCCATCAAGTCCAATGGGGGAGATTAAATAATAAACATAACAAGAGATAAATCAAAGTCTACTAACTAGCAATATAACCATCCACCAAGATCCAAGTCAACCCTCCAAGATACAAGAAAAAGCATCCTTCAATGATATCCACAAAAAGGTCTACAATAAGATTTGTCATAGGTATTCAAGAAGGCTGAAATTTATCCTCTGTATAAGCCTCAGAACTCAGATGATTCCAAAAAATTACTTCCTCAGAACTTCACACTATGTCATAGGCACTTTTCACTTTTCCATAGAGAAATATCTCTCATAAAATAGTCCAAAAATCAACCTCCTTTGATTGCTAGATAGAGTGGATATCCTCCTTCTTATTTCGACCTAATACACCTTGTCTTCTTCGAATAGAATACAAATATGTGTTGATATGAAGTGTGTTATTTAAGGTATATGAATAGGCTACTTATAGCCTTCCAATCATGTGAATGAGTGACTCTAATGGGCATCCGGACAAGTCTCATGGAGAGCTAACTTGGTCACTTCTAGAGGAAAATTAAAAATTAAAATTTTCATTTTTCCCGCTCTTAAAGATCTTTCCTTATAAAATTTTCTTTTGAAAATATAATTTATATTTTTATCATTTCACGTACAAATGAACATTATTAAGACTAGCCATAGGTACCAAATTCAACGCTCCCTCTTAGCTAGGGAGGTATTCATATTAATTATCTAGATGTTCTATATATACATTATCTCTCTAAGGAAAGATACAACTCATTGATAACATCGTCATCTAGGTCAACACCCTTGACCTACATCAACATCATCAGTAGGCATGACAACCCATGTTAACACTCCTAACCAATGGTACTCACTCAAATAGTTGCCATGATTTTGTGGTCACCTCACCTCATGGTACTCCAACTATTTCAAGGTTTCCATCACCCATGGTTAAACCCTAGGGAAACCCATTTCCAAAATCCAAAAGCCTTACATTAGTCCATGATGTTCAAGAGGCTCCCACTCCATGAGTGTCTAGGCGTCAGGGACAATTCTATCCAAAATGATTTATCCTCATGTTATCTCATTAACAGTCTCAGATATGCTCCTATTGTCACTAATATTCTGATTCGTGCCCTTATTATCCACCAATCAATAGTTTAGGACATTCTCATATTTTCACCAACAATATAAGTCATGCCCCAATTGATTTCCCATCAATACTCCCTCTCACTTATACATGGGTTCTCCATAAGTCCAAGCTTGTCTATGAGGTATACAAAATTCACCCAATACATATGCTTTGTGATAATGTCAGTTGTCTACTCATCAGTGAGAATATACTTGAGCCTCACTGCTCCCTTATATACCATATCAAAAATATAGTGGTACTTGAAATCAATCTACTTCATCTTGTCATGAAACATAAGAAGGTATGTCAGCTTCACATAGCTTTGGTTGTCACAGAGTAACACAGTCGGTTCCAGGATCTCGATGAACAATCCAGAGAGTAGATTACAAGGCCATACTCTCTGACAACATGCCAAACAAGTTTCATTATACTTTGATTTTGTAGTTCTAAGTGCGACATATGTCTACTTCCTACTCATCCATGATATCATAACATAACCCAAACTGAAACATACACCATGTGTACTCTTCCCGTCATCTACACTCCATGCCTACAATGATATCACATGAATCAAAACATGTATTAAATAGATATCAATAGTACCATGCAAATATATCAATATATGCTTTGTCCCAATCTAATGCTCATGTCTCAGTTCCATCTAGAACTGGCTCAAAGTGTTCGCTGCAAAGAAAATGTTTGGTCTGGTATTAACCAAATACATCAATGATCCCTTCAAATTTTAATATGTACATGGATCTACCAAATAGATTCAGGATATCTTAGCTTTCTTAGATTCATCAGACTAGGATTTTCCATATACTTTCATTCCATCATTCCCAACTTCGAAAGGATCTTGATGATATGTTTTCCTTTCCCGAGAAGGATTTCACTAGGTTTTTTCCGTACTTCCAATCCAAAATAGTAATGCATAAAGACAAGATCCTTCATTTCAAACTCCAAGGCCAAATCACTCTTACACTAAATAATCAGTTGATCTACACCTATCAGGAACAAATCATCAACATAGAGTAGTAGCATCACAAGCTCACTTTTTACAACCTTGATATAAAGGTTTGGATCAATAGAGACTAAGTATCATCAAATATCCATCAATTCTAGAATACCAAACTCTCGGTGCTTTCTTATGTCCATACAAGACCTTCTCCAGTCTATATACATGATATTCTCTCGCATGAACCTCAAACTTTGTGGTTTCTCTATTTACACCTCTTGCTCAATGGCATCATTGAGGAAATCAGTCTCCAAATCCATCTAATGTAACCTCCATCCCATAAATTAAGAAAGATAAATAAGAAATTTAATCATGGTGTACCTGGAAAATAGTGCAAAAACATCATCATAATATTCTCCCTCTTTCTAGTAGAACCCCCTAGCCATGAATCTTTCCTTTTATTTGTCAATTCTCCCATTTGTTTCATGCTTGGTCTTATATATCCACACTGAGGTTAGTAGAGACTTTCCTTCAAGTTTTTGAACAATCTTCAAGACACTATTCTTGATAATAGATTGGTATTCTTCCCTCATTTCATCCTTCCAAACTTGTTGGGTGGGTGCTTACTTGAAGTTGGAAGGTTCATAATCAATCAACTTAGTCATTAAAGTTGCATAACCATAATAAACCTTAGGTCCCTAGTATTCCCTGAAGGTGTCTCATGGAGTCGCATGTCCTTCTATATCCTACAAAGTATATTTGAGCCAAGATGGTATTTTTCTCTTTTCTGGAAAACCCACATGATCCAACATTTCATAAGGTCCCTCTGACACTTCTTCATGATCCTCAAGATGACTTGATGATGTGGGAGGACCTGTAACTTCTTCTTTGGGATCCACATACTTCTTTTCTTCATCTTAGTGTCTGAGTTCTCTTCTCCGGATTTCTAATAAGTGACATATTCATCAAAGTCACATCCCTACTTACTTCAACTTCTCATTTCCTTGGAACATAGATCATAAAGGATTTTGATGACTCACTGTACCAAAAATATATCCCCTTATTCTCCGAAGGCTCTAACTTATTTCTCTTAACCTTGGGTACGAGTATGAACAATGGACAACCAAATATCCTCATATGATCAACCTATTGCTTCTAATCGGTGAACACTTCTTCAGTGACCTTATCCTCTAAAATTTAACAGGGACTTCTATCCAAAACGTAGACAATTGTCCTGGTTGTTTCTCCCCACATGAACATTGGTACATCTTGATCATGTGTCATTTCCTTCATAGAGTCTTCAATAGATCTATTATTTCTTTCAGCTACTACATTTTGTTGAGGATTATATTGAACTATTGACTCCCTCTTACTCCAAGCTTCCTTATAGAAGTAAATGACTTCCTTGGAGGTGTATTATAATCCATTATATGATCTTAGAATCTTTATTTTATTCCTTATCAGGTTCTCCTCTTCATATTTGAATTGATGGAACTTCCTAAAAACTTCATCCTTTGACTTCATAAGATATATCCAAGTCTTGTGATAGAAGTCCTCCATAAAGGATACATACTAAAGTGTGCCTCGAAGAGATTTCATCGACATAGGACTAAACACATATTAGTGAAATAGACCCAAAATCTATTTGGATCTATGTTCACTACTTGGAAACGGTTTCTTAACATTCTTTCCAAGATCACAACCCCTATATACATCTTTATTATCCATCTACAAATCTGGTACACCAGAAATAATCTTCTTCAAAGTTGCAAGTTTCTATAATGAAGGTGTGTATATCTCCTATGCCATATCTCACTGGGATTAATATCATTATGCACTAAAACTTGGGAAGGTTAACCCAGGATTTTATACAACCTTCATGAATCCTAATAACCCTAATAGAGCTTATACTAGAGCCCTTGTCCAACATAAGGACCTCCCATCAATGAAAGCTAATATATTTCCTTTATCTTCTAAACATGAAATTGAAACCAAATTCTTTTTCATACTTGAAACATAGAGTATGTTCCTTAAGTGACCACTCTCACCTATTTCCAACTCAAGATATGTTTCACCAATTCCTTTGACTACATAGTTGTTGTTGTCCTGAAGCTCCACTTTTTGTGCCAATCATCTTTCCATCATACTTGTAATATGATCTTTCTCCATTGTCTTATGTCTTGAAGCTCCATTTTCCATCAGCCACATATTTTTTAATCTGCAATAGATCCTGCAAGTGCGAAATAATAGAAGTGGTATTTATCTCTTCCAACTTTGGGTCTCCTGGAATTTTCTTCAAACTCTTTCATGGTAGCATGTTGCTTCCCTCTTTTATTCCTATCACTGAATATTTCAGGACAATGGGATTTATGTGACCAAACTTATTGCGATTGAAAATTTTAATTTATGACATATCTTTCTTACTTTGAGGATTAGTTCTTCTATTGAAAAAACTCTTCTTCTTTTGAAAACCAGACTTCTTTCTTCCTCTAGATTTCTTGGAATGAGTTGCATATGATTGGGAATATTCTTCTTCTTTTGAATTTCTTCCTCTAGACAAAAGTCTTGATTTTTCTTGAGAAAAAGTTTCACACAATTCTTCCAAACTTGGAGCTTCCTTTTTCCTGCTTATAACTACTATAAACGAATCCCATGACAATGGTAGTCAATTGAGTGTACGAATCACAATCTATTTGTCAGTCACAATTTCACCAATGACTTATAATTGATCTCTTAGTTCATATATCCTCATAAAATATGAATCCACTATATCATTCTTTGTCATTCTAATATCACAAAACATTTCTCAAACTCATGACTTTTCCAAAATTGTTGATGGTATACAGACTAGTTAGGGCATCACACATCTTCTTTAGAGTGTCAAGATTTGATATGTATGGAATCAGATGATCCTTTATGGATTCCACAATGATGCCCATGGAAATTATGTCACATTTATTGTTTCATCTGTATGTCTAGTCACCTTTCCATGCACAATTTCCAAAATATATCCCTTGCAAGAATTAGGTTGACTCTTGTCTTCCAAGCTCTTTAGTTAGTAGCCCCTTCTAACTTGTCTTCTGATTTCATGGTAGAAGCCATGGATATAACTTAATTGTACATCTAGGGTTTCTTCAAAGTGATCTCAAAATAGGACTTCTTCAAGAGTGATCATTGTTCTTTTTCCTCCACTAAAGATATGATACAATGTTGATTTTTCCTATACAATAGATTTAATTACTTTATCTCTAAACTATGATAATTACTTCCAATTATACATATGTTGTTTAGCACAACTGTGTGATCATTAAGTAATTATACTCCAAAAATTCAACACCATAGACAATAGAATGATACAAATCACGAATGCACAAAGATACAACAACATTTTATCCTATGAAAAACCACAATGGCCGAAAGACCGAGCCAACCTTTACTTAGAGAATCAATGCAACTCTTTACTAACTAGCAAGATGACCATCAGGCCAAGAGCCAAGTCAATCCTCCAAGATCAAATACAAATATCCTTCAATTATGTCCACAAAATGGTTTGCAATAATATCTATCATAGGTCTTGAAGGGGGCCAAAATTCATCCACTATCTCAGCCTCGGAACTCAGATGATGTCACAGAATTACTGCGTTTGAACTTTGGACTATGCCACATGAAC
Organism: Pinus tabuliformis; assembly: GCA_031772625.1. Lineage (NCBI taxonomy): Eukaryota > Viridiplantae > Streptophyta > Pinopsida > Pinales > Pinaceae > Pinus > Pinus tabuliformis. Next base: position 656,872,214 of record CM062808.1, read on the forward strand.
TTCGCACTATGCAACAGAGAAATATATCTTAGAAAAATGTCCAGAACTCGGCCTCCTTGGACTAATATAAAGTGGGAATATATTCCTTCTAATTTCGACCTAATACACTTTGTCTTCCTCACATAGAACAAAGATATATTTGTTGATCCAAAGTGTGTACTTAGAGCGATACAAATAGACTACTTAGAGTGTGTACTTAGAGCGATACATGGGAAATCAACATGTCTAGTGGACGGTCGACTTGGTCACTTATGGAGGTGAATACAAAATTCAAATTTTCATTTTTCCTGTTGTTGAAGATCATGCTTTATAAAATTTTCTTTTTAATACAAAATAATTATTTTTCTTTTTCTTGCAATCATGAAGAACATGCTTCATATAATTTTTTTTCGCAAATATAATTTATATTTTCATCATTACAAGTACAAATGAATATTATGAAGACCCACCATGGCTACAAAATTCAACATAAAGAATCTTCTGATAAGATCAAACAATGAGCTCACTTCTTTGGTTGATATTCAACCGAAGACATAGTCAATAAATGAAATAACTAAAACCTTGATGCTAAAGATTCGTCACTATGGCATAAGAATAAAGATATTTAATTATCCAATTTATTTATTTATGATTTTAATTTTATACTCTTACAATTCCTTTATAATATATATATATATATATATATATATATATATACTTTTACAAGAGTTTTTGGGTGATTTTTATCCTTAGCATAGGCCTACAGAGGTCAGTGTTGGTACCAATATCATTCATACGCTAGTGTGACATCATATTGCTACACATTTTCAATCTCCTCCTATGAGTGACATGCCAGTCACTCAGACTAGTATACCCCCCATGGTTGATGTTAGTACTACACTCCCTAAGAAACACTGGACAAAATGTACATAGGATGCTAACAACAACATTACACATTTTGAAGCATGTTTTCCTAGATCTAACCATGTCACTAGCATAGGATCACTACCAATTACTTTTTTGGTAGACGATGAGTGCATCTCTATGAAAATATAAAAGATTCCAAGTATTTAAGAAGTGTTTTAATTATTATTAACAATCTAATTGAAATTTACGTATAATGTGTGATTATTTTAAACGAATGATAATATCATTTTGCAGGAAATTATACATTTTATAAACAAGTGAATGACTTGAATCCATATATATTTGAGCCTGCCATATGCTTAGGGTGAAATTTCCAAAGTTCCAAGTTAAAAGATGAGCTCATTATCAAGTTGGTAGCCATGTTGGGTAATGGTTCCTTCAGAAACTCCAAAGTCACCTCAAAAGTAGGAAAATATTTAAAATATCTACAAGACCAATATAGGGTTCATATTAAGAAGAACACTAGGTATGAGGGTCCTCCAATGATTCCAGAGAGGGAGTGGAAGGCCATCCTGGATGATGCAAGAGAGAAGCGAGACTAAAAGAAAGGAAATACACCACCGAGATCAGCAAGGTATGTGACATTTCAAATAATGGAATTATGATGCTTTATGATCATTGCAACATCTAATTACGTACTTGTAACTTTTTAATATAGGCTCAGAGATACGTCCAAAGACACAAAAGCCAAAATTGAAAAACATGGGCAACACAAACTTGTCCTGAGTGGTTACTCCAAATTAGCTACACGAATTGTAAGTATAAAAAAATCAATTACATCCAAATCATAAATTGTTAAAAATTTTAATTTAATTGCATAAAAGAAGAAAATTTCATTTTTTAATGCAAAATTGCAAGGGTTGGAATTCAATGAATCTTAAAAAGAGTAATACCTCAAGCTTTATTACAAGCACAAATATCAAGACATGGTTGAACACAAAAGAAGCTTCGGGAAACAAAATTTTCTAACACTCCCATCAACACAAAGGTACATAAAATCAACGAAGAATACTTATAATTTATTACTTGTACAATCTATTGATTATTATTTTTGGCAATAAAACAATGTGTTTTCTTGTTTTAAGTAAGCAACCAACAAAGAGACACAACCTAGTGCCAATGGAGTGGCACCAAATGAAGTCGGTGTGCAACTCGGTAATGGACATATTTCATGTGCTATTAAAAACATAGTATCTATTGTAAATAAAAATATTTAATTTCAAATGGTATATTAATTATAATATTTCTTGTTTCAACTCTAGAGCATGCATAGGATGAGGATACACAAGGAGAGGAACATATAGCATAATCTGAAAGTACTCCACTTGCCCCTACAACTGATTCAAGTAAAGAACACTCTAATGATATTTTTATTAATGAAATGTTTTTACTAATAATAAAAAAGATATCACTTTAACATTTATTTCTTGTTGTAGTTGATGATCCACCCCTCTTGCAGTAGCCTCAACGATGTCATGAGTACACGACCTGGTCATTAATGAGAGATGCAGGGGCCACAAGAACCAAAGGGGAAGATGCTAATGATGATGTCATTTATGAATTCTTTTAAAAAATGAAGAAAATGAAAAATAAATGATTGTACTACTTATATCATTAGAAACATCACATACCATATTATGAAAACATATTTTTTATGATAAAATTTATTGAGATAAGTTTTTTGTGTCTATGATTAATGAATTAATGATATAGCTTAATGAATGAATGATATATTCTTCTTTATCTACAAAACCACATATGTTTCTTTATGATTTTTTGTTTCATCAATGTCTACGCATGAAACCTAATGTGTTGATTTCAACTATTTTCTAGTAGATAGATTGGGTACTAGGGAATTGAGAGTGATGTGAGTGGGGAGGGTCCTTAATATCTTCCACCTTCACGCGGTTGGCCTTGTTTAGTATAAAATAAATTAAGATTTTGATCATCTTGGGGAAAACCTCCCTCAATCCAACATAGCAACAACAAAGTCAATGTTAACTTCATTGTTACTCTGTCAAATCGAGGGATGCTTGCTCGAAGATTAAACTGCTTTGATAAATTATTCTCAAAACCAAGAGGAGCTCACTCATATATTCATGCACTTGACTCTTTTTAATAGTCATAAAAAAATTTGTTAATTTATTTTATTATTTTGATGATTTTTTTATGTACCTTTAACACAAATTGTGTCAATTGTAGGTATTTTTATTCTGAATTTACCTATTGTTATCCCAAGTTTGACATCAAATCAGTTGATATGGATATTTACTAGTGCATTTCAGGCATTTTATAGAAATTAAGAAAAAATTTATTGTTTTTTCATCTAACTTGTTCATGAGTCTTCTACATTGAATACCTTCTCTTGTCTGATATAGATAATACCTTTTTCTACATTGATATATCTAGTCACACTCCTTGTAAACTTGCATTTAAGAGACAAACTCAGAATGAGAGAAGCTCTTCTTTTCTTGAATATTTCTTTCTTATTCTTAGCATGATAGATTGAGTTTTTGGATATAGGACTTCTTCTTGAACATGTATTTGAGGTTCAACCCTGTACCCTTTAGCTTTGTACAACATTGAATTTATTGCCTTATGTTTTGAACCCATGACTATGGAAGATATAGAATTATAATTAGGAAGTTCATGAATTTCTAGAGCATATGAGAAATTGTTTTGATCTAGAAATAGTGTCCATGTGTCATTAGTTTTCCTTAAATATTCTTCTACAAGTATTCTAACCAAGTGATGGTATAATATTCTTTCGATATTCTTAGGTTGTTTATGAATATCCTCGTCCATTTTCTCTATTTTATTGCATAAGTAAAATAGTAAATTTATTTTCTTTCTTGCTTGGAAATGTAATAATAAGTTGGTATGCTAGAGAAAAACAAGCCCATACCTGCCTTCACATGTAATATACTTCTGGATTATGAACATAACACATCTCCACTTTACCTTCAATACTAGCCAAGAAACTCCTTCCACCCAATTAAGATTATGCTCAAGCCTTGAATCTTGAACTTGTTCATAAGTTAGCCTTGAAATAAATATTTTCACTCATTTTTCCTTAGATCCTCTAGTTAGGACCCTAGACACCTAAACAAAAATCAAACACACAAGACTAATGCTAGGAAAGCATCTTTATCATAATATGCTAAAGACAGATGCTAACATTAAAAGGAGAGGAAAAAATGTTAGACAAGCCCAAAAATAGACATCGTGGTATAGAGATATTAACCATACACATGGAATATATAATGCATGGCTTCACAAAGTTGGCGTATAATTTTTTTTAGGAAAACTACAAAATGATATTTATAAATCATGGAAAACAAAATAGTAAATACGAATTATTTGTAAAATCCTCAAGAATATTAAAGAGAAAATTGAGATAAATGACAAGTAATGGCATAATGCAATCAATTATTATTATTGGTGAACTTTGATGATACATGTTATCCGATGTGGGTTACCATTTTCTATCTTGTTTATTGGTGTTGGATAAGGCTTATTAAGTATTCAAAATAGTTTTGTTGGTATTTTTATTTCTTTATCCTCCTAGAACAAGTTTTTTCATTAAGTTATTTAAGGTGACCTAAGTTAAGCTCCCTCACTTATTTTTTATTGAAAATAGGACACTAGAAAAACTTTTTTTATCTATATCTAATTTTCCAAGTTTGCTTGCTGCACAAGGAAATGAGCATATGTATATTGGTTGAATGATATGAACATGATCGCTTAGTTGGAAAAATCAAATAAATTAATAACTCAATTGAGAATAACATCTCAAAATAAACTAATAATTTAAATGTTCAATTTCCTTTATGAATTCCATGGTTGCAAATCATTGCATTTTTCCTCTTGACAAAATTGATATTGTCATTTCTAGTGAAATAACATCTGAAGATATTAATGAAATGGAAGAAAAGAGATAGAGGTTCTCGTAATGAGGGAGAAGTTGCCAAAATTGGAGCCCTTTTAAGACTCTTTTTTGGTGCTATTTCAAGCCCACTACTATGCCTTATTTTAGAATTATTTCCGTGTTTTTTTATGTGATATAAATAATGGATGAACACATGGTCTCATGTTAAAACCTGCATTGTCAACATAATTCATAGTTTGACATGCCAATTGGTTTGCTTTATTTGAGCCTACTCTTGGTAACATGCCTTGATTTAGGTTGAGGGTGCTCAATATACAAGCTATTATCAATCCATGCTCTCTTTACTCTAAGCAAGGGAAGGTCCACCCACTTGAGGGTTATTCTTAGCTCTAAACGTTATTCTTGCCACCATGAATGTGTACCTTTTAAACGTTATTTTTGGACCTGTTTATCTTCATTTATGAAAGTAGGAGGTTGTGTATTTGAGGAATGATTCTACCAGCTACATGAGTGCTTCCATTAGTGTTATTTTAAGATTTTTTTGACATTACAGACCTAGAGACAAGGGCACGTCCTTGTTGTTATTTTCACACGTTTTCATGAATTTGTTCATGGTACTAAGTGCACCCACCTTGAAGTAATTTTACTCCTATTCCTAACTTGTATAAGGGCATGTTAGTAAGTGAGTTACATTGCATTCCTAGAACATCTAGAGGGCACAAATTTTATGGAGATAAAACCTATTTGAGTCTTAAATCTTGGAAAAACGTTGCATCCATGATATTTGATCCCTCATGTATTATAACCACTATATGGTATTATTTGATGATAGGAGATGAGAAACAATGTCCTCATTGTTCTTTCGCTACATTATCTACTTATTGATTCTATATTTTTAACGACATAATATTTCTACATTGTTGGTTTAACATATCCCAGATGTTACTATGGATGTTTCTTCCCCTAGTTGTATGGAATATTCATGAACTAAAGTTATGTTTGGAGTCCTTGGAAGATTATTGGATCATAAGTTAGATTTAGTTCTACCCTGATAAGACAATGCTAGATGTGAAGCTTTTAATTAATGTAGTTTCAAGGTGTCCCTTTTACTTTACTTAATTATAACAACTTCATAGGATTGTGTGTTGAGGTTTTCCCATTGATGTTTGGTTTCATATTCTTACCTATGATATGAAGATTGATATGCCTAATCATTTACTATTATTCTAAATCACAACAACCCATTCGATTCATTAATCATCATTTGGACCCTTCTTCTTTCTTCATTTGACTTAATAGCCTAGATGGATGCCAACACTAATTCATGAGGCTCATCAATGGGTAAAATATATGGATCTTAATGCCACTCTCCAGCTTATTAAAATATTTTTTTCTCACATTTATTTAAATTTTTGGTTATATTTTGCTTAGTGAGAAGGGTAAATATGATATGTTATGTCTTGTGGTCTAATGTGTATTAATTACAGGATTTGGAGAAATCCTTGCTAATTAATGTGTAGGAGCTCGAAGTAGACAAGAAAGAGGGATTTTAGGAGATTGAATCTCCCTCCTTAAATCCTCACTCACTCGAAGATTCCTCCACCAGATCTCATCAGCCTGAAGTTACAAGCAACCAAGCCATTAAGGTCATTGGCAGCCAAGCTAGTGATAGTTGAAGACCAGTTGATCTCAAGTTAGGAGCCAAGCCTATCTAAATTTAAGGAAGTTGTTGGTAGCTTCAGTTGTATAAATAAGAAGGCCTAGAGCCTCATTAGGATTCGAATATTTTTTTTGTAGCCAGGAGGCATTTTCGAGCTAAGACATTGTGACTAATGACTCTTATGTATTTTTTTATCTTTTAATGAAAATGAGAAGCATTCCCTTGATCCATCACTGACTTGACTCAAAGGGCTGAAGCTCTTGTGTTAGGACCCAACCCTAGCAGCATAGATTCCTCTTTCTGTACATGAATGCTTATATTACATTCATAGTTAGCTGCTGAAGTAATTTTCGTTTTGTTAATCTGCAAGTATTTTTTATGATTAATTAGTTTGCTTCCATTTGTGGATAGATAGACCAGTATTATCATAGTGACAGTAAGCATTTCAGAAAAGCTGGTGATAGTGGCTTACACCTCATCTCCTTTATGGGATCATGATTTGAGGGTTCCATTCACACAGCCCAAAAACAGATTTCTTGTTTGATTACTACATAATCTAGGGTTTCTTGTTGAATAGATCATTATCTCTGAATTTCTTAGAAGTATTTGCAATTGTCATTTTTATCTCTTGAGTTTGTTATGGTTTAGAAGCACTTCCATTCATAAACTTAGCCATTAGCTATTAATAACTCTGTTTTCCTCCATTCAACTCATCTTTTCCATGTATAAATGAATTTGTGCATAAATGAAGAAAAGAGTGTATGTTGTTGCAGGAGCTTCTAATTTGCAGGGAGACCTCATCTCATTCGCCTCATCCAAGTCTTCTCCACCTATGCTGCCAAGGTCCACCAAACCCTAATCTGAATTTCTTGTTTTGTAAGCAAAGTGGTCACTTCCATTGAGAAAATCCAACCATCTTGAAGCATTTGACTGAGCCTTGGGAAGTGTGCACCTCCTCTATGCCTTATTTCCCCATTAGACACCTTTCCCACACTTCATTCTACCTTTCCTACCATCTTATAATCTTTCAACATGTTTCATGTAGTAAAACATGGCATCCTATAGTAGAACTAGGACATCTTGTAGTACTACAAGAAACCCTGTAGTAGTCTGTTTTAAGCCCGAATTGATTAGAAATGGTCATCTAAGCTTAGGTTAGGCCTCCACTTCGATTCCATACCCTTGAAACTAGGCTAGAGATTTTCCTCCATACTTGTCTCCCCTTCCAAAGGACAAGTTGAAAATTAGCATTTGCATTCATAAAACTAAACATCAAAAAAGCTTTTCTACATTTCTTAATTAGCACATGCATGCAACAATCATAATAGTTCTTAGATCAAATTGCATGCTCAGTTGGTCTAGGTCAATAAATTTTATAAATAAGGTTAAGCTAGGTTTATTTTGCAAGAAAAATGTGTAGATGTTTAGCTAGATGGTTTCATGTCACTTTATAGCACCTTCCAATTCAATCTTTCATTTCCTAGAGTAGGAAGCATTCCATTTTTTCATTAAGAATAATTTTCCCTTTTCCATTTGGTAAACAACCTCCTTCTAATCAATAGAACATTGTCTTGAACAGCCCTAGTGATCTATTGCCCCAATTGAAAAGTGACAAGAGTATACCATTTCATCTAGTGTGTATACAACACTATCACATCCCAGGTTGATGAAGTAAAGTTTGTAGCCCCAAGAGTTGCAGCATTCGTGCTGCAATACTGGTGTTCATCACTTTTTGGCGCATTTGTCGGGGAGGTGTCTGAGTAGATGTGATTTCTGCTTTCTTTCTTTCTTTCTAATTCTGCAAATAGTTCCATTTAGTAAGTAGTTGCAATTCTTTTTTCTTTATTTCCATTCTGCAAGTAATTCTGAAAAGAAACCTTGAAAAAAATAAACTCCTTTCATGCCTCATAGGAGTAGAGACAACTTAGAGAAATTTTTGCCAAATACCCCCACTGCATCGAACATCCAACCTTCCCTCTTCTTAGGTGGTTGTGAGCTAGAGGACCCATTAGGAGAACAACCATAGATCTTTGAAGAGCCTATTGGGGTAGAAGAAGAGACCATTCCACTGACCCACACCATGGTTGAAAATAGAAATGGGATTGAAAACGGAGAAAGAGATGAGAATAGATTTGAGGGTTATTTTCCCATCAGAGAAACAAATTAAGATGCTAGGATGAAAAGCATAAACCCCTCTTCCCTTCCTCACCTCCATGGCCTGACCTCAGAGGACCCAAATACCTTTTTGTTCGCGTTTGTTTTCATATGCAGAACTTATGATTACACCTCTGATGATGAGAAGTTGAAATTGTTCCCATCCACCCTCAAAGATGCAGCCTTGCACTGGTTCGTGGGTTTACCTGGGGACAACATCACCACTTGAGCTCAGATGCAACAAGGCTTCAACAATAAGTATAGGGACTATTTTAGGTCCAATGATACCAAAGAGGAAAATTTTAGAATGACCTTGGCACATGATGAATTCTTTGGAAGATTATGAGGAAAGGTTACAACTTAGCTACAAAAGGGCCAAGTGCACCCTTGATCTCAAATCACTTAAGCTAGTCCTTCTTAGAGGGATCACGGAAGATCTCCTAGAAACCCTAAACCTACTATCAAGAGGGGACATCTATCAGTTACCCTATGATGATATCAAGACAATTTTCAAAAATCATTCTAGGGCATCTAGAAAGAAGGGTAGGGCTTGTTATGCAACCAACTCACAAAATAGAAGAAAACATAGATCAATGACTTCAAAATCAACCTCTTCAAGGGGGGAACCTCCTTTACATTACACAAATGAAAAATTCTTGGATGATGCAAATGACAAGAGCTCCTTTCTATATATAGGAGTCTAAGGGGTCCCAATACAATCACAACCTACATAACAATAATATTGTAGGGGCACAATAATAACAATAGTGGGATTCTATGGGGCACAATTAGAACAACATGGGGACTATATGGGCACAATAATACAATAAGGAGGTTGCAATAATAATAATAAGGGGTTACACTAGTAGTATAGGGGCCTAACATGCCCCTCTACTTCAAAAACTGTTTTCCTCAACGCTTGAGTAGTTTTGGATGCTTTTGTATAAAATTCTCATCCTCCCATGTGGAATATTTAGCGGGTAAGTTCTTCCACTTGATGAGATAATCTGAAATTGATCAATTCCGTAGTTGTCTATTTCTTGTTTCTGTGACTACTTCAGGCTCCAATATGATTTTTGCTTCCTGGTCAAGTTATGGAGATATTGTTTGAACTGGGATCTTCTCACCTATAACCTTATATAAGCATGAAACGTGGAAAGATGGGTTTAGTTGTGAAGATGCAGGAACCTCCAATTTGTATGCCATAGTACCAATCTTTTGTAACACCTTGTATGGACCATAATAATTTGGTGATGATTTATTATCCTTCTTAGCTTGCTTGAGGGACATTTGTTTGTATGGTTTTAGTCGTAGAAATACCCAGTCACCTACACCACAACTTCTTTCGCTATGATGTTGATATGCCTATTGTTTCATTCTATTCTGTGCCAAAGTGAGGTTATCCTTTAATAGTTTGAGAACTTGTTGTTGATGCTCGATGTGATATTCCACTGGTGAACCTTAGAATTTTCTTTTACATATGATGTGATGGATGGTGGATGATATCCATAAAGTTCCATAAACGTTGTAATTTTTTCTGCAGTATAGTAGGAAGTGTTATACACCATTTATCCAGAGGCGACCACTTGACCCATCATGTCTGTTTATGAGATACAAAGCAACGAAGATATCCTTCCAAACATTTGTTCACTATCTCAATTTTCCCATGATATTGAGGATGATAAGATGAGCTATAAGCCAACTGAGTACCCAGAGAAGAAAACAATTTTGTCTAAAAATTTCCAGTGAAAATTGGATCTCTATCGCTTACAATAATATTTGGGCTTCCATGTATCTTTTGAATTGTTTCCATAAATGCAGAGCAATTGTATTGTCTTTAAATTGATGAGATAATGCACAAAAGTATGCATACTAGGTAATTCTATCAACTACCACCATGATGACACTCTTTCCTTTGGACTTGGGTAAACCTATGATTAAATCCATTGAATCGTCCTCCCAATGTTGACTTCGAATGGATAAAGGTTGTAACAGACCTATGGTCTTAATTGTCTAAAATTTATTTTGTTGGAAAACCAAACATTCTACCACAAAAATTTGAATATCATATTTGAGGCCATCCCAAAAAAATTATTTCTTAACCCTATGGTAAGGTTTTAAAAATCTTGAGTGCCCTCCTAAGGGAGAGGCATGAAATTCCAGAAGAATCTTTTGTTTGACTTGCGAATTCTTACAAAGGTATAAGCGATCTTTGTACCATAACAAATAATTTTTCCAGCTAAATGTATCAGATGTACTGGGATCTTGGTGAAACTTTTGAATGAGCGCCCACACTTCTTCATCACTCTTCCATTCATCCCTTTCTTCATTTATCCAATCTGGTTGGATAATAGAAATGGAACAAAACAATGCTTCAACATCCTCATCCTTTCTTGAGAGTGCATCTCCAACAACATTTTGCTTCCCTTTTTGTAGATGATTTCAAAGTCCCTTTTTGTAGATGATTTCAAAGTCATAACCCAACGTATTTGTGACCCATTTTTGTTGTTCTTCTAAAGATAATCTTTGTTATGAAAATTATTTAAGACTATCATGATCCGTTTTTACCTTGAAGTGTCTTCCTATTATGTAGGGTCCCCATTTCTTAAGTGCATGTAGTATTGACAACATTTCCTTCTCATAAATATCTTTGTGTAAATACTTTCCTTTGATTGGATGACTTTTGAAAGAAATGGATCTTTCATCTTGCATTAAAACGACACCAATTCCATTTCTTGGGGCATCACATTCCATAAATAAGGTTTTTTTGAAGTCTGGCGTAGCTAAGATCGATGCTTGGCACATTGCCTCTTTAAGATGTTCAAAGTCCTTCGTTTCTTCTGGAGTCCAAGAAAATGCATCTTTCTTTAGTAATGTTGTTAGAGGTGTTGCTATTCTCCCATAATTCTTAACAAACTTGCGATAATACCCTGTCAACCTGAGAAATCCTCGCAAATGCTTTATGGATGTGGGAATTTTCCATTCCTTAATGGTTTTAATTTTTCCAGGGTCTACCTTAACATCTTCATGAGATATAATATGACCCAAATATTCCACCTCTTCTACTCCAAAGAGACATTTGGAGTTTTTTGCATATAATTGTTTCTCCTCCAATAGTTTGAGAACCCTGTCAACATGTTGAACATGATCCTTCCAAGACTTTTTGTAGATTAGTATATCATCAAAAAACACTAACACAAATTTTCTAAGGAAGTTTTGGAAAATGGAATTCATCAAACCTTGAAATGTAGAAGGTGCATTGGTAAGACCAAAAATTCATAATGACCCTCATGAGTTCTAAATTTTGTTTTTGGAATGTCTTCAGCCTTCATTCTGATTTGATGATATCCTGAATGAAGATCCAACTTGGTGAAGTAAATTTCTCCATGTAATTCATCCAATAATTCATCAATGATAGGAATGGGAAATGTATCTTTAATAGTAATCTTGTTGAGCTCCCTATAATCCGGACACATGCACCATGATCCATCCTTGTTATGTACCAATACCACTGGAATAGAGAAATAAATTTGACAAGGTTGAATTATACCAACCTCTAGCATTTTTGCAACCATATGTTCAATTTCACTCTTTTGGGCATATGGATATCTGTAAGGCCATATGTTTGGGGGAACACTTCCTGGAATCAAATGAATAACATGATCATGATCATGGATAGGTGGGAGGCATTTGGGAGTCTCAAATACCTTGGATTGATTGTCTAAAAAAATTTAGAGATTTGGAGAAATAGATGATTTCGATGTGGGAACCTCTAGTGAAGATAATTGTGCAATTGATCCAGGTGGCTCCAGAGAGACACATGACAAAGAGGGTTTATGAACGCTTGAAAATCAAAGTGTTCAGAATCATGTCAACCCAGGACCAGAGCATAGATCTCGTCATCCTGATCGCAGAGGTGTGAACGATTCATCAAAGCGAGCTCGTATGAGGGAGAACGTGCCAGTCAAAGTTTTGGTCAAAGTTGGGTTGTGGGCCAGGTTTAAGTGTCCTACAATTTGACCGACCCCGAGGCATAAACCTAGCTCCCAAAATCATTCAAATTTGTTGCCTCGTTAATTTTCCCAATGACCCTTATTTTTAATAAGTTTAAAAATAACTCCTCATTATAAAAAATCAAAAAAATAATTATTATGAGGTGGCAGGCCACCACCCCTGCCACCCCAAACATTCATAACAAAATTATTATTATAAGGCCAACGGGCCATAACTCCCCGCCGGCCTAATCGCCCCTACCATATTATCAAACATATGTATTTTAAGGCTGACGGGCCACAACCTCATGCCGACCAAATCGCAAATCGCAACAATATCTATTTTTTGGGTCGATGGCCATAACCCCCGTCGAACCCTCAACCATCGCATATATTAAACATTATTATTTGGGGCGGGAACGGGCCACCAACGGTGGACCCAACCCACACCCTATCGTCCCAACCCCTTAATACTACCACAATGTCGCATATGTATAAACTGTTGTATCAGGTGGGTGGGCCATCGGCGGTGGACCCAGCCCACACCCCGAAACCCTCACTCCACCATCATATAATATGCCGATATATGTGCTGATCGCCGATATATATATATATATATATATATATATATATATATATATCAGCGAAACCCCTTAAATCACGTCGATAACGTTGCCAGCGACCATGTTAAAGCGTTGATTTTGAAGGCCGATCGCCGATATTTAATACGTCGATATGCAACAACGCGAGGATTTCAGGGGTGGGCCGCCCAATGCGGACCCGACCCCCATTTCATATACATTTTGGTTATAAGGTAATAAAAATGAGAGGGGTGGGATTTGATCCCCCGACCCCTCCTCAACCATATGCCTCTTTTACCATTGAGCCATAATTGCTCACATTGATAAATCTGCCCAGGATTTTTTATATAAACTCAGTAATTTTACCATGCATGCAGTTCGAGACAAAGGAGAGAGACTGCGGCATAGATTTCGAGGCAGAAGGTGGGCACGGATTTCAAGGCAGTTAATTAATTCATTTTTTTATGTAGGAACCATGAATTTTGCAAGAGGGCAAAATTTTCACTTTGTCAGAAATTGACAAATTTTATATGGATTCTACACCTCTCATCGCCATGAACGCAATGGTGCTATCCGTTTCTCCATTAGAGTTCTGCATTTTTTGGCCATTTTCAAAATGTACGCAGAACCATGATTTCAGCGAAAACAGGGAGCAGAACCATGAGCCTTGAAATTTTCCCAAGGAGGTAAAATTTTGCCATGTCAGAATATAGTCAAGTTTATACTTGTTTTTCATGGTTTTCCACAGGGATCACAATGGAGAGATCAGATTCTCCATCTGAGTTGCAAATTTCCAGTGCATCCATGGAACAGAATCTTTGAGGAATCCCAAGGGAATCTAAAAGATTCCTTGAGCCCAAAATTCTCAACTTCTCAGAATTCAGATTTTGGATAGTCGATTCAGCACTACTCGATGCCACAAATCGAATGGTACACTTAGATTTTTCATTCTCTCATTTCTTCTTCTAGCCACTTTTCTAAGTGTCGGTGCAGATGACCACATTCATGTGTGAGCAGTCATGTTCATATGATCGATGTCGTGAGATCGATGGTCCAAGCAGCTTTAGCAATGTGACATCCACTTCTTCAGATGGCCCTTGGTTGTGAGGTATTTGATGTGTTCATGTACTTCTTCTTTATTCATTATGTTGCACAAATCCTTGATTGATGTTGATGCAGGATCTTGTTTATTACATGTTGTCATGATTCCTTGCTTGATTTGATGCGGAATCTTTTATGTGATGTACTTGTTGTCATAACTCATCATGTTATGTTTTGAGATCCCTTGTTGTATGTTGTTGGGATACTCTTGTTGTCGTCATGCATGTTTTGCATTGAGATCCCTTTTGTGCCATGTTGGCGAGATGCTCATCATGCATGTTTTTGTGTCATACTGATAGGAGTCTTTTGATTGAGAATTCCAGTAGTGGAATATCTCTTAGAGCCACTCCTGCGTGAGGGCATTTTTCCTTGTATGATCGCGACATCATCTCTTGTGTACATCATCATTATTGACAACACTTAATGCAGTGGCCTACACCATCTTGACACCGGGGCCCGGAGACGTAGTCCCTCATGGACAAACTCCATTATCAACGGCTTATGTTTTCATGTGCTGATGATTGATATGTTCCTCTACTTTTCTACATGCATATGTATTCATTAATGTCTTTTAAAATGAAATTTAACAAATCATGAAAGTAAAAGGTCTTGGAAGGGTCCTTCTTCACACCCGGACCTGGATCAAGTATGCCTCATTCTTTCTTTAGAAGCTTTGTCATGTTGTTAGAGATGATTATCTTTCCTAGTTTCCCTGTGATATCCCTTAATTAAACTTCCTTTCCTTCCCAAAAAAATTCAAGAAAATTTCTTGAAAATTAAAAGCTATCATACCCAAAGATTGTAGCCATTGGACTCCTAATACAACATCAACACCACCCATTGGAATGGAAAGCATTGAACTATTCATTGCATATTCTCCCATGGATAGCTTGATATTATGGCACATTCAAGAGAAATTTATGGTTCCTCCATTTGCAACCATCACTTAACACTGGTGTTGGATATAGGAAGCAATTCAATTCCTTGGCTATATTACAATGAATAAAATTATGGGTACTACCCAAATCAATCAACACTATTTCCCTTTTCTTATTGATATGTCCTTCTATTTTGAGAGTTTGACGAGTGGTAATTCCTTCCAATGCATTACAAGATATGGTCGGGTACATTTCTTCTTTCTCTAGGGTTGGTTCCTGGTGTATATCCTCTTCTTTTGACGTTTCTTATTCATTTTCTTCCTCCTCTTCACAATCTATGTAAAATAATTTCTTCTCAGCACACTTATGACCTTTAGTGTATTTTCTATCACAATTGTCACAAATCCCTTTTGCTCTTTTTACTTCCAATTTTTGTGGTGTCAACCTTGTAGGTTGTGGAAGGCTAGAGGAAGCAAGACTTCCATCTTTATAGTTGTGAGTGGTAGGCTGCCTTGTTTCCATAATTTTTCCTTAAATTTTTTTTGCCAACCTGAATGCCTTCTCTAATGAATCAGGTTCCCAAAGGCCAACCTCATGTTGGTTGTTATCCTTTAAAGTCCCTATCAACACAGCAATTATATGCTAGTCTGGAATATCTTTTACCCTTATATGTAATTTTTGGAATTCCTCAATGTGCTCCACCATTGAACCCTTTTGTTTGAGATTTATCAATTGGCTAAAAAGTGTTGTTCTTTTTGTATCCTTGTAATGTGCTATCATTTCCTCCATAAAATTTAACCAAGTGACAATTTTTTTATGAGATCAAATCCATCCATACCATACAAACTGATTGGTTTCTAAATATAAAGTTACAATGCGTACCTTTTGTGTGTTTTTCGCATTATGGAGATCGAAATATTGCTCCATCTGTAGTATCCATGTTACGGGATACTTGCCATCAAACTTCCTCATATCAATCTTTGGAACATGGTGGGTCTTCAATGAAACATTAGATTCTATGGAATCATGATTCATGTTTAGTTTCTTCTCATTATGAGTTTCCTCTACTACCTTTTCGCTCTTAGGAAGCATTTCTTGAAGCAACTTTGCCAAACCTCCTTTCTAGTGTTCCATGTATTTCTTCAAATCTTAAATATTTACTTCTAAACCATCCATATTATATTCCACACCATCAATATTAGCTTCCATTCCATTCATCTTAGCTTCCACGCCTTTCTTTAAACCATCCATCTTAGCTTCTGTTACTTTTTGTGAGAGTGAAATTTATTTCACATGGCCTCGTAATTTTGATATAGCATGTTGCATTTCTTCCTCTTCTTCACGATTCATGGTAGATATTTCATGTTGCTTACTAGGTGTTTTCATTTTCTTTCTCTGGGGCATTAATTAATGGTACTTATCCTTCACTATGCCCTTTGAATTTCTTCAAACTAATTTTTCAAACCAAACTTATGCAAATTTTTTAAAAGACTACACGCCATTTTTCGCTTTGTAGGATATCAATATTGAATCTATTGTATCTTTGTAATTTCGGATCTCAAAGGTCTTAAATTTCGTCTTGTGGTAGCCCTCTATTTCCGCTTTCCAACCCCACAATTTTGATTAAGATTGGATTCTCCACGAAAGTGTTATTCCAAATATCCCACGATAGCCTGATAATAGACTAGTTCAGTAGAGAAAACTTGTACGAAGCACCATGTCTCATTGTTTCAACCTTCAGACCTAAAAACAATGCACAGAAAACTAGAATATGTCCTCTTTTTGTAAATTTTTACAAAATTTCAATTTGATTCTTAGAGAGAACGTTATGACGATTTTACCTAGGTCACATGTTTGAGATATAATTCGAGAGCCTACAATAACCCTAATTTCCTTGGATCATAGCTCCGAAACTATAGCGAACCAACATCTTAAATTTGGACTTGAGGTTCATCAAGATTTCAGTGCAAATGGGTTTTAATTTCAGATTCTGAAACATCGTAGAAAAAAATTTATCGCGACGATTCCACGATGACCTGTTTGAAGCAGAGCAACCCTAGAATCCAAAGCTCTGATACCAAATGTTATGCAACCAGCTCACAAAATAGAAGAAATGATAGATCAACGACTTCAAAATCAGCCTCTTCGAGGGGGAAACCTCCTTTACATTACACAAATGAATAGTTCTTGGATGATACAAATGACAAGATCTCATTTCTATATATAGGATTCTAAGGGGTCTAAATATAATCAGAGCCTACATAACAATAATATTGTAGGGGCACAACAATAACAATAGTGGGCTTTTATGGGGCACAATAATAACAACATGGGGACTATATGGGCACAATAATACAATAAGGGTGTTCTACTAATAATAATAAGGGGTTACACTAGTAGTATAGGGACCTAACAAGGCTAGTCAAGCTTTGGCCAATTCATCCTCCTCCAACGCATCCATAAAAAGTGAAATTGGGAACATGTTGGAAGACTTCAATAGTGAAATGCTTCATACCCTTTCTCTTCAAATGGACACCATGCAGATCAAGATGAATTAGGAGGAAGTAGAAATATCCTTAGCTTCCTTCTACCCTAGATGCCCCATGAGGCACCCTAGGAATGAATGTCCATTGAATCTTATAGAAATCAGCTTGGTCTGTGAGGAGAACTACTCAACAGGCAAGTGCCCTTCTGTACCTAGATTAAAATTTGTGTATCAGGGAGCTGAAGGGGTGACTAAAAAACTCTACTACATCAACCAAAGGATGCCTCAAGGACCTCGACCTTACCAGCAAGGCATGCAAGGGGAATCCTATTCCTATGCAAACCCTAACCAGAATGCAGTCATTACCCCTTGGTGCCCTCCTGCTAATCCTTCATGGTCCACACCTTCTCCCTGGTCTTTTACACCTCAATACCATTCCCAATCTTCCAACCAACAATTTCATCCATATGCTCCTTGACAACCTCTATGGAATGCACCATCCTAGGGGTGGAGGATCACATACAACAAATCTCCAGCCTTACTTCCTCCACCTCCATCTCAACCATAGCTCCTACACCCTACTCCACCTAAGCAACCTCGGATTCCTTCTCATCTAAATCTGAACCCAAAAAACAGACAGGCACAATAGGTCTACAGTAGAGAAGCATCTTATCTTGCCAATGTTTTGGAAATTCAAGAAATCAACCCCAAGTCTAGAAGAGTGCTTCTAGGTAATCAACCTCCATCTCCACTTGAGGAGATTGAAGAGGCAAACGAGAAGAGTGTCCTTAAAAAAAATCCACCTCCTTTTCCTGAGATATTAATTCATCGTGTCTAGAACAGCCTAGCAGAGACCAAACTTCTGGGTGAATTGAAAAACTTGTGTTAAAATATCGCTCCTCCAAGCTATCAAGTTTTTCCCCATCTACAACAAGTTGATCAAGGAGAAATGTTTAAAACATTTTAAGGAGGTGGAAGAAAGACACCCCTACCATTAATGTCATTGGACAATTTTTTGACTTAATGTTGCGGTGGGTGATTTTCCCAAAGTATCTAGATCCTAGAATTCATGTGGTAGATGTGCACATCGATGGCAGCATTGTCCCCCATACCTTGATCGATCTTGGGGATTCCATCAATGTGATGACTAAGGAGACTATGCTTAAACAAAATCTCCAAGGATCATTAAGAAATACCACAACAGTCTTGCAACTTGCAGACAAGTTGAGAATAGTTCCTGAGCGAGTTGTTGAGGATGTGATGGTCTCCATTGATTCTTGGGAATACCCCGCTGACTTGTTAGTTCTCCAATCTAAGACAAAGTTCAATGGTTATCCTCTCATCCTTGGAAGGCCATGGTTAGCCACTTTTGATGCTTGCATAAGTTAGAGGGCTGGGAATATGACCACTAAAAATGGGCATTTGTCCAAACAATTGGTCTTGTACCCTCCTTCTCAACCATATCTAGAGCATGACTTACCTTTATTGTTAGAAGAGGAGGAGGAAGATGACGTCTACCCTTGCCCAATATATACCCTAGATGCTACTATAGGAGTGGGGCAACCCGATGAAGACAACCTAATTGAGAAAATCCTCTAGAATAAGCCCCCCAACACCATGTCCCTTGAGGATTTAGTGAAGAAAGCTGAAGATAACCCTTGGAATGATTTGTGCCTAGCTGAGTCAAGTCCTAATCATGTCAAGATGATAGAATTTGGCCCAGAAAGAACATTGAAAATCAACCCCTCTCTGTGTACATCAGGAAGAGGAGCTATGTAACATGTTAAGAAAGCATCTCGCAGCCTTTTCCTGGAGTTACAAGGAAATGAAGGGAGTGCACCCTTCGGTGTGTACTCACCACATTTACATCAAGGAATGTTGCAAGCCAATGCACCAACCTCAGAGGATAATGAACCCAACCCTCAAGGATATTGTCAAAGAAGAACTACAGAAGTTGTTGGATGTTGGGTTCATTTACCCAATCTCAGATAGTGAGTGGGTGTCTCCTCTAGTTCTGGTTCTGAAGAAAAATGGGAAGTTGAGGATCTGTGTGGACTATAGAGAGCTAAACAAAGCCATAAAAAAAACCAATTCCCTATACCTTTCATTCACCAAGTATTAGATGGTCTGTAAGGAAAGAAGTTCTTCTCTTTCTTGAATGGATTCAGTGGTTACAATCAAATCTAGATCAACCTAGAGGACAAGGATAATACCACCTTCACTTGTCCCTAGGGTACCTTTTCTTATAGGGTACTTCCTTTCAGATTATGCAATGCCCCTGCCACTTTTCATAGGGAAATCCTGAGCATATTTGCGGAGCTAGTCCATGACTCTGTGGAAATTTATATGGATGATTTCACCCCCTATGGGTGTGATTTCCTGGAGGCTCTCTCTAACTTCGAAAAAGTATTAAACAAATGCATTGAATTTAACTTATCCCTTAGTCCTAAGAGGTATTATTTCTTGATGACTGCGGGGACTATTCTAGGTCATTCAATATCCCAGGAAGGACTACAAGTGGACCCAAATAAGATAGTTATCATAAAGAGGGTCCCTACTCCTCAGAAGAAGAGGGATGTCACAAGTTTCTTAGGTTTATCTGGATACTATCGGAGATTCATAAAATACTTCAGTAAGGTAGCCTCACCATTTTTTGGACTATTAGCCAAGGAATCCGAATTTTTATGGTCAGAATGATGCCAAGTGGCCCTAGAAACCCTAAAGGACAAGTTGACTACTGCACCTATACTCTGAGGCCCAAATTGGGCTCTTCCTTTCCACATCCATGTTGATCACTCTGACAAAGCTATAGGAGCATCTTTGGGCCAGATAGATGACAAGCTACCTTATGCCATTTACTTCATTAGCAAAAATATGTCCAAGGCTAAATTGAACTAAACTGTCACTGAAAAAGAGCTCCTAGATGTTGTCCACTCCTTGAATAAATCTAGACATTACATCACTGATTACCATACCTTTGGACATATTGACCATGTTGCTATTAAATATTTTATGAAAAAACCTAATGTGAATGCCCGAGTTATTAGATGGTTTCTCTTGTTACAACAGTTTCATCTAACTATCATTGATAAGCCTAGTACAGAAAATGAAGTTACAGATTTTTTGTCCATATTGGTTTTTCCTGCAGGTGAGGAAGGAATGGTTGATGACCAATTGCCAGATGAGAATTTATTCTCCATTTCAGTTCTCTCTCTTTGGTTTGTTGACATAGATAACTACTTAGTAGCTTCACATTTCTCTCCAAATCTTTCCTCCAAGGAAAAGAGCAGAATTATAAGGAAAAGCGCCCCATTCACTTGGATTGGGGGCAATCTCTTCAGCCTAGGCCCAGATCAAATTCTTAGAAGATGTGTCAGGGAGGAGGAATTTTTTTACATCCTTCTGGCCTGTCATGATGGGCCTTGTGGAGGTCACTTTGCAGCCAAAAGGACAACCTTCAAGGTACTAAAAGCTGGCTACTATTGGCCCACTCTCCACCAAGATGCAAGAAGATATACCATCCAATGTGACCGGTGCCAAAGAATGGGGAAACCTACTCCCAGGGATGAAATTCCTTTGTAACCTCAAGTGACTTTTGAACCATTTGACAAGTGGGCCATCGATTTCATTGGGCCCATTGATCCTCCCTAAGGACAGAAAAAGTACATCATTTTGTGCACTGACTACTTAACAAAGTGGGCTGAAACCAAGGCTGTCAAGGTAGCCACATAAGAGAAAGTGGTTGAGTTCTTGAGGGAGAATGTGTTTTACATGTTTGGATACCGTAGAGAGCTAGTCACTAATCAGGGCACTCAATTCGCCTCACACATGATTGAGAATATGTTAAGTCGCCATAAGATCAAGAACATGAAATCAACTCCTTACCACCCTCAGGCCAATGAACAAGTAGAAGTTACCGATAGAGCATTGGAAAGAATTCTCACAAAAGTGGTGAGAAGCAGTATGAAGGATTGGGCTGAGAGAATACTGCAGGCCACTTGGGCCTACAATATAACTTGGAAGAAAATCACTACCTTCACACCTTATGATTTGGTCTATGGGAAGAAGGCTTTACTCTTCATTGAGTTTGAGTACAACAATTTAAGAATGGAAGAATAGTTGGATTTGGATGTTACAAGGGAAAAACAAGAGAGGTTGTTCCAGCTCAATGGGTTAGATGAATTTAGGATGCAGGCCCTCCTGCACATAGAGGTGACTCAAGTACAAAGAAAGGATTGGCATGACAAAAATATCAGAGACAAATTATTTCAAGAAGGTGACTGAGCTTTGATGTATGACTCCAAGTTCAAGTATTTCAAAGGCAAGTTGATGACCAAACGGTTGGACCCATATGTGATAGAAAAGTGCCATGACAATGGGTTTGTTCAGATAAGAACCATTGATGAAGAATGTATCCCCTTACTTGTCAATGGGTATATATTGAGAGCCTACAAAAAGCCTTGGTCAAAGGAAGAGTTTGTCACCAGTATCAGTAAGGAAGTAATGGTGATTGAAGGAGTCTCGACTTCCACCTCACAAAATCGTTGAAGACTGTTGAATTTTTGAAAAAATAAGTAAAAAAGAAAAAAAAAATAAGGGCAATAGGTGAAAACCTCCATGAGGCACCTAAGTCCCACTTTTGGGTTAAAAAGCTCCTTGACACAGCCCAAGAGTGAAAAAAATAAAAATAAAAGACCCCTTAGTGAAAACCTCCCTTGAGGCACCTAGGGTAGGAAATCAGGATGAAAACTTCCTTTGAGGCAACCTAGTTGTCTTTCAAAAAACAAAACTGTAATGGGAGGGACCTCAAACTTGCCCACTCATAACAGTTCTAGTTTTTGCAGGTTTTCAAGAAAATAATGGACACCAAGTTCAGAGGGAAGAAATCCATGCAAAACCCTATTCATCCTTCATTAATTTCATATCTTCCATGACCTCCATGTCTCATTCATCCATTCTCTCTTCAACCATCAAAAACCCACATTTCATTCTATTTTCTAACTTCTACAAGATTTCCTATAGTTACTAGAGGAGTTTCATGTAGTAGTACAGGAAGTCCTAAAAATATACAAGAATGAAATCCTGATTGACAAATCATGATGCGGACCTGTATTGGGTTGAAATAGGAGGCCGTTGACCTCAACACATCTCAACCAACACCATTTCATGACCATGTCACCCCCTGTGTCCATCATGTAATCCACTTAGGAAAGGAATATATATATATATATATATATAGTACTAGAAAAAAAGAGGAAAGCAAAGAACAGTCCTATGGCCATCACATCAATAGCCTACCTCACCTACCACTCCATCTCCCCATTGCCACCCCTTCCAATCCTAATTCAACACCTCTTCCTCCTCCAAGAAAACGAGAAAACAAAGAAAATAAAAAAGGGGAAGCTGCAAGATTTCTTGTAGTACTACAGGAAACCCTGTAGCAACCTATATTGTGGCAGCAGGAGTCTCCAAGCTCCTCCTTTAGCACCCATGCAGAGGAAGAATAGCAGTACACCTGCAAGCACTATGGCACCCATCCAAAGATCAATAGCAACATAAGATGCCAACACCTACACATCACAACAAGAAGACAACCTATCAACAAACTAAAATCAACAAAACAAGAGTGAAAGAGAAGATGTACCTAAACCGAAAGCAGCACAACAGAGCCACCCTCCCGCATGCATCAACTAAGCAAAGGAAGCACAGGTATGGCACCTCATCCACACTCTCTCCTAAGTAAGAATATGATTAAAATTGTAGGACTATGAAAAAGTTGGTTTTATAAGTTGAAGGTGGCCAGTTAACTTGGCCACCCTGAGCCCGATAACAAAAAGTTAAGTTCTAGTCAGGTGAACAAGTGGAAAGGTTACATCAAAGGAAATAAACTGAAAATGTGGTTGAGTTATGTTGTATAGGAGTGGGTGATGATTATGAGAAAGGGTTGCATGATAACTAATAGTGGGGCAACGGTCCAAAAGGGGAAATTACATACCTAGCCAGCCAGCATATCACTTAAAGGAATCGACCATAAATAGAAATATTCCCTAACTTTCATGCAAGACATCATTCATTTCAAGATTTTGAGAGCTGGGACCACCTGGAGGAGCCATCGAAGGAGAAAGCTGGTCTCAGCCATCCTACAGTGAGCACCTACAGGAAACGTAGGAAAACTATAGGAAACAGTGAGAATTGTAAAAAATTCTACGAGGGGGTGCCTATGATCCAACTTTTCAATAATTATCCTCAAACAAGGAATTGCAGTGAAAGGTAGGTGGACCATATCCTCTTTTATTTCATTTGTAAAGAGGAAAGGAAAGTAAATTGTCATTTCTTTCTAGTAATTACAGTGTGCATAGAGATAGACAAAATTGTGTGGAGAAATTGTGCGTAGTTAAAGGGCAGATTGTAGTCATCACCCTCCTAAACTCTACACCCTCAGTCACATGGGAAAGCTCTTAATATATATCCACCAAACTTCATACAATTAGATTGACAAAGAGAAAATATGACAGGAAGTTTCAACAGAAGGGAACCCACCAGAACAACTAGAATACATCTCCATCCTCCTGTGGTAGATATATTTAGAAGGCATCAATGGTTGGGGTTTTTCGAGCTACTTAGAGGATATGATGATGATGTAGCTAGTGAATTCGCAATGTCACTCACACCTCAAGCTAGAGTAAGTGCCATTGATGTAGTGAGAGGATTATCAGTAACAATTACCCCTGAAAGAATTAGCAGAATCACTACACTTCCTCTAGGTTAATAATGGAGAAAGAGGATAAAGCTAGAATCACTTATTCCAAGAAGAAAGTTTTCTTGGAAGATGAGGAACCAATTGAGGACAAAAATGGGATTAGAAGGGAGAGCATTCCATATCCTTTGGATGAAGTAATCTATCACATTCTCAAATATATTTATTGTGAGGTAAGGCTTAGTATAGTCTATGGTTACTAGTTTAGACTCCTCCATGAGCTGATATTTGGAGAAGAGTTACCTCGTCATAGAAGACTTAGTGTGCCCTACTTATTTTCTCAATCAATAATAGACATGAGCATCAAGGCAAAGGAAGGAAAGCATCAGCAACTAGCACATCATGAACTGATCAAGCTCATACTAGAAGATAGCCTAAGCCAATTAAGAATCCATATTATGTGGTGCACATTTGCGGACATGGATAGAGAAGATGTAATTCAAGCAATTTAGTATGAAAGAGACCCAACCTCTAGCGGTGAGGAAGAGGAAGAAGAACCTGAAGAAGAAGAAGAGGAACATGGAGAAGAAGAAGAAGAACTAGAGGAAGAAGAGGAGGCAGAGATAAATGAAACAGAGGAATAGAAGGACAGTAGGCAAGAAGCACAAAATGATGAGTCAGGTCCTAAAATACATAGCACGAAATGGGAGGAATCCCAAAGAGTGTCTCTTGAACCCACAAAGAAGGAGGTAGTTTCTGCCTTGACTGCTCTAAGTACACCCATAAATTCAATAGGAAAGACATAGAGGAAGACTCCCCTATACTTCAAACAAGGAGGAGCACCAGGATAAAAAAAGGGAGACCAAAAACACCTACCAAGACTCCTATAATCATTGAAGACTCACCAAGAGGACAAGAAAATCTAGTCTCCACAGGAATGAAAGGTGAAGAGGGCACATCAAAACAGATTTCCCCAAGGTCACCAATCACCTATGTTGGGAGGCATTTAACCAAGTCAACCTCAGCAAAGAAAATTAAAGAACCTTTGACCCCCTTTCAAAAAAGGAAAAGCCTCCTACAGGAAACAAAGATAGTCTTGTAGGAAACTCTATCAAAACTACGGGAAACATAGAAAAAGGAGCAGGAAGGACAACAGAGACAAAGGAAAGGAAAGGAAGCAACAACACAAGTACAGGGGGAGACAGATACTCCAAAGACAGTAAACTGAGAATCCCAAGAGCTACAGGAACCTAAAACATAGCCTAATCCCAGCTCCTATTACAGATTCATTGAGGGAGACAGAGTAATACCACAAAAATTTTCCATCCATCTATTCTTTGAGCTTGGAAAGGCGAGAGAAAGGACACATTGCTGGATGCAAATTTCTAAATCAAAGGGTGTAGAGGATGTGGGCCATATGGAAGAGAAGCCGCTAGAGATGGGAAGAGAGTTGAGTGAGATAAGAGACAAGGAAAGAGTAATGAAATATCAACTCAAGGATGAGAACACATGGCTGAGGAGGGAGTTATAGGAAAAAGAGAGCCAATTGGCCACTATGGCAAGTCTCTCTATCGAGGCACTCCAGTGCATGCTACAAGAAAAACCATATTCCTTGTACCTAAAAGAACAATGGATACAGTTTCAAATAAAAACCCTAGCACAATGAGGGACTATGCCTTTCCAAGACTATAGGCAGTTCATTGAGCTCTATGACCAAAGCACCCTGGAGGATAGGGCCAAGATATCTGAATTCTACTTACATAACTTGGCCTTAACATACTTGAATGTGTGGGACCCCAATCCAAAGCTGGGGGACTTACAACTGATGGCCTTGGCATCATGGATGAGTCATGAGGAGGCCAGGGCTAAGGAAGTAAAAAGAGTGTTGGAAAGAGAAGAAACAAAGCCCCTTTACATCAGAGCAGAACAGATCAATTCCATGGTTGTCATTAGCACCCACAACCTCATCGCCAATGATCCCCAGCTTGCACCAAGATACCTAGCTACACAAGAACAAGAAATCAGTCACTTTTAGGACCCTTTGAGATTTCTAGGGGATGAAAGCCAGCAAGCATGCTAAAGGAGATGGGGCACCTTACCATACAGCCTAAAGATCAGGGAGTATCATTCCCCTGAAAGAATGAGGGATGCACTAGAGAGGACCCCATTGTATAAGAAGGCACTACAGAGACTCAAAATCAACTGGATTGGCTTGAAACTTAGTCCACCATTGCTCTTGGGTATGTTAGAAGGAAGAAAGGAAGAAGAAGAAAGAAAGAAGTGGGAGGAAATAGAGAAGCATGCAGGATTTTATCCACAAGAGGAGGATACAACAACAGAAGCCTAGAATGTTAGAGAAGCCACACGAGCAATGAAATACATGGGCATATATTGAGTTGCTCAGAGGATGAAAAACACTTTCAGTAGGGGGGTGATGATGAGACTCATCAATGGGTAAATTATATGGACCTTAATGCCACTCTCCAGCTTATTAAAATCAACTTTTCTCACATTTCTTTACATGTTTTGTTATATTTTTCTTAGTGAGAAGGGTAAAGATGAGATGTTATGTCTTGTGGTCTAATGTGCATTAATTGCAGGATTTGGAGCAATTTTGGCTAATTAAAGTGCAGGAACTTGAAGTAGACAAGAAAGAGGGATTTTAAGAGATTGGATCTCCCTCCTTAACTCCTCACTCACTCGAATATTCCTCCACCAGATCTCATCAACTCGGAGTTACAAGAAGCCAAGCCATTGAGGTCATTGGCAGCCAAGCCAGTGATAGTTGAAGACCAATTGATCTCGAGTTGGGAGAAAAGCCTCCCTAAATTTAAGGAAGTTGCTAGTAGATTTAGTTTTATAAACAAGAAGGCCTAGACCCTCATTAGGATTCAAATTCTTTTTGTTGTGGCCAAGATGCATTTTCGAGCTAAGACATTGTGACTGATGACTCTTATGTATTTTCTATCTTTTAATGAAAATGAGAATCATTCCCTTGATTCAACACTAAGTTGACTCAGAGGGCGGAATCTCTTGGGTTAGGGCCCAACCCTAGTATCAAAGGTTCCTCTTTATGTACATGTATGCTTAGATTACATTCATAGTTAGTTGCTCAAGTAATTTTGGTTTTGTTAATCTGCAAGTATTTGGATGATTAATTAGTTTTCTTCCGTTTATGGATAGATATACCAGTAGTATCATAGTGACAATAAACATTTCAGAAAAGATGGTGATAGTTCCTTTCACCTCATCTCCCTTATGGGATCATGATTTTAATGTTCCATTCACACAACCCAAAAATAGATTTCTTGTTTGATTACTGCATAATCTAGGGTTTCTTGTTGAATAGATCATTGTCTCTAAATTTATTAGAAGTATTTGCAATTGTTATTTTTATCTCTTGAGTTTGTTATGGTTTAGAAGCACTTCCATTCATAAACTTAGCCATTAGCTATTAATAACTATGTTTTCCTCCATTCAAATCATCTCTTACATGTATAAATGAATTTGTGCATAAATCAAGAGTGTATGTTGTTGCAGGAGCTTCTAATTTGTAGAGAGACCTCATCTCATTTGCCTCATCCAAGTCTTCTCCACCTATGCTACCAAGTTCCACCAAAACTTAATCCAAATTCTTGTTTTATAAGCAAAGTGGTCATTCCATTGAGCAAATCTAACCATATTGAAGCATTTGACTAAGACTTAGGAAGTGTGCACCTCCTTTATGTCTTATTTCCCCATCAGAAACATTTCCCACACTTCATTCTACCTTTCCTACCATCTTATAGGCTTTCGGCCTGTTTCCTGTAGTAAAGCATGGCATCTTGTAGTAGAACTACGACATCCTGTAGTACTACAGGAAACCCTATAGCAACCTGTTTTAAGCTCGAATTGAGAAGAAATGGCCATATGAGCTTAGGTTAGGCCTCCACTTGGCTTCCATACCCTTGAAACTAGTCCAGATCTTTTCCTCCATACATGTCTCCCCTGCCAAAGAACAAGTTGAAAATTAGCATTTGCATTCATAAAACTAAACATCAAAAAGGATTTTTCTACAATTTCTAAATTAGCACATGCATGCAGCAGTCATAATAGTTCTTAGATCAAATTCCATGCTCAGTTAGTCTATGTCACTAAATGTTATAAACAAGGTTAAGCTAGGTTTCTTTTGCAAGAAAAATGTGTAGATATTTAGCTATATGGTTTTGTGTCACTTTATAGCACCTTCTAATTCAGTCTTTCATTTCCTAGAGTAGGCAACATTCCCTTTTTGCATTAAGGATAATTTTCCCTTTTCCATTTGGTAGTCAGACTCCTTCTAGTCAATAGAAGACTAGTTTGAAAAACCCTAGTGGTCTATCGCCCCAGTTGAAAAGTGACAAGAGTAGACCATTGCATCTACTGTGTATACAACACTGTCACCTCCAAGTTTGTACGAACCTCGATTTGATGAAGTAAAGTTGGTAGGCCCAGGAGTTGCAGCATTCTTACTGCAATATTGGTGCTCATCACTAATGTTAGTTTGAATCACCATATTTTAAAATTTGAATTCTACATTTTTCTAGGGATGCCCTGCTAAGGTCAGTTAGTTAAAGGTCAACTTGCCTTGTCCTAAGTTATCATTTGAAATATTCCTGTTTGGAATGATAGTAGGCACAAAGAAGGAATGACACATTTAATCCCAACATGGTTATGATCATAGTTAATTATCAAATATCTTTAGGGTAAATTCATACCTAGTTAGTTATGTGTTCTATTTTATGTTTAAATATCTTCATCATTGTGTGTTCTTGCTATGTTGTGAACATGTCGAAGAAGTTGTCTCAAGAAGGTGCATTGAAAGCATGGGCATTTTTGTAAATCATACACTACAGGGCTCCATTACACCGTATGTGGGAAAGTGAACACGATAGTTCATTCCCTCAAAGTGACAAAAGGCATGATGCGAGTTATGGAGTTGTATTTTAACTTCCCCTTTTGGACCTTAGAATGAATTCAGGTTTTATCTCTGATGGCCACAATGAATTCTCTATTTTAAATGGGTTTGTAACTATTATAAAGTTTTAAAGCATTGTTAATTGATAACATTGTTATATTTTATATATAAATAATTATTTAATAGTAGTATACGAGTGAAGGAGATTTTAAGTATTCTTAGACATGCTCAACTTCATATATTACTGTGAACGAATTGAAGAAAATGGAAATCTAGTTATACTCTCTCTCTCTCTCTCTCTCTCTCTCTCTCTCTCTCTCTCTCTCTCTCTACACACACACACACACACACACATATAAACTTGTTTGATCCTTAAGTGTTATATCTAAGGGCATCTTCAAAGTTTAGTGGACTAGTTTCGTTAAATTTATTTGATGGTAAATAATAGAAGATATCTCTCCACTTTCTCTCAATATAGTAATGCAACATTGATACATTATTTTGGAGTAATGAAAAGAAACATGATATAATGGTTTTGTAGATTAAAATCCATTAATTGAAACTTGGCCACTTTATTATTTATGCAACTACTTAGTGAGCTTGTCACCATTTCAGAGGTGTTGTTACTAAGTCCTTCTAGAACACTTGGTTTCCATTGCCATAATTGTTGCTACTAACTTCCTTTGCAAGTACACTATGTGTTGGAACAACTAGAGTATCCAAAAATCATCTAGGACAGTATTAATGCATTCCTTTTTAGATGGTAATTACACTATTTGGATAAAATTATTAACGATTAACTTTTCATTTAAAATGTTATGAGAATAAAAGTGAGCCTATAATTTCTTCATAGACTACATTTCATTGGTAGGCCTGAATGACCTGAACATACTTTGGTCATTCTGGCATGGTCATGAATTAATCAATTTGTGTTTTCCCTCATCTGCATTTTGACCTCGATCAATAAACCAACATCTTCAACTTGAAATCTAAGCTCATATTATACCATTATAGGCCAATTTTTTTTTAAATGAATAATGTTAAAATATGATTTGCTAGCATCCTAATGCTATGAAGAAACTTTGCATGAGTTAATGGGTGTATGACCACTTTGATATTTTTTCCATGAAAGGGAGAGGTAGGAAAGATAAGCGACCGAAATCTACAAATGAACATATTATAGGTTGATATTCATAGTACATACCTAGAAAATAAATGTAGTTTGTTAACTTAGTTACACTAATAGTGGATGATTTACGATATGAAAAAAAAAAGAGATTAGGGTTTATTGATTTTCATTTATTGGTGTTGTTACAATTTGGATTTCATTGTTGATCATTATGAGGAGTGACTAACTCTCTCCTATCGATGGAACTGGTAAATTTCCCTATTGTTTGAATTAATTTATCTATCGTTGTATTTTTTCTTTCTTTCCATCTCAACCTAAGCATACTTTCTTTATTTAATCACAAGTTTGTTGTTGTTTAACTTGATATGTCAATGAATGAATTATGCCATGATCAGCTTAAATTCTTTTCTCCCGTGTTGCTACACCACTCTCAAGAAGCAAACTCGAAGATATTGTTATCAAGAATTGTGTCTATTTGGAATTTTTTAAGAAGGAGAGGTTATCTTTACGAAAGATATGGCATAAGCAGTGCTAGTCAAGGATTTTTTAAAGCAAACTAATGTGTGTGCAGATGGCTAAAAATTCTTTCTATTTTTTTTTTTTTTTTAAATAGAAGTTATTTTTACCCACGATATGGGCATAGTGACTAGATAATTTTTTTATACTTGAGGTCATGAATTCTTTCTATTTGTTTTTAAGAAACATAGGTTGTCTTTACCATGCTTGTTAAATATGTTATTATACACAAACATTTTGGGGTGTATCACACATGAATTGCCTTATTAGGGAAACATCTATTAACCAAGATTATGGGAAATGACATCTTATCATCCCTCCAATATTATATTTATGACTGTTATCAAGAGTGGTATTAACCTTATCAACTTGAGAAGTAATAATTCCAAGATAAGGGATGGAGCTATAGGAGAGCATTTCCCTCCACCCAACATTGACATGATTGCTTCCAAATCGAGCATTCTCCCCCACTCATATCTAATAAGATTGATTCAAAATGTAACTAAAACCTCAAGCTAATATAAAAGTCACTACCTTCTTTAGAGGTTCTAGTTTTGCCAACATAAATAGTCACAACTTTCTTTAGAGGTTCTAGTTTTTTCATTATTCTTGGTTCAGCCTCTTACCAACTAGTAGAGTCTTTGTTCTTTCTTTAGAGGTTCTAGTTTTTTCATTATTCTTGGTTCAGCCTCTTACCAACTAGTAGAGTCTTTGTTCTTCCATGAAGAGGTGCAAGGTTCAAATATATTTCCCATTTTAAATTGAGTATATGTATGGCATTAATAGAAAGCTAGTGTTCAAGTGTTCATTATTATTAATAATATCTTATATGTGTTAGCGCAGACAAGCCATGTATCTCTTTTGATTAAATATGTTGCTACCTTAATTCTACGAAAATAAATTAGTTATATATATATATATATATATATTTGGTATGATAAAAAATTTCTATGAATTAGTAAATGAGATTTATAGAGCTGGTGCTAGACATTCAACTTTAAAATTGGTAATAAACTATGATAAAACAATATGCCAAAGAATAAATTTATAGAAAAATAAACCCAAAAAAATATCAATATTTTTAAAATATTCCAAAAGGCATCAGATTTTCGACTCTATGGTTGTCAGATGCACAACGATATCGTTGGATTCATAATCTGTACTTTTGTTCGATTTCTGAGGCCTAAAGGTAGGATGCCGCTCGTCAGATGTACATCGAGACTATCGAATGTGGTTTTTTCCATTGGATTTCTAATGCCCAATGGCCGAACGTCTCCCATCAGATTTTTACATGTCCGTCGCACATCTGATACACCATCAATGGATTGTCCAAACTGGTTCCTGCATCTATGTGTTGGATATCCGACTCCACATCGTTAGACAAGTTTCGTCGAATTTGTGTACTCTACGATTGGCTTTCTCGGGACAAATCCTGTTGGATATCCAACGTTGTATCGTCGAACTTCACATCGTCTTTTCGACGCCTATCCATCTCATTGCGTTGTAGGTGTCATGAGAGATCCATCATAAATGGCGTCATAAATATGGCGGATTATCCATTCCATTTTTATCAGTTATCCAGCAATGATGACGTCAGAAATCCAACTTAAAGGTTCATCTCTTGTTTGTCCATTACCTGACAAGGGACCTAGGTTGGATATCCAATGCTTGCTTTTTCCTGTCAGATTGTTCGATCAAGTTTCACCGATGAGCCTGGAAAGTGAGGTTCGTCGGTGTGATGACACAAGTCCATATAATAACCAATGAAAGACCACTAGATTTTAGTGCATTATGCACTAGTGCTAGATATAAGTGTATACAGGTATACGTGTGAGATGTCTTTGTATATTACGACTTAGATTTCAAAGTTTTTGATAAAACAATTCATACCTCGGTTAGGTTCATACTAACCTAGAACAGTGATACCATCATTACCTACATAGCCTTGCAACACTAGTAGGTGGGTCCAAAGAAAAAAAAATATTGTTTTCCCGTTGAAGTGTATCCATTTGGATAGTTAGCATACCATTCTTATTCCACCATGGTTTCTAGTCATCCCATAGGCTGACCTAGAATAATATCTAAAAGACAAATAGATGCTGCCATGACAAGACAGGCCATTGGTGCTGTAATATCAACTTAAGTGGGAATATTCTAAGTCCATAAACATCACTTTTGATGATCAAATAATATAGGCAAGTATCAATGTTGTCTTCATGTATATTCTTTATCCATTTTCAATTTCTTTTTACCAAATTGATGATTTATTCTATTTACTTGTTGTGGATCATGCACGAGGTTTTACTGGGAGAAATAATCCTAAGGTGATATTGGGGATATATATTGAAGACAAAATGGTATAATATATTGGGGGATATATAAGGGGTAAAGGGCTTTTATATTGGGAAGTATAAAAAATGGAGTTCAAAGTTAACGAAAAAATTAAAGGGGTATAAAAAATGTTAATGAAAAATGGACACCTACGATATCTAGTGAAAGTAGGGGTTTTTTAGATTGGGAAGGTGTAGTGGTTTTGTATTTGTAGGGGGTTAAATAATGTGATATTTAGAGGTAGTTTCCAATATGTAGTCAAATCAGGGTTATTTTTTAGTAATCCACGAATGCACGTGATATGTCATAATTTGATTGAATGAATCCCCCGTGAGACCATGTGACTGCCTCTCTTTCTTCCATAATTATGGACTCTTTCCTTTAGCCAATTTTTTTTGTTTACCTTCAACACTGAAATATCCTTTATCATGTTGTTGGTGTGAACTAATTATTGTTTAGGAAAAGACATAAAAACAAATGGCAAGGAACATATCTATAAAGAGTGCTTCAACATCAATCATAGTGTTTGTCAATATTCTTACCCTTTACTTAGCGTACCATAAATAACATAGACAATCAAATTGCACGTGCTTGAACAAAATGCTAAAAGATGAGATAAGATCATTCTAGAAATAAATCCTTTTACTATTTTCACAATAGAACCAAAATGTGGCCGCACCATCTTTTGGGTCCAAAATAGTACTTTCTTCCTTAGACAAGGCGGACAACAACAGGGGATACATGACTCTCCTTGGCCTTGGCCATAGTGATTAATCATTGGAAGGTGGAATGCTTCTTCAGTTAACCCTTTATTTCTACAGCCCCCTATGTTGAGTGCTTTGAGAAGTGTGTTGGTGGAATCGTAGTCGTAGAATGATGGTAAGAAGACTATGTTCAATGTGTCTAAAATTTTCTTCCCAAAATATGATTTTCTTAAGTAAAGCTTATGTGTAAAAATTTATGTGAAAAAGAGTTGTGTAAAAATATATGTGAAAAAGAGTTGTGTAGGATTGACTTGAACCTATTAGAATTCAATCTCATTGTTGTATATGTAGCCACCTTCTACCATAATTTTTTCACTTTGATGCCTCTCACACTCTCATCTTCTCAAGCATGGCCATTGGATGCCTTAGCTTTCTCAGAAACAATTGTTATTAACCCGTAAATACATTATAAGCTAATAAAAATTACATGTGGGTATGCCTTTTAACCATGTACGTGCAACAAATGACTAAAGTGAAATGGGAACAAAGGTGCATCCATAAGGTAAAATAAGTTGAAAAGAATCATTACACTTCCATCAAAAGACATTTTATAAATCAATGCTGGAATAGATGTTGATGCATTTATTAAATGGAGAATATTTTCAATGTGATGAATAACATTTATATTAAAGATTTGGAATTAATTTCATAGCACCTTTACATTAAATGTTGATAGCATCACATTTAACATGGCACAAAGAAAAAATTGTGTTCAACAATAACTTGGCCATGAGAAATCTGCTTATTACCTTGCATGCAAAATACAAAAAAGTGGTTAGTGCCCAAAAGGTTTGTATACTCAAGACATGGTGTTGCATGGTATATTATGCAACAATTCAAGGGATTTTCATATTGACGGATAGCCTACTTATTTTCATAGCTCTTATATATGGATCAACTTTCCACATAGAAATTTTGATGAATCTTAGGAGTAAATTTTATTAGAGAAGCCAAGCATAAGTTGAAGGAATTAATAGACTAAACCACAAATTTTGTTAGCACTAAAATGATGGGTTTAATATTCTCTATTGTTGTAGTAGTGATTTCTGGTATCGCATGTGAGGTAGCTTCCAAGTCCAATAAAACAATTCAACCTTGGGTTAATGGGTCATATGTTACACATGTATATACCCCTAACATATCATATTAAATCATTTGGGGAGTGCACAATATGCACAGGGTAAATTCATCATACCTACATACGTCCACATATGTCAACTTTGATTTTATTATAATGTTTTAGATTATATATATTCCATAGAATTTTGACATGTGAGGCACAATTTTATATATATATATATATGAACATTACTTATACATTTGCTATATATATATATATATATGAACTCTAGTTATATAAATGTATAACTAATGCTCATATCGTTTGTAAGATGTTGATTAATACATGTGCCTTGTTCAATAGCTATATCTTTTGGTTGTGTTATACAATGTATATATTAAGTTGACAGGAATGTACATACATATAGTACAATAAGACTGAACTTGAGCATAGGAACGTTTGTACACATGGCATAACCATGTGGACTATTTGGTAGTTTAATTGGTGTTAAATTACTTACATGAATTAGCAACGAGGGCTAGTAAACTAATGAAATGTATGTGCAGTGTTTGCGCTAGGGGTCCTTATCACTAAAACAATTCCTAAGTTAATTTGAGATATCGAAATGCAAATGTTTCTTTATAACTGTGTAAATAAATCAATCACTCATAAAAATGGATTCAATTCTATTTCTCTTGCTTAAAGGAAAGATCACACTCGTCTTGAAATAAATTTCACACTTGCATCAAACTTTTCAAAAATAAAATCACACACACGTTTGCTTTAAAATGAAATCACATACAGACACTTGATTGAAAATTAAATTTAACAATGTAAATAGATCTACTCTTGGCAAAAAGAAATATTAACTCTGCAAATGAAAATTTGATCTATACAACTTCAATGTAAAGTTATGCTATTGATCTATGTCAACTTATACTATGTCCATATGCACAGGAAATCTCACTTCACTCAACAATACAATGATTAAATAAAGATACTGCAAAGCAATCTTAAACTTTCATTCAAAAATCAAAACATGAGTGATTAAATGAACTAACAAAACCCTACACGAAACACAGAATAAAATAATAATTGAAAATAAAATAAAACCTTACTGTGTGTAGAGTTTTCTTCCGGAATCATCGCATCCATAACTGCTAGATCGACGTTTCGAGCCATCCACTGCGGCTTGTCATCAGGATAGATCAATAAGTGTGTAAGACAGATCTCGTAGAAATGAATAAATAGAGGAATGAGCTAGATGGAATGGGAATGTTGGTAGCCGACCATGCCTTAATTAATATTTGATAATAATGATTATTATGAAATAATTTTAATTAATTTTTTCAATTATTTATTTTTGTTTTTAATTAATTTTATTTTAGAATTTTATTAAGAATATTATTAGATTTTTAAAATTTAAAATTATTAGTAATGATAATATTGATATTAATATAATTTAAATTTTTTATTAAGATTCAAGCCATCGTTTTAATTAATTTGATTTATAATTAATTTTATTCTAGAATAAATGATTACAATTCATTTAATTTTAATTCCACTTTATAATAAATAATTAAGGATTCATTTTAATATTAATATTAATCATTAATAATCTTGATATTACTATTAATGTATATAAAAATAGTTTCAACTAATTTTAATTAATTTATCCATTTATTATTTGTGATTATAATTAATTTTAATTTAGAATTTTATTAAAAAAATAAATAATTTTTTTTTATCAGTAATGCTAATATTAATATTAATTTAAATTTGATTAAGATTAAAGTAAAAATCGTTTTAATTAATTTTAGTTTAGACTAAATTTTAATTTAGAATTGATTCAAATTTAGAATAAATAATCAGAATTGATTTTAATTCTATTTTAGAATGAATGATTAAGAATTAATGTTAATACTAATATTAATTATTAATAATATTGATATTTTCTTTTGCTAAGGCAAGAGCGGATCCTTCTATTCAATTAAAAAGGGAAATAGTGTACAATAGGCGACCTCAGTGGTAAGGCCCACCAATATGACAGGCCTACCCCAAAACATGGTCTCAAGACGACAAAGCAACCCAAGGACTCGGGCCCGTCAAATCAAACAAGCAGTCCAAACCTGACCGTTGGATCTTGTGTTGCAGATCCAGCGGATGAAAAACACATCGGGTGGCCAACAAGCACACCTGTTAACAAATAAATCGGACCCGAAGAACCCAATGTACCATAATCTATAATCCAATCAGGTCCGATATTGACTTATCTTCCGATCACTTTAACCACCCGAAATCCACCGTTTGCACGTGATCCCGGAGAAGTCAAGCGAACAACACGAAACATAACCATTGTTGTGGACCCACCAACATGCACGCCAAATCCTGGCCGTAGATTAGCCTCGCTAGATCCAACGGTTCAGGATCATATCGCGCAGACTAAAAGCGCCGATAGTTAGCGCGCGATGAAGGCGGTAATTCCTCCCCGCCCTTAGCCACATGTCACGTGGTGAGTGGAATCGCTCCCAATTGAGAAAAACCACTTCTGGCTTGATGAGCACGCGATATACCGGAAACCACTTCAAGGGCCGTAAAGCTGTTTACAGGGATAAAAGTTGGGGTTTTGCGTTCACCGTGGAAATCTGGGCTCCGGCGCAAGGGCCAAAGGGAGATGAAGATCCCTCCATCTAGCCGACCCCCTGAGACATCTGGATTGTCGATACCTGAGGTAATGAGGCCGACATAGACCTGCATCCTCAAAAGGATCTCACTTATATCAAAACACTTCATGAAGAAACCAGATCAACTGGACCCCGTCTCTGTGGCTCTGCGTCATCATGTACTGTCTCTCGAATTTTCCTGATACTGTTGTCGGTCACTGAGGGCCCTGGATGTGCATCCCTCCTTCAACCTGTCATCCATTAAGTCCTCCCACCAGCAACATAAATCGATATGCTTGTTTCGGACCCCCTCATTGGCCAGCCAGTCCGCAACTTTGTTGGCTTCCCTACGAACATGCACCAACCTGAGGGTTCTCAGCAATCTTAGGTGTGCTTGGATTCTTTGATAGACTTGCAGAAGTCTCCAGTGTTCTGAGATTTTCTCAGGAGTAGCGCCAGCA
This sequence comes from Pinus tabuliformis, assembly GCA_031772625.1. Classification (NCBI taxonomy): domain Eukaryota; kingdom Viridiplantae; phylum Streptophyta; class Pinopsida; order Pinales; family Pinaceae; genus Pinus; species Pinus tabuliformis. Next base: position 656,910,417 of record CM062808.1, read on the forward strand.
TTTATCCTTTTCACTGAGTTAATGACTAATTCTGAATCTGCCTCAATGATGACGTTTTGAATGTTGTACTTGAGCAGTATTTCCAAGCATGATTCCATCGCCATGAGCTCAGCCATATTGTTGGTAGCTTTGCCTAGATAGCTGTGGAAGATGACTTGTATGTTTCCTTCCTCATCCCTCAAGACCCCTCCTGAATTCCCTTTTGAAGCCCCGTCTATGTTGAATTTTAAGAAGCCCTGAGAAGGGGGTTGCCAAGAAGACTTTTCTGCTGAGGTTATCTTGCTAATCTGCATAGGACCCTGAGGGTTAATAACCCTGAGCTCCAACTTCTCCAAAATTCTGGCCTCTCTTTGTCCAATGGGTTTACCTGTAGCTGCACCTCCCAGGATATGAATAGTTTCTTTGATTTGTTTAAGGACTAGCTTGAGGATGTTGCTCACCGGACATGCTTTCTCCTTGAAAATCTTGTTGTTGCGCTCCTTCCAGACATTCCAGATTAGGAATCCTGGGGTCAGCATCTAGGTGGAGTTTAGGATCTCATTATCTGAGAATTTTTTCCTCCAATTCTTCAAAGTAGTGATGATGTCATTAACATCTCTATTTGTCTGCTCAAAGACTTCTCTAACCCAATTCTAAAGTGTTGTGGTGAAAGTGCATCTATTCAGGATATGATTTGTAGTTTCTTGCTATTGTCTGCATAAGTGACATCTTGAGGGGCCAATAAAGCCTCTTTTTCTAAGATTATCCCATGTCAGAATCTTGCTTTGGTGAACCAGCCATTTGAACACTTTGACTTTCATCCAGTGAGGATTTTCCCAGATATCTTTCCACATTTTATCTGTGTTTGACAGGTTCAACCCTATCCTTTTGGTCTCCTTGAGGTTGAAGAGACTTGCCTTGTTCTTTCCCCATCTCAGTTGATCATTCAAGTTTTAATTTAAGATTTATCTCTTGTCTAAAAGACCTTTAAGGGCTATGGCTTGAGTATGCAGCATTCCCATTCCTCTGTAATCTGGAAGTTTCCATGTTCTCCATTTCCCATTGTTCCTTGATTGGTCCCAGTAGTCACTTACCCATCTCAATCCTTTGTTGATGGTATCAGTGTGAATGTCTTCTAATTCTTCACTTCGGAGATTGTCCTCCTGCTGCCAATTATCCTCCCAGAACCAAGCCAGGTTTCCATTTCTGATCTCCTAGAAACTGTGATTTTGGACTAGGGCCCTATTCTCCCATGCCCTATTCCAAATTGCAGAACCTTTTACTTGTCCTGTCATTCTGATTAGATTCTTCTCCTGCCATTTGCTAGCATATTTTTGCTTCCAAAGTTTTGCCCAGGGGGCTTGTATTTCTTTTAGCCATCTCCACCAGATTTTGGCACCAAGAACTCTATTAAGAATTCCTGGGTCATGAAGACCCAGGCCACCATGGGACTTAGGTTTGCACACTCTATCCCATGCCACCAGGGCCCATTTCTTCTTTTCTTCACCTTTCCCCCAGAGAAAGTCTCTATAAATGTTTCTTATATTAGTAACTACACCAGTTGGTGCTGGGATGGCAGATAGCATATAGATAGGGATACTTTGGAGGACAGTCTTAGTGAGAATCAGTCTCCCTGCTAGATTTAGTGCTCTATTTGTCCATTTGTTGATCTTGTCTTTTAGCTTATTAAGTACAGGTTCCCAGATATCTTTGTGAAGTGGTTTGTCAGTGAGAGGAACTCCCAGGTACTTCGTAGGAAGTGACTCCCTTTGAAAGCCCAAAATTCTAGAAAGATTTCTTTGAATTGAAATATCCGTATTGAAAAAGAAAATCTTAGATTTAGTAAGACTTACCTCTAAGCCTACTTACCTGTCAAACTCACTTAGAATCTGTTTGAATGCTTTGGCTTCCTTGACAGTGGGTGTGCCTTGAAGCATGGTATCATCCACAAATTGCTGATGTGTCACAGTGTCGCCACCTTGAGTGAGTCTCAGACCATGAATTCTCCCTTCCTCCTTAGCAGCTCTAATAGCTCTCCCTAGCCCTTCCATCATTAGAATTAAAAGGAATGGAGAAAGAGGATCTCCTTGCCTGAGGCCCCTAGAAGGCTTGAAAGTTCTTGAAGGAGAGCCATTGAGAAGGATTGAACGGTTGGCAGTGGTAACTAGCGCCATAACCCATCTAATCCAACTGTGATCAAAGCCATAGGCTTTTAATATTGCTCTTATGTACGACCAGCTAAGCTTGCCATAGGCCTTTGTTATGTCTAGTTGCATAATCATTCCTGCTTGTTTGTTGGTAATGAGTGAATGAACCATTTCATGAGCTGGAATTATATTATCTAAAAGTTGTCTTCCTTCCACATAGCCCGTTTGCTCCTCTGACACAAGGGTCGGGAGGAGAGGTTTGAGGCAGCTGGCAATGACTTTGGATATAATTTTGTATATCACATTGCATAAAGCTATAGGTCTAAATCTATCTGGAGAGGTGGCATTTTCTTGTTTGGGGATTAAGTCTATGAAAGATTCGTTGAGTGCCTTTAAGACTATCTTAAATCTTCGAGAATCTTCCACTACCTCGAGGATGTCCTGTTTCACTATCCTCGAACAAGCTTTGAAAAAATCTACATTAAAGCCATTCGGGCCTAGTGCTTTCCCGTTTTGCATCTCTTTCATGGCTTCCTCTATTTCTTCCTCTGTTACTGGTCTGTTTAGGTTGAAATTATCTTCTCTAGTAACCAATTTAGGGATGTACTGAGTAAATATTTTTGTGGATTGGTATCTGTCTTCCGAGGTTTCCTCAACAATTTTCTGAAAATGCTGGAGTAGAACCTTCTCCATCTCTTCATGAGTGTTTCTCTCTATTCCATGCTAGTCTGTAAGTTTCACAATGATATTGTTGTTTCTGTGAGCTATGGTGGATTTGTGGAAGAATTTGGTGTTTCTCTCCCCTTCTTTAATCCATTGTACTCTGGATTTCTGTCTCCAGAATATTTCCTCTTGAAGACATCTATTGTCCCACTCCTGCTGAAGTGACTCTGCCATCTCTTTCCTTTCTTCTGTATAGCCTTCAGTTATAAGAATCTAGTTTATTTCCTTTAGTTTCTTTTCCACATCTTCCTTAGCTTTGAAGATGTTACCAAATTATTTTTTATTCCATTCTTTGAGCCTGCCTTTAATGTGTTTGAGCCTGTTGTGTAGAAGGAACATTTTTGTACCTTGTAGGTGAAGCTCTTCCTTCCACCATTCTTCAATGTTTTTGAGGAAATCTGAATGTGTGAGCCAAGCATTCTCAAATCTGAAGGGGGTGTTCCTTGGTTTGCCACATAGGGAAGCTTCCAATTGGATAGGCCAGTGATCTGAACCTCCAAAAGGTAGAATGAGTGCAGTGAAGTTGCGTCCCTTCAGAAGAAATTCCTCTGAAATAATAAATTTGTCTAGTTTTGAGGCTACTTGGGTAGGTCCCCCTCTTTTGTTATTCCAAGTGAAGATTCCATTGCTTGTTTCCATGTCAACCAATTTCATATTGGTGATGAAGTTCTGGAAGGCAACCGAGTCTCTACCAAGTGTTCTAGTTCCTCCTTTCTTCTCCATGAGTGATTTTGTTATGTTAAATTCATCTCCAAGTATCCAGGGTAGAGCTGGATATCTCTTCTCCACATCCTCCAGTGTTGTGAGAAGTTGAAGTTTGTCCTCCATTGGCTGCAGTCCATAGACATTGGTGATCATGTAACATTGTCTGTCTCCCACTGGTTGGAAAATCAGTGAAAGGTGATGTCTAGATGCCTCTGCATCAATCACACCAAATTTCTATGGATCCCATAGAGTGAGAATGCCACCAGCAAATTTATTTGCTTTAACTTCAAGGTATTCATATCTCTTTAACCATTTTCTATGTTTTTCACGGATCCTCTCCATAGAGCATTTTGTTTCCTGTATGAATACTATGTCAGGTTTTTCCTCTTTGATCCTTTTACCTAGATTCCTCTGTTTTCTTTTGGTCCCTAGTCCTCTAATGTTCCAGGTTGTGATTTTCATTGAGGTGGGGTTTTAAAGCAATAACTAGAAAGGTCTTTCATCCTTCCTGAGTCAATCATGAGTTTTCCACACTCCAGTAGTAATTCTTTCTGTCTTTTTCTTCCCCTCCTCTTGCCAGGATTCTTTGTTAGTTTTCTTGTTATTAATCCTATTGAGGAAGACCCTTTGTTTTCCTAGTTTTCATGTCCTCTTTTGACTCCTACAGCTGTGTGGTGTGACTTGTTAAGGAATATCTGTTGGACCTTGTCCACTTCCTCCTGAAGGATGGAGTTTGTTCCCAGGTTCCTTCCCTATTCTAGAAAATTTTCCAGCTCTAGGTTTTCCCTTTCTAGGATCTCTTGTAAATCTTGATCCTTTGTGCCACTTTCACTTTGAGACATTTCCTGGTATTTTTCTATTTCCATGGTACTCAAAGGATCCATTGTGTGTTCATTCTGTTCCTACGTGAACTCCATGCTAGTCCCTTTTTCTTTCCCTTTTGCTGTCTTCTTCTCTATACTCTCTTGATCCCCTCCATCTGCCTCTTTTTCTCATAATATCTCAAACCTGTTGTAACTTTTTGTTTTATCATTCCCAATAGGGTTCTGATGTGCTTTCCTTCCCCCTCCTTTTCCTCTTCCTTCTACTTTGGTAAAACCTGTCTGGTCTTCCCTTTGCTAGTATATAGGTTTTCCTCCCTTCCATTAAGAGGACAGTCTCTGGATAGGTGCCCATGCTCATGACATTTGTGACATCTGAACGGGATATGTTCATAGTCCACTGTTTGAACCCATTCCTTGTCATAGACTTCTAGGATGACCTCATCCGGAAGGGCTCCTGATAGGTCCATATCCACACATATGCAGGCAGAGGATGTATATTTTCCTCTTAGAGTTGCCTCTGATATTTTTAAGAAATGACCTAGTTTATTGCCTATAGCTTTCAAATACTCTGGCATCCAATAATCTAAAGTTAAGGAGTGTAGTCTAATCCATACTGGTACCGAAGTGAAGGTTTCTCGTTCTGGTAGAAAGTTCATTATCCATGGCCGCATATAGAGACCAGTAGCTGCAAAGAAGTATGGTCCTCCTTCAAAAATCTTGTCTCTGTCTTCCATGTTCGTAAACACCACAATAAAAAAGCCTTTGGATCCAAGATGTATATTTAACTCCCCCTTTGGTTTCCAGTTGTATTTTATCCAGGTGTACAACGCTTTCTCTGATGGCCAGATCCCCATAAATTTGCATATGATGGCATAGTTTTCCATGTGATCCCTGTGCGCTTGCAGAGCTGGATCATTCAGAATAACTCGAGGTTTAGTTGTGGTTTTAGGTTTACAGGGCCCCATCTTGTCTCTGTTCTCTATTCCCTGACCTCTGTCTTCCTCTTTTTCCTCCTGACACTCTTCTTCGTGGGCCCCTTGATCTGCATGGGTTTTGTTGCCTTCCGCCTTCTGAGTTTCAGTGTTTTTTGTCTTGTTCTCCAAGGATTGTGTAGGTTTGTTCTTTTTCCCTCCTCTTCCTCTGTTTGCTACCATATTACTGTAGGAGGGAGCGGAGCTCCCTCCTCCCTGTGTCTCCATGGGTGCTTGTTGCCCTCCTTCCCTCGCTTAGTGAAACCCTAGCACCAGAGTTCTACCGCCCCAACATCCATCAATCTCCACATGAAATGTTGTTTCATCACTACAAAACATTTTCATTATTTACCAAAGAATTGGAAGTGAATTCACCAACCTTAATAATATTGATATTAATATTAGTCTAAATTTTGAAATTATTTGGTTAAAAATAATTTTAATTAATTTTAATTCAGAATTTTTAATTTTTAACTTATAAAATCTTACATTTTCAATTAAAATGTCCCTCCCCTCTTTTCACTGGACCTTTAACCTCCATTCCTAACCTTACTTTTCTACCTCTACACCTCACATTCTAAATAATCACTAACCCTAATCTGAAATTTTTAATTCAGATTTTCACTGAAAATGTAAGGTTTTAGAAGTTAAAAATTAAAAATTCTGAATTAAAATTAATTAAAATTATTTTTAACCAAATAATTTCAAAATTTGGATGAATATTAATATCAATATTATTAATAATTAATATTAATATTAACATTAATTCTTAATCATTCATTCTAAAATAGAATTAAAATCAATTCTGATCATTTATTCTAAACTTGAATCAATTCTAAATTAAAATTAAATTAAATTAATTATAATTACAAATAATAAATGGATAAATTCATTAAAATTAGTTGAAACTATTTTTATTTGGATTAATAGTAATATCAAGATTATTAATGATTAATATTAATATTAAAATGAATCCTTAATTATTTATTATAAAGTGGAATTAAATTTAAATGAATTGTAATCATTTATTCTAGAATAAAATTAATTCTAAATCAAAATTAATTAAAACGATGGCTTGAATCTTAATAAAAAATTTAAATTATATTAATATTAATATTATCATTACTAATAATTTTAAATTTTAAAAATTTAATAATATTCTTAATAAAATTCTAAATAAAATTAATTAAAAACAAAAATAAATAATTGAAAAAATTAATTAAAATTATTTCTTAATAATTATTATCATCAATTATTAATTAAGGCATGGTCGGCTACCAACATTCCCATTCCATCTAGCTCATTCCTCTATTTATTCATTCCTACGAGATCTGTCTTACACACTTATTGATCTATCCTGATGATGAGCCACAGTGGATGGCTCGAAAACGTTGATCTAACAATTATGGATGCGATGATTCCGGAAGAAAACTCTACACACAGTACAAATTGCAGAAGCCTCAAAATAATAAAGCCTTACTATCTTGAGGGGTCCCTCCTGCGAGAAGTAGGTGTCAACACAATTCCTTCACGAGATAATTAAGCATACATTAAGTCACATAGAAGAGGAATTAAATAGTGTCTTTAATTGCAAGAACAAAATTTAGAAACAATATCCAAATCTGTGTCTGTCATGCTGAGAGGAAAATTTATAAAACTCTTAAGCACAATTGTTTCATAGTATTGCGTCCTTATACTAATAGACGATTACTAAAATTAACATTAAAAGATAAAATAGCATGATTTCCTCATGATTTGCTATCAACGAAGCAAATCATGAGGTTGAATATCTGCATTCACTAATTCCTCACTCACCTGGTTCGCCTTCCTAGGTGGTTGACTTTTGCTTTGACCGAGCTGCTACGGTGCTTCCATTATCGATGCAAGTTATGAAGGTAGGAACAAATCGGTGTATCATCTAATTTACACCTGCCCATATGCCCTGTTCTTCAGCTAAAGTTTCGCAACCCATCAAACCTTGGACTTAGCTGTAAAATCATACATCAGCTACAAAATCACTATAATTTAGTAGCTCAGGTAAATATTGAGTTAAATAATAAAGATAAATTATATTTATGAAATAGAAGATGATTATGTACCTGCTATGCCATAAACCTTGTAAATTGATACCCAAATTAGAGTTATTAAGGTCAAAAAAGGGAGAATGCAGTATAAGAAGGTTGTCAAAAAGAAGCAATTTGGGGGTTCAACATTCCCCCACATGTTAGACATTGCATTTCCTCATGCACAATTTCAAAATATGTGATTATTTTCTGTCATTGAGCTTCTTTAGATACCTAAGAAAGAACGTCCAAGTTAGTCCTCTTTGTTTTCTTGACGCTCACTGTTGCCATCCTTGGTTTCTTCATCAAGGTTATGTTCTGCAAACTTGTCACCTTTTTCTTAAGAAATTTGATTTTAGCTATCAATTTCTTATTTTTCTTATACCATAAACCAATATGTAGAAGGATGTTTCTATTTTGGGTTCTTTGGATTTCATTCTGCACTTTTAGTGTCTCATTCTCATGTTTTAAGTGTCTATTCAATATTTCCAATTCATCAATTTCTTGCTTGCGGGTGTCTTCAACTTGGAGTTCTCCTGAAATATTAGAATGGATTCCTTCATTTTCTTCTTGGATTGAGGATGATGCAACAACTTTACCTGTAGCTCTTCTTTCCAAAGACTCTATATAATCATAAATTTGCAGCTAGACAAGATCAATTTCTGGAGTTCTCCTAGCTAGACCTTCAACTGGTGATGGAACTCTCAATTCCTCTTCTTCTTCTAAATTGACAAATTCTAGGGATTCCTGAGATTGTTCATGCACTATTTTGTTGAACCTTGCACTTCTTCTTATAATTGATGGTTGTTTTTTACTAGTTCGGGGATGCTTTTTAACTTCTTCTTACTCTGTTTCTTCTTTCGATGAACTTTCCCTTTTATTGTTGGCTATCTTTCTTCTAACATTCTTATATTTAAGAGTTTATAACACATTTATATGAGGGGTTTCATCATCAGAGTACTACTCTTACTGTGTTTCTTGTGTAGGTGAGTTTTCTTTAGGGTTTTAAGGAAATTTTCTTCTACTTTTCCTCGTCTTATTGCTAGGATCTTCTTTTTCCGCTTCCTTAAAATGATTTCTAATTAAGAAATCTTCCCAATTATCTCCTATGTTTCTCAGATGGGCCTCAATCAGGATTTTCACTTGGCGATGATGGTATAGGGAATTATCTATAGATTATATCTTCCTTTGAATATTACCAGCCATCTTTCTTAAGTTACGAAGTAGGAAATACGGCAGGTTAATTTCATTCCCATCAAGAAAATTCATCATTAAGCATGCATGATAAAATAACATGTTACTGAATCTTCCTTCACAAGTTATAAACTTTTGAATGATCAATAGAAAATTCCTCCATTTATTCTTTAAAGTTGTGACTGGTATTCCCTTTTTAAACACAGAAGTATCCATACCTAGATTCTTGAGGAAAATTTTCCATTCTTTCAAGTTTTCTATTCTTGAACCAACTCTCTTTGATTCTTGGTAATCCGGTAGCTTTTGCTACAAAAGACTCTGTTAAAACCAGCTTCACGTCCCCAATTTTTGCTTCAGTGCCATCGTATTCCCTAGCGAAAGACTTTGTTAGCTCTTTCTCGTGCCCATCGAATTTCTCCACGAATTCTAGCCACCGTGCTTGCTAAAATAATTGTTTGATCTTAACCCCATTCGTCTATGATCTTACAGTGACCCCCATGTTAGAGAAGCTTATCCCTTAATTTCTCTTTCAACAAGGTTAAGCAGTGGAAGGAATTCAGGTATGGACTAAATGAGAGAAACATAATTTAGGTAAGGGAAGTCTCGGTAATGAAACAGGGTGGTGAGCACCAGTATTGCAGCAATAATGCTGCAAATCCTAGGCTTCCTTCTTTAATTTTATCAACCCGGTAGTTCGTAACAAACTTGGAAGCGACGGTGCTGTATGCACAAGTACTAGCTCTTACTGCAGGCTGTCACTTGGTCAGCTGGCGCAAGTTCACTAGGAGCTCAAGCAAACTTCTATAAGTTCTCAGAAGAAGCTTATAACTGTGATGAAAGAAAGCTAACTCTACAGGGACTATTCTGCTTGCAGAAAGAGAAGGAAAATTGAAATGTAACGCAAACCCTAGCAAACCCTAATTTACCTATTAACCCTACTTTTGCAACAAAAGAGATGGAACCTAATGAAATGAGTGCCATTTACTACTGAAAAGGTAAATTACTTTCATTCAAGCTACTTCTAAAAAGAGATGGGAAGAAATCATCTTTTTGTGCTTTTGAGTATTTTTATGTGGAATTATTATGCTTGTGATTTATCTGGTTGTGATTGTGCAGAGGTTTGGTGGCAAAGGAAGATGGAGTTGGCTTTTGCAGAGGGTGAGGAAGGTGTGGAGAGGTCCTAAGAAGCCCCTAGTACCCTTCTGAAGACTTCCATAGCGATCGGACTTCGAAAAATCACTCACAGGAAATTCTACAGGAGGCTGCAAGGGATCTATAGGAGGATCTACAGGAGGAGGCCGAGAGCTATTTTTGGAGTTTTGAAGGTGGAAAAATGATGGGAAAGGGTAAATGAAGGCTAGATGAAGGTGTTGAGGTGTCTAGAACTTGTCAAGGAAGATCAAGAACGAACGTGATGGTTGGATTTGTTCAAATGGCAAGAAAGCAGCTTTATGGAGAAAAATGCAGAAATTAGGGCAGATTGGCGAAATGTTGCGAATGACTTGGGAATTCTATGAGTTGTGAGCTCGTGCTGGCTGGTTTATGGATGTATGGTGAGCTGAGGTGTCCTGCAAGAGATCTACACATCTACTTACAAAAACTGATCAAAGAAAAAACTAACTATGCCATGAAAACAGAGATTTCTCTAACTTGACCTAATTTCTGACCTACAAATAGAAAATGTTGAACGATAACCTTTGAATAGAAAAGAATGTAGATAGATATATGGGAAGAGAACAGGAAATGATCTAGGCAACTGAATCTAAACCAATATCAATCTTTCCAAATCAAAGTATGACACTAGCAGTTGCATGGAAGAGAAAAAACTGTGTTTTTGGTGGCAATAGTAGTGCCTTGGCCTCAAATCATAGTCCCGGGAAGGGAGAAAGGAGATCAGGGCCTGCTGTTGACCTTTCTGAATCTTATTTTGTCACTTCAGTAACCTACTTGAGCAAATGAAACAAAAACAACTATGCTAACCATCAAAAGCAACCTAATCTAACAAAGTAAAATGAATCTATGCAACTGAAATTAACTCATGAACTAAAGCAAAAAAATATAAGTACACAGTAGGAGGTGTTGGGTAGCTTGGGTTGGGCCCTAACCCAAGAGCTTCAGCCCTCTGAAAGAGATCAGTGTTGGCTCAAAAACTGGTTCATCTTCATTATCAAAAATAGTATTCACATTACATAAATTGTTCTCAAAAAGGAACTCGAAAATGAGTTGAACACAATGCTACACAAAAGTGCGAAAATCTACTAATAACTGGCTAAAATCCCACTGAGGCTCTAAGCATCCTTATTTATACAAATGGAGTCCTCCAACAATCCTCCTAAAATCAAGGAACTTGGCTTCCTAGAACTGGAGATAAACAACAGTCCTTCTTTACTTGCTCGGTTACCCCTTGGAATCATCAATGTGGACCTTTGTGCTCCGAGTTGCTAATGGAGGATTCGAGGAAAGGGGTCATAAATGAAGGAGACACCCCCCCTAAAATTCCTCTTCCCTGTTTTTCTCGATTTTTGGCTACCATTTGCTCATAAATCCCTTGACTTTGTCCAAAATTGACCAAAAAATCTGCATAAGGCACACATTAGACTACATGGCAAAATGGCTAACCCAATTCACTCTATTAGTATAAATATATTCAAAAAAATTCAAATAACTAATGAGAATGGTGGATTAAGTCGAAATAAGAGGCAGAATGAGCCCATATAATTACCCATTTCTGGGGCTCATCATCACCCCCCTATTGAATGGGTTGCTCATCCTCTGAGCAACTAATCTAACTCTTCATCCTTGATGGCTCTGACAGATTCCCTGACATCCCAAGCCTCTGATGTGATGTCTTCCTCTTTATCATGGAAACCTGCTTTCCTATCCACTTCTTCCCATTGTTTCTGTTCTTCCTCCTCCTTTACTCCTTCCAGCAGTCCTAGCAGCAATGGAGGACTAAATTTAAGGCCAATCCAATTTGCCTTCAAGCTTTTCATTGAGTGCTTATATAGGGGTACTCTCCTCATGGCTTCCCTCATCCTATTTGGGGAGTGATACTCCTTGATCCTTAGGCTGTGTGGCAATGTATTCCACCTTCTCATGTAGGCATCGATGCAGTCATCTCCAAACAATCTCTCCGTGGCCTCAAAATGAGCAATAGCCTGGGCTTGCTTGTCAACATAGTCAGGGACAACTTCAGGATTAGCTACAAGGTGTTGGTGGGCATAGATGAGAGCCAAGGGTTCTGTTGGTTCTGCTCTAATCATCAGAGGTTCACTGAGCTATTTTGCCATCATTTTCTGGATTTCTACTGCCCTTTTCTCTTCATGGCTCATCCAAGATGCCATAGCCATTCGTTACAAGTCTCCCAACGCAGCATTTGGATCCCACAAGTTCATATCAGTAAGTGCCAATGTGTGCAAGTAAAATTATGCTAGCTTTGCTTTGTCCTCAGCTAAGTTGTGATCACATAAATGCATAAATTGGCCATAATCCTGAAAATGTATTATGCCCCTCTGGGCCAGTGTCTTAATCTAAAATTAGAGCCACTGATCCTTGAGGGATAGTGCATATGATTTGGCTAGCTGCCTGAAATGTAATGTCTCCATAGCCCAGCTGGCCATGCAGGCTAACCGGGCTTCCTTTTCCTGTAGCTGCCTTCTCAAAATCAACACTTCATTTTCTGCCTGGGATTCCCTTTCTTGTTGATGTTTTATCAATGTCTCACTATCTATCTGGGGTTCCTCTTCCTGTTGCTGTCTTGTTAATACCTCACTATCTGTCTGGGGTTCCTCTTCCTGTTGTTGCCTTTTTAAGATTAACAGCTCTTTTCCTCCTTGAGGTTCCCTTTCTTGCAACTGCTTCTTCAACATTTCATTTTCTTCCTCCAAATGAGCTCTTCTGATGCTTTATGTATGCCTTACCATGCTCAATTCTTTACCCATTTCTCTCAACTTGTTTTCCATGTGCCCAATGTCTTCTACCCCTTTTGATTTTGCAATCTGCATCCATGTATGGGTCTTGACTCTTTCCTTTTCCATCTCAAAGAAAAGAGGCACTGCAAACTTTTGTGGGATGATCTTCCCACCTTCCAGAAGGTTGTAGTAGGAGCCTAAGTTAGGTTGAGGTCTAGGCTTTGGTATCTCTTTTGCCTTGTCTTCCTCCTGGGTCTATTCTTCTACCTTCTTTTCAAGTTTCTCAGTTTCTTTGAGCTTTGCCAATGTCTCCTGTAGAGAGGTCTGCGCCTCCTATAGGACTGCTTTAGAGTCCATTAGTTTGATCCTTTCTTTCCAGGTAGAGGTCTTAGGGCTCCCTCTTTCGTAAGTGATGGAGATTTTGGAGGGAGATTCCTCCCTTGTTGTAGTAGGGACATCCTCAATGATGATGGGCTCTTTTGAAGGTGGCTGAGGCTTCCCCATCTTGATTCTGGTGCTCTTTCGAGCCTTGAAGTACATGGATGGTTGTCTCTTCCTTTTTCCTTTGGGCTTGGCTAGAGTACTAAGTGCAGCAAGAACAACTACTGCTTCTCTTGCTAGTGTCTTAGGAGACACTTCTTCTTGTTGTGTTTCTTCTTTTCCATCTGCTGTTTTTCCTGTGTCTGTTGTCTCTGGTGTTGTTTTCTCCTCTGCTTGTTGAGTTTCTGCCTTTCCTGTGGCAGCCTTTTTCTAAGCTGTCTTGGGCTTCTTCTTTTCAGTTCTTGTCCTCTTCTTTTTCTCTGCTGTGGTTTTCCCTTTTTCTGCTTTTGATGTTGTTTTCTTCTCTGCTTTAGGTTCATCTGTGGTGGTGGTGTCATGTTTCTCCTTTCCTCTCTATTTTTCTTCTTTTTCTTCTTCCAATTGAATGTTTTGTTCTTCTTCATGGATTTCCTTCTCAGCTTCCTCTTTTTGTTCCTCCTCTTCACTTCCAGATGGACTAAGGTCATCAATGAGAGTTTTTATATCATCTTCTTTAGTCATGTTCCTGAAAATATCCCAGGCTATAGGGATTGTGTAAGTGTGGAGGGCATCCTCCACCAACAATTTAATGAGCCCATGGTGAGCCAGTTGGTCTGGAACCCCTGCATTCAATTTGGTGCTACACTCTATTAAGGATTGGAGGAGAAAGTATGGACAACTGATTTTTCTAGATGCAGGAAGGTCCATGCCATATCTTAGTTCATGTAACAATCTGAAATGATACCCATAAACGATATTGTATATTCCTTCACAGGAGATATACTTCATGATCTGATAGATGACCTCACCCCATGGATAAGGTATACTTTTCCTCCTGATCCCATTCTTATCCTCCACGAGATGTTCATCAAGCTGGAAAAAGGTCTTCTTAGCAACCTGTCCTAGTGGTTTTTCTTCTTTGCTCCAGGGGAGCCCAAGTGGAAGACTTGTAATTCTGCTGATGAACTCTGGTGTAAGTTCTATGGTTAGACCCCTGAAACTGACTGTGGCATGGGTTTTTGAATGAGGTCTTAAAGATAATAAAAATTCCTCTATGACTTCCTCATCATACCCATGAAATTTTTCAAAGAAAGGCATCCAATTTGCCCTGGTAAAGAGGGCCACCACTTCTGGATGTTCATGCAATTTAGTTGAATTCAGAGGCTCCTTCCTCATAAAACCCCCTGTCATGATGTTTAGAGACTGCTGGAATGTTTCAAGTGAGGAGGAAGGCAACAAATTTTCAAACCCGAAAACAGAGGAACAACTGAGGTTTTCTTTCTGGAACCAGAGAGAGAATTTTTCGTGTTCTTCCTTTTTAACAAAAGAAATTTGCAATTTTCCTTCCCTTCAAACTCTGTTCTCAAACTTAATTTACTTCTCGGTTTGTTTGAGGGAAACAATATCTTTTTTTAAAAAACAGAGAGTATACAAGACAATGTTTTTTCCTTTTTCACAAAGTGAGCAGACCACCCAATGCAAATTCACTGTTTTACAGGCTTAATTTCCTATGGTTGCATCACTTCTTTACACAGGAGAATACCACGGAGGAGAAAGAGACAAAATTTCAGTGCAGAGAGTAAAATGGAGAGACTGTATATATTTCAAAAAAACACAGGCAGACTTTTGTTCTCACTTTTCCTTTCTTTTCAGCTCAATACTTCGCTGCAAATCCCACCACCTTTTGTAGATATATAAAATGCAGAGTGGGTTTTACTGAGCCTACCTTTTCAAGCTCGAATTTGGCATAAAATTCCAAATTTTCCTCTGCAGAGCTGCTCACTAGCCTTCCTGTGGAAAGGCTCCTGTAGATTGTGTTTCTGCTCCCGTAGAGTGCAATAATGCTCCTGTAAAGCCCAATAAGCGGAAGGGTTTTGAAACTGACAGAGAGCAGCTATTTCGAGGTTTTGATGGTGGTAGGTAAGTTGTTTCAGTCAGGAGAATGACGATGCAAATGAAAACAAAGGTGATGAAGGCGTCGACTGCAGCGTACTTAAGCTTACGGGAAGCTTACAGGCGTGTTCTGCAGTGACGAGGTGAGGTGGCAGGAAGGGTACGTTATCCCCATCCGGACCGTTGGTCCCTACTCTAGTGCCATTATGATACTTCATGCCACCTACCCGCAATCACTTCCATCATTCCCGTTATACGCGCCACCACTACCTGTTTTGAGTTTTTCTTCCCGAGTTGACTGAACACACGTGCCAATTGCACCCACTGAACGCTGTTTGAATTGGATGAGGCGTTGTTTGAACTGGATGAGGGGTTCTGTTTGAACTAGATGAGGGTGGCCAGTTAGCTGGCCACCGATTTCGTTTAATCATGACCATCTCAATGGTTCATGCAGTTTCTAAATTATACTCATGCAACAGAGGAACGAGTTTCGTCACTTACCTGTTAGTCGCTATCGTGCTTTGCATGCTCAGACTTTGGCACTTTGTTCATGGATTGCTGCTGCTGTTGGTGCTCATGGCTTCTGAACTGGTGGCTTGGCTACCTCATGTTGGTGTTTTATCATCTGTGGCTGCATTGACCCTACCTCTGGAGCTCGATTTTTAAGGGGATCAGCTGTTATAGGAATCCTGCAGGATTTCCTGTAACTACTTCTCCCTCTAAAATTTATGGCTGAGGTTTGAGCAGGGACTGAAGAGATAGCTAAGGAATGTTCTGAAGGAAAAGGAAAAGTAGCTGGCATACACCAGGTAAGAAATAAGTTAAGGATGCTGTGGTTTATTCTTCATTTTTTTTTTTTTAACAAAAGAAACAAGATTTTTGTGTTTTCTGTGTAGGGAAGGAAGAAGCGAGTGGAAATGCAGTGGTGCAGGTATGGAATGGAGAGTTGGGAGGATGAATAGTGGCCAGGAGGTCCACAGGCCTTTTGGACAAGTCTCTAGCCCTCTGATCCTTTTCTAGACTTGATTTCAAGCTCTCTGTGGTTTCTACAATAGCCTCCTGTAGAATGCACAGAGCTTCCTATAGGATGCTTAATTTCCAAAACAAGTGGGACCAGGGCTTGGGAAAAGACAATGGCGATGGAGAAATGATCTATTAGGGGTGTATCCCACCTGGCCATGTCCCTTTTTCTTCTGTGGCCCTTCTGCAATCTGCAATGCATTCAAAAGAAGTTAGATTTTCTCTTTTTTTCTCTCTCTTTTTTTTTTATGAGACAGTTGGGGCGCCTCCAGGAGGTTTTCACCCTCACTACCTGCCCTGGGCGCGTTCAAAGGGAGGTTTTCACCCAGGGATATTTTATTCTCCTTTTTCCTGTTTTTTTTTTTTTTTAGGGTGTGGGTGGAGTGGAGGCAGAGACCTACTCCACTACCAACACTGTTTGACTCAGATTCTTAATGAATTCTTGCTTTGAGAGGGGCTTCCTGTAGATCTTCAACCTATGCCCATTGAAAAGCATGGGGATGGCTTCTTTGTTGATGGTCTGGATCAAAACTGAACCATTTTCATTGCACTTTTCTACTGTGTACGGTCCCAGCCATCTTGTCCTCAGTTTGCCCTTGAAATATTTATATCTTGAATCATACAGCAATGCCCAATCTCCTTCCTAGAATTGTTTCTCTTTGAGGTGTCTGTCATGCCATATTTTCCTTTGCAGCTAGACTACCTCTGAGTGGAGAAGGGCCTGCAATATCTGTTCATCCAATCCATTTAGCTGAAGTAACCTTTCCTTTTATGCATGGCTGAGATCTAGGTCCAGCTGAGCTACCATCCTTAGTGTGTTATATTCAAATTCTATTGACAGAAAAGCCTTCTTCCCATAGACCAGCTCGTAGGGTGTGAACCCTGTGGTGGTTTTCTAGGTGGTGTTATAGGCCCAGGTGGCCTCAACCAATCGATCTGCCCAATCTTTTCTGCTGCTGCTCACTACCTTGGTCAAAATCCCTTCCAAAGCTCTGTTAGTGACTTCCACCTGTCCATTTGCTTGCGGATGATAAGGGGTGGAAGTTTTGTGCTTAATTTTGTGATGTGTGAGCAGGTCTTCAATCAGATTGGAGGTAAACTGGTGTTGGTCACTTTAATTGTTTAATAATAAAACAGTCGAGTGCCACATTAATTATCAACCTGGGAAAGTCTGATTATTCCAAAGGTGACTATGTAATATATGTACTCAATCTTAATGGTATTAAAAGCTGTAGTATAAACAGTCTACTATATTATGAAATCCCTACTCTGTGTTACAGCAGTTACAGTAGTTACAGCCTATTGCAGAAAATGAAGTAAGAACAAATAACTTAAAGGAAACAAGTCTGCAAAAGGAAGTGATGGCTATCCTGCAACAAAGGATCAAGACCCTATCCTCAGAGTAAGGACTTTCAGAACCTGCCTCTGTTGTCCAGTTCACACATACACTCTGTAAATCCTAATCACCGGTGAGGCACTCATATGCAACATCAATCAGCTAAAAGGAAAACAGAGTTTCAGCAAAAGTAAATATCATTAGAAGCAGTAACTGTAATATAAATAGAAAGCACACACACACCACACAACAGAAAGAAGATGGGTGAATCTTGTGATGAAGGTGGGCCCTGTCCTTCTCACAAGATTCCCCAGAACACAGGAATTAAAATAAAATACTCAGAACAGAATTGTATTCATCTGCCAATAAACCATATTACAAAAAGATATTCAGTCTCATCCCTTCACTACAAGTTCTGTGTTACAATATGTTTCCCTCTTCCCCCCTCTCTAATGTAGATGTATCCTCTTTATAGAGGAGACATCTATTACAACAGATTTTCATACATTCAGATTCAACCCTTTTGTACCAAAAATGAGAAAGTCAGTTCTTGATAACAAAATATTGTTACAGCCATGAGGATCATGATCATTACGACCAATATAGTAATCAGTCAGACTCTTTTGCCGATGCCAATTTGTTACACAAATCCCAGCTGTTCCTCAAAGTGCACGTGTTGTTCGTGCTGTTTCAGCATCGAGGTTCATGTTGTTCTTGCTGTTCCAGCTTCACAGTTTGCGCTGTTTCCGCTGTTTCAGCAATGGCAAAATATAATCCTGCCAGTTAGGCAGTTTCAGCAATTAGTCAACACTTTAATCAACTTCAGGGAATAATTATAAAGATAGCATGATTACGTGTTGAATAATTAAACATGTAGTAATGAGGAAAGTTATTCTGTACCTTTTGGAGTGATTAAGCCAAAACACTAGCAAAGGCTTTCACTTAAGGGTTGAAGAGGGTAATACAATGGCAAAATATACAGTCAAAAATAGACAAAATGGGAACCTAACATCCCCCCCAACTGAAAATGTTGCATGTCCGCATGCAACGCCTAATCTGAATCGGAATCAGAATACTGGGCTGAACAGTGTAGATTGCTTATACAGTAAGTGTAGAAAGTGTTGTCAGCCATGTCTCTGAACCCTTGGGCATTCTGAATGCTTTTCCATGCTGCCAATTCTTCCTTTTTAGTCAATGTAAATTGAGCCTTGTATTGTTCTCCAGGAAGCCATAAGAGAGGGAAATGAAAACGGTAACCAATCCACCATTCAGCACATTGTCTCATGCATTTTACATAAGCAGGTATCCTTGAGATTGCTGCCTGCAGATTGAGGGGATTGTAGGGATGATATTCCCTTCTTTCTTTGGGACACTGTTCCCAGAAAAATTCATTTGCTTTTATGGCCAGAGGTCCTTTAGCTTTGACATAATGCTGGCAGTCTTCCAAGACTGCTGCTTGCAGATTCCTAATGTGATCGGTCATGCCTGTCTCTCGTAGATTCCGTTGATGTTCCATGAGGAAGATGGCTGCATTCTGTGGTTCCGGACGAATCCATAGAAGACAGTTCTCCTCATTGTGTTGTGCAGACATGAAAGCATTCTGCCAAGTGAATTGGTTGGCCAAAAAGGAAATAAAAGCTCTTATTTGAATATCACCACAAATAGGAAGTAAATTAATCTTTCTATCTTCAGGCATAGCCTCGTTATGAAGATAGAGTTCGCACAGCAAATTCTGATCATTGTTTGGTGCTTCTGCAAAAGTTTCAATGAATTGCTGTGGTGTAGAGACCTGGTGTGGTCTGCCATCCTTTATTGCTTTCAATTGGAGGAACGCTAAGCGTTCTCTCAAGAATACAGAGTAATTAAAAGAAGGCTTTCTTGTAGCCAGTAAGCGCTGGACCAAATCGAGGATAAGGGACAGTCTGGCTTTTAATTGCTTATTTTCTTTGTGCTGTGCACGAGACTGTTCCATTGCTTCCCAATTCCTATAGGCATAGTTAAACCATAATGACTTCTGCTGTTGAAATGCCTTTCCTTGGGAAAGCTCGTATTCTGCTCTCCATGTGTAGCTTAATTCTTGAAAAGTAGAAGTCTGTGCATGAGCATCGCTAACACAGGGAGGTTCAGTTTGTATATGCACAGTTGTAAAAGATTTTGATTCTGGTTCCTGCTCATCAATAACTTGGGTAGGCCGGGGTGGTTCCATTTCTTCCTCTAATTTCTGCTCATCAATAATTTGGGTAGGCCGGAGTGGTTCTGCTTCTTCTTCAGATTTCTGCTCATCAATAACTTGGGTAGGCCGGGGTGGTTCCATTTCTTCCTCTGAAATCCTTGAAGACCCTGTTGGTTCTTGTGTAACAGCAGGGTGTTCCTTTTTGAATATAACAGGGCTGGCTCCAGTCAATGGGACTGCAATTATTTTATATCCTGCCTGAGTGTAGATATCCCCACATTCACTGCACATGTATTCACTGTATTGCTCTTTCTCTACACTCTTTTCAGCTTGAGATGCTACTTGAGCTAACATGTACAGGTTGAGTTCTTCTTTATAGGCTTCCCTAGCCATTGCTAATTCTTTCTGATAGGCCTTAATTTCTGATTTTAAGAACTCATTTTCTTCTTGTAGGGAGGCTAGAGTGACTGGGGCTTCTACAGTTACAGATTCCAAAGGAAAAGAAAATTGTTGTTCAGCATTATCTTCATCATGTGCGTCCCCAACAGGTGGTTCTTGTGTTTCACCTATTGGGTCTGTTTGTGTATCAGTTTCACCTAGGGCATCTTCTTCTTGCTCCCCAACAGGTGGTTCTTGTGTGGCACCTATTGGGTCAGTGGCTGGTTTTTGTGTAACAGCCACATGCAGGTCGTCTTCTTTTTGCTCCCCAACAGGTGGTTCTTGTGTTTCACCTATTGGGTCTGTGGCTGGTTCTTGTGTAACAGCCACATGCAGGTCGTCTTCTTTTTGCTCCCCAATAGGTGGTTCTTGTGTTTCACCTATTGGGTCTATGGCTAGTTCTTGTGTAACAGCCACATGCAGGTCGTCTTCTTTTTGCTCCCCAATAGGTGGTTCTTGTGTTTCACCTATTGGGTCTGTGGCTGGTTCTTGTGTAACAGCCACATGTCCTATATCAGCTTGGATGTCTGGTTTGAATTTGTCGGCAGCTGGTTCTTGTGGAGCAGCTACCTCTGTTGAGAAAAATGATGTTACAAAATCGTGAACACTTTGAATTTCGGCATCTGAGGGTGAAGGAGGTGAAGGTTCAGGGCTATGGGGGATACGGGGATTTAAAATGATAGGAGTAACGGCCTCGGTTGCTGCAAACAACCTTGTTCGTTGCCGAGGTAGGGAACCAGGAGAGACAGTAGTTTTCCTCTTGCAAGGAATTTTACTCAGGGAGTCATCAGAAATAGTAGCTGCCTTTACTGAGGCCCTGGTTCTTCTTTTTGACGGGGTTGCAGTTTTCTGTTGCTTTTTCCTTTTAAGGAAAGTGATGAGGGTATCCTCGTCTGAATCATCGGTAGGGATGTGAACTATGGGAGTGGACGGTTCGGCTTCATCATGGGGTGAGGACTGCAGCGGGTTTTCAGTGCTTAATTGGGGTGTTCCTGCTACTGGTTGCTGAGTTTCAGCTTCTTGCTGGGAATTTTCTTCATTTTGCTGAGGATTTTCCTCAGCTTGCTGGGGAGGGTTAATGGGGGAGGCGGGTTATGCAGGGCAAAGCCTCTATTTATCAGGAGTTGGACCAAACGATGGTGTGTGAGACAGAGGAGTTGATGCCTAACGTTCACAGTGTAATGTGCCATATTTTTCAGACATCTAAGGAGATAATAAGGCATATTTACTAGACGACCATGCCACAAATGATTTAATAAGACAAATTCATGCTGGTAGACTACCTGGTAGCGGCCCTCACAAGTGAAGTAGTGCTTGACGAATTCTGCAACTTTTGGCCAAGGCGGTGGTAATGACCGAAGCGCAACACCCCTGCCTTTTGTTTCCACCTGCTCCCCAGGTAGCAGGAAATCTTGTTGCGCATTGAGGATAAGATGCTTCCTGCTGAACCAGCGAATGCCATTGGTTGGAAGCCCCGAAACTTGTGCTATGTCTTCTTCCGTTATTGGGATTCTGACCCCTTGGACAGTAGAATACCCCTCCCTCAAGTTGCATGCAAATTCGAGAACTTGCTGCAAATCAAATTCCGGAAGTCTTCTAAAATAGTCCACCCATCCTGCCTGAAGGAAGATTTGGTATGCATCTGGGTAAAGTTCCAGTAATGCCGTCGAGCCCAGTTCATGTCTAACAGCATCTCCACCCATGGTTACTGTTTTAGGCAGAATACAGAGTGCAGAGCCGAGTTGCCGAAGTTGAAACAGAGTAGAACGTTGCAAAATGAAATTATGACGTGGTCAGGCATAAGCGAGGTGGATTAGACACAACCGAGAGGAATAGGGATGGCGGTGATAGGCGTGTCCTGTAATGATTACGATATTTCGGTAATCCCCCCCAACTGCGGCTGAATGATATGGTTGGCAGTACGACGCTTTTAGCGGTCATGTCAACTATCTCCTCATTATCTACAATTTAATATTCACACATAACATGCATACCTTTACAATTACCTTTGGTTGTTGCGCCGAAAAGTGTTACCTCGTCCTTAATAGGTTAATGATCATTATAAAAAAAGGGTTTGTAAGGTGTGAGGGTTTTTATCCACGAGGTTTTTATTATTCACGAGAGGCAGTAGTGAAGGGGTATTATTAACAGGATAAATGGCTGATTCCTTTGAATAAAGAATGATATATTTCTTTTTGAAATAATAGTTCATTCTTAGGAGTAGAAATGGGGATATTTAGGAAAAATAGAAAAGATTGGTGTTTAAGCAGTGGGATTTGGTGTTTCGGCACTGGAAAGTAGTGTTTCAGCAATGAAAAATGGTGTATCGGCAACGGGAAATGGTGTATCAGTGATGGGAAATGGTGTATCAACAACAAGAAATGGTGTATCAGCATCAGGAAATGGATTATCAGTAACGGGAAATGGTGTATCAGCAACGGGAAATGGTGTATCAGCATCGGGAAATGGATTATCAGTAACGGGAAATGGTGTATCAGCAACGGGAAATGGTGTATCAGCATCGGGAAATGGATTATGATCTGGAATGACAATGCTTTTCCAATCTGCAGATTAATTCTTCCTATATTGGAATCTTTCTTTTTCAGCCACCATCCAAAGCTAAGACCTGCAAAATAATTAATTGTAACATGGCAACCCTTGATAGGGATTATTAGTTAAGAAATCTAATCTAGAAATAAATACATAAACAGGAAATTAAGTGCATTGAGGGATAGCAGGTTCCCCCAAAAAGGTATAGTGTATGTCTGTCATGCAAGTAGCTTTGAAATCCTCTTTAGAAATAGGTCATTGATACAAACGGAGTCGATACCCATTCACTAATAATGGTGTTCTACTATCATCAATCGTTAGGAGTATGATTGTTTCATTTGGAAAAACAACATCTACTTCATAAGGTCCTAGCCACCTTGTTCTTAATTTCCCCTGAAAATTTTCAAAACGAGAGTCATACAGTAAGGCCCAATTATCTTTTTGGAACTACTTGTGCTTAATAGTTTTGTCATGCCACCTGGTTCTTTGTTGTTGTATCATGGTTGTTTGATGGATGGCATCCAACCTTTTTTCATCCAATTCCTGAAGCTGCTGCAACCTAGCTGTCTGTGCATCAGTCAAATCAAGGTTAACAGCTAAAGCAGTCCTTAAGGTTTTGATTTCAAATTCCATAGGAAAAACAACATTTTTACCATAGACTAATTCATAAGGTGAAAAACCCGTAGTGTTCCTCTACGTAGTTCTGTAAGCCCATAATGCTTCAGGCAACCTTTGAAACCAGTCCCTTCTATTCTCCTTGACTGTCTTTGTTAAAATGGCTTCTATGACTTTATTTGTACTTTCCACTTGCCCATTTGCTTGGGGGTGATAAGGTGTAGTCATCTTATGCTTAATGTGATATTTCTGGAGTGTATCTTTGAAGCCATGAGAATTAAAAGGAGGTCCTCCATCTGTGACTAGTTCTCTAGGCAAACCAAACCTAACAAAGATTTCTTCAAATAGAAAAGTTAACACTGATTCTTCATTAGCTTTGATGAGTGCCTTAGCTTCTACCCACTTAGTCATATAATCTGTGCAAACGAGAATATAAACTCTTTGATTGGATGGAGGATTGATGGGACCTATAAAATCTAGTGCCCATCTTTCAAAAGGTTCAAGTATTACCTGGGGGTTAAGTGGCATTTCATCCCTGTGATTAGGCTGGCCCATTCTCTGACAGCTATCACAGGCCCTAACATATTTCTTTGCATCCTTGAAAAGTGAGGGCCAATAGTAACCCATTCTGAGAACTTTGTGTGCTATTCTTTTATCTGCAAAATGCCCTCCACAAGGGCCATCGTGGCAAGCCTTCAATATATCATAAACTTCATCTTCTCTGATGCATCTTCGAATTTCCTGGTCGAGTCCTGTGTGAAAGAGACACCCACTTATCCAGCTGAACGATCTTTCTTTTTTCTCTGTGCGATAGGTGTGATGGTAGTTTCCCTACAACTAAGTAATTGGCAATGTCTGCATACCAAGGTGAGTGAGCAGATACTGCAAATAAATATTCATCAGGAAAAGAATCATCTACTGGAATATTTTCATCAGTTTTTAACCGAGAAAGAAAATCAGCAACTACATTTTCTTTACCTGGTCGATCTACAATTGTGATATCAAATTCTTGTAATAATAATAACCATCTGGTAACTCGAGCATTTGTAACTGATTTGTTCATTAAATATTTAATGGCCGAGTGATCAATATGCACAAAAGTAGTGTAACCAGTAATATAATGTCGAAACTTATTAATAGCATAAATAACTGCTAAGAATTCTTTCTCGGTGACTGTATAATTAAGTTCAGCAGGGGTCATATTTTTACTAATAAAATAGATAACATAGGGAAGATTGTTTTCTTCTTGACCCAAGATAGCTCCAATTGCAGTGTCTGAAGCATCAGAGGATATATGAAAGGGGAGTGCCCAGTCAGGTCCTCTTAAAATTGGAGCTGTAGACAATTGATGTTTAAGTTCATTAAATGCTTTTTGACAACTATCAGTCCACTTAAATTCAGCATTTTTCATAAGTAACATAAACAAAGGAGAAGCTATTTTAGAAAAGTCCTTAATAAATCTTCTATAATATCCAGCATGTCCTAAAAAACTTCTTACATCAGTTTGTGTTTTCGGGATAGGCAGAGTCTGAATTACTTGTACCTTAGCTGGATCAACTTGAATTCCTAGGAATGAAATGAAGTGTCCCAAAACGATACCTTGATTCATCATCATATGACATTTTTTAGTACTTAAGGCAAGATGTGCTTCTATACACCGTTTAAGTACTTTTTCAATATTTTGTAAAGCATCTTCAAAAGTCACACCATAAGGAGTAAAGTCATCCATAAATATTTCTAAGGAATCATTAAGCATATCAAAAAAAATTCCTATCACCACTCTTTGAAATGTTGTTGGGGCATTACATAGTCCAAATGGAATAACTTTATAGGAAAAAGTCCCCCATGGACTAGTAAAAGTGGTCTTGTCTTGATCTTGGGGTGCAATCTTGATCTGATTATAACCACTAAATCCATCCAAAAAGGAAAAGAATCTCTTACCTGCCAAATTATCTAGTACCTGATCAATAAATGGTAAGGGAAAATGATCTTTCTGAGTAGCCTTATTCAGAGCTCTATAATCCACACACACTCTCCATTTCCCATTTTTTTTAGGTACTATTACTAATGGTGAAACCCATTCACTATCAGATATAGGATATATAAATCCTGCATTCAACAGTTTTTGAAGTTCTTCTTTTACAATTTCCCTTAAATTGGGATTCATTCGTCGTTGGGGTTGGCAGACTGGGTGGGATCCTTCTTTAATATAAATTCAGTGAGTACATAATTCAGAAGAAATTCCCTTCATATCTGTGTAATCCCATGCGAATGCTTGTTTATTCTCATGGAGTAACTTCATTAACTATTGTGTTTCAGCATCTGTTAAGTTAGGATTTATATTTAATGTTTTGTCAGGCTTGATTTCGACTGCTATACTTTTGGAGGGGGTGTCAGCTGATTTCTGAGATAAGTCTTCAGTTTTAAGATTATGTTGTGATTCAGATTCCAAGATTGAAGTCAAGTGATCATGTATTTCAGAGTTAACCGAAAAAGGTTCAGAAATAAAGCTACTAATTAATTCATCTTCGGTTGAATCTTTAAAAGTTAGGGCTTGTCCGACAGTCAAAATGGGTTGAGTCTCATCATCCTCATAATCTAACCACACTGAATTATCATTGTTAATCATAGGTGTGGCATGAGGGTACAGAGTAAGCTGTTTGGTTTCACATCCATTAGAAATTGTCATTGAACCTGACCTACAGCTAATGAAGGCATCTGTTGTAGCCAGCCAAGGTCTCCCTAAAATCAATGGATGACCCCCCAACTTATTTTTGGTCTGTAACACCACAAAATCAGCTGGGTAGTTCCAAGATTCGACTGAAATTGTCAAGTCTTCAATGACTCCTTCAGGTTTGATTGTGGAGCGGTCAACCAGCTCTAGAATGGTTGGGGTTTCCCTAATAAAAAATTTTAACTGCAGTAACTGTGCTGTTTCAAGTGTCATGATGTTTATTGCAGCACCCAGATCTACTAGAACTCTAGAAACAAAGGTTTTACCAACCTGAACTGTGACTGTAGGGTGACCAGGATCACCATATTTCACAGGGGGATTTTTTCCTGACATTAGAGCAGCTAGATCACCCATCACATGAACTATGAGGGGGTCTTTAGCTTTTCTTCCAGGTTTCTTAATACAAATATCTCTAACAGTTCTAGCATAAATCGGTACATCTCTTAGTGCTTGTAAGAGTGGAATTTTAACATACAAATTCTGCAACTCTCCTAACAGATTAAAAGCAGGTGGCTCAAGTGTTTTGGTAAGAGCCAAACGTTCAGGGAATGGTGGATCTACTGCTTCAGCAGTCTTTTTAGAGGATGTTTCAGCTGTTTCAGCATTGTTATTAGAGGATGATCCAACTGTTTCAGCATTAGATGACTTTTATTTTCCGATTTCTTCTTTATCAGAATCAGAAGTGATGTCATCAATGATGGGTTCAAGTATTCTTCCAGAGCGTAAATGAATGTCATTACATTGCATAGGGGAAACCAGTTGGTTTTGAACACCAATTACTTGCAGATCTTTATTATTATTCGTGTTGGGGTTAGGTTGTACAGGCAGCTGGGGTCTTATTGTCTGATTATTAGGTGGGGCATTTGATGGTAAGGAGAGAGATTGCTGATACTGAGGTAATTGGTTTGGAAATGGGATCTGTGGAGCTGTCCAATTCGGGTTCCATTGATTAAAATAGGTTTGCTGTAGAGCCCAGGGATTCCACATCGTAGGATCAACAAAAGGAGGGTTTGGTTGCTGCAAAGGTGGAAAATTCATTTGATTAAGGTGTGGGTACTGCATTTGGTTGAAGGGTGGGTAATTTGTTTGAAAAGGAGGATGATTATTCCAACGATTAAACGACATGTTAGAATTCATACCTGGTCCTCGCGGTTGCCATTGTCTTCTCTGTGTGAGGAGGTACACTGCTTCAGCTTCTTCTTCAGTTGGTTGCAGTGCTGCTTTTATTCATGGCAAAGAAGGGCATTGTTGAGTCTCATGGTCCTTTTCACAGATAGTGCAGATTGGTACCCTGTCCAGGGGGCATTCCCTTAGTGGGTGTTTTTCCCTACATTTAGAGCAGAATAGCTAGAGGAGCTTCTGCTTCTGCCTGCTTCTTTTTAACCTGCAAGGTATCAATTTGTGAAGCAAAAGAGCTTAACATTTCAGTTTTAAATTCTTCAAGTAAGTTACCTATTTCGGCCCGTGTTGCTCCTCCACTTGCTGATTTCTGGACTCTTGAGTATGTACTGTCTTTGCTCTTTGGTCTGCTTGCTGCTCCTCTCGAACATCTTTTACAGAGATTGATAATCTCATCATAGGATTCCTTAGATATGTCTCCTTTTCCAAGCATATTCAACATATCTAAACAATCATCTCGTACCCCTCTTAGCAATATTGACTTGAGAATATCCTTACTCATATCAGGATGATCAGATCGCTGTAAGTTATATTGTAGCCTTTCCACGAAGTCCTCCAGACTTTCGTCCTCCTTCTGAGTCATCTTGAATAATTCCTCCTTCCTTTCTCTTGTTTGACAATAATCTTGGTATTTAGCCAAAAATTTCACCTTCATCTGGTCCCATGTTGTAATCACATGAGCTCCCAAGCTCATGAACCATCTTAATGCGTTCCCTTTTAATGTGGCTGGAAACAATTTTAATTTCTGAGCAGAATTAACATAGTCATAGCTTCTACACAGTATATCAAATTCAAAGAGAAATTCATCAGGATCTTCTGTGGATAACCCATGGAAATTGGGTAATGCTGAAAGTGGGATATTCTTCATAGGAGTTGCTCCTCTGGGGAGATCTCCAATGGGGAATTCCAGGGTGGAGAGATAATTTTCTCCCCTTCCCTCTATTCTGTGACCTCCACCGAAAAGTCCTTCATTGTTATCCTCCATTGGTTGTTTTCCTGATGCGCTTGCCCGGTCTTCGGAATTTTTTGTTGGGATTTCAATGTCCTGCACTGGTTCCTCCACCTTAACTTCCTCTATTGGTTCTTCTACTGATCGTTCGTCTTCTTCCACCGGTTCCTCAGTATATTCTAATGATTCTATAACCCTCTCTGGCCCCACTACTTCCTCTGTCTGAAAATCTGTCTGGGAAGAGTGTTGGGTCTGTGGCCTCCGAGAGCTTAACCTCTGGGATGTCTCAGCTTTTGAAAAAATATCGTCAATAAAATTTTTTCTTCCTCCTCCTTTGCCTTTGCCGCCTGAATGGTTAACCTTCTTGCGTCCTCTCATGCATCCTGCATTTCTAAAGAAAAATGTTAATACCCTTAAAGTCTTCAGTTGCCTTCCCCAGCAACGGCGCCAAAATGTTGGTCACTTTAATTATTTAATAATAAAACAGTTGAGTGCCACATTAATTATCAACCCGGGAAAGTCTGATTATTCCAAAGGTGACTACGTACTATATGTACTCAATCTTAATGGTATTAAAAGCTGTAGTATAAACAATCTACTATCTTATGAAATCCATACTCTGTGTTACAGTAGTTATAGTAGTTACAGCCTATTGCAGAAAATGAAGTAAGAACAAATAACTTAAAGGAAACAAGTCTGCAAAAGGAAGTGATGGCTATCCTGCAACAAAGGATCAGGACCCTATCCTCAGAGTAAGGACTTTCAGCACCTGCCTCTGTTGTCCAGTTCACACATACACTCTGTAAATCCTAATCACCGGTGAGGCACTCATATGCAACATCAATCAGCTAAAAGGAAAACAGAGTTTCAGCAAAAGTAAATATCATTAGAAGCAGTAACTGTAATATAAACAGAAATCACACACACACCACACAACAAAAAGAAGATGGGTGAATCTTGTGATGAAGGTGGGCCCTGTCCTTCTCACAAGATTCCCCAGAACACAGGAATTAAAATAAAATACTCAGAACAGAATTGTATTCATCTGCCAATAAACCATATTACAAAAAGAGATTCAGTCTCATCCCTTCACTACAAGTTCTGTGTTACAATATGTTTCCCTCTTCCCCCCTCTCTAATGTAGATGTCTCCTCTTTATAGAGGAGACATCTATTACAACAGATTTTCATACATTCGGATTCAACCCTTTTGTACCAAAAATAAGAAAGTTAGTTCTTGATAACAAAATATTGTTACAGCCATGAGGATCATGATCATTACGACCAATATAGTAATCGGTCAGACTCTTTTGCCGATGCCGATTTGTTACACAAATCCCAACTGTTCCTCAAAGTGCGCGTGCTGTTCGTGTTGTTTCAGCATCGAGGTTCATGATGTTCTTGTTGTTTCAGCGTCACAGTTTGCGCTGTTTCTGCTGTTTCAACAACGGCAAAATATAATCCTGCCAGTTAGGCAGTTTCAGCAATTAGTCAACACTTTAATCAACTTCAAGGAATAATTATAAAGATAGAATGATTACGTGTTGAATAATTAAACATGTAGTAATGAGGAAAGTTGTTCTGTACCTTTTGGAGTGATTAAGCCAAAACACTAGCAAAGGCTTTCACTTAAGGGTTGAAGAGGGTAATACAATGGCAAAATATACAGTCAAAAATAGACAAAATGGGAACCTAACAACTGACTCCCTTGATCTATGACTAATTCTCTTGGATAGCCAAACTTGTAGAAGATATTCTCTCTCAAAAACTCAGCTACTTTTTCTTCTGTTGCTACCTTGATCGCCTTTGTTTTTTCCCATTTTGTCAAATAATCAATGCACACAATGATGTAAGATCTCTGTTTTGAAGGAGGGTTGACAGGACCCACAATGTCCATGCCCCACTTCTCAAATGGCTTGAAAGTCACTTGAGGTTACACGGGCATCTCATCCCTTGGAGTAGGTTTCCCCATCCTTTGACATCGGTCACATTGGCTGATATATCTCCTTACATCTTGATGAAGAGTGGGCCAATAGTAACCTGCTTGCAGAATTTTGAAGGCAGTCCTCTTTGCTGCAAAATGGCCCCCATAGGGCCCATCATGACAGGTTAGGAGAATGTCAAAAACTTCCTCCTCCCTAACACATCTCCTCAAAATCTGATCTGGGCCAAGTTTGAAGAGATTGCCCCCAATCCAGGTGAATGGGGCACTTTTCCTCACGATCTTGCTCTTCTCTTTTGAGGACAGGTGTGGCGGGAACTGTGCTGAAACCAAGTAATTTTCTATATCAGCAAACCATGGAGAGAGTACTGAGATAGAAAATAGATGTTCATATGACATTTGATCATCCAGCATTCCTTCTTCACCTGCAGGTAGATCTATTCTAGACAGAAAATCAGCAACAACATTTTCCTTACCCGGCTTATCAACAATGGTTAAATCAAATTGCTGCAATAAAAGTAACCATCTAATAATACGAGCATTTACATCTGGTTTGTTCATTAAATACCTAATTACAGCATGATCAGTGTGTACGAATGTTTGATAGCTGGTGATGTAGTGTCTGAACTTATTTAGGGAATGGACTACAACTAGGAGCTCCTTTTCGGTTACAGTGTAGTTTAATTCTGCCTTGGACAAGTTTTTACTTACAAAATATATGGCATAAGGCAGCTTCTCATCGACTTGCCCTAAGGCTGCTCCTATCGCTTTGTTCGAGGCATCTGTATGAATGTGGAAAGGTAGGGCCTAGTTTGGACCTCTCAAAATTGGGGCAGTCGCCAGTTTACTTTTCAAAGTATCTAGAGCCTCTTGAAAGTTGTCAATCCATGTGAACTCAACATCTTTTCCCAAAATACCAAACAATGGAGAGGCTAGCTTACTGAAATCCTTAATGAATCTTCTATAATACCCTGCTAAACCTAGGAAACTTCGAACATCTCTTACCTTTTGAGGAGGTGGGACCCTTTGGATGATGGCAATTTTGTTGGGATCCACCTGTAATCCTTGCTGAGAAATTGTATGACCTAGCACGGTCCCTTCAGTCATTAGGAATTCGCATTTTTCAGGACTGAGGGATAGGTTCATTTCAATGCGCTTGTCTAAAACTTTTCCCAGTTTAGTCAAAGCTTCCTGGAAGTTAGAACCATAAGGGGTAAATTCATCCATATAGATTTCCACTAAATCATGAACCAATTCAGCAAATATACTCAATACAGCTCTCTGGAAAGTGGCGGGAGCATTGCACAATTCGAAGGGAAAAACCCGGTATGCAAAGGTACCCCAAGGAAAAGTCAAAGTGGTCTTATCTTCGTGTTTCGGGCTGATTTGGATCTGGTTGTACCCACTAAACCCATCTAGGAAGGAGAAAAACTTCTTCCCTGCCAGGCCATCTAACACTTGATCTATGAAAGCAAAAGGAAAATGGTCCTTCTTGGTGGCCTTGTTTAGTTTCCAATAATCGACACAGATTCTCCACTTCCCATTTTTCTTTGGCACTAGCACCAAAGGAGAGACCCATTCACTGTCAGAGATGGGGTAGATGAATCCTGCATCCAGTAACTTTTGCAGTTCTTCTTTGACAATGTCCTTAAGGGCTGGATTCATCCTCCTTTGAGGCTGCCTGATTGGCTTGCAATCTTCCTTAATGTAAATGTGATGAGTGCAGACTGAAGGGTGAACTCCCTTCATCTCCTTATAGCTCCAAGCAAAAGCATCCAAGTGGTTTTTCAATAAGCTACACAGTTCTTTCTCCTGAGAGGTGGATAGGGATGAGTTGATCTTCAAGGTTCTTTCTGGGCCGAATTCCACATTCTTAACTCAGAGAGAGGTCGGATTAGCCACACAGAGATCAACTAAAGGATTGGCTTGGGTTTCTTCCACCAGCTCTTCTAATGGCAACACACTGGGGGGTGGATTCTGGATCAAGTTTTCAATAAGATCATCCTCAGTTTGTGGGCCCCCCATGGTAGCTTCCACTGCACACAGTGGTGTGGAATAGACTTCATCCTCATCTTCCTCCTCCAACCAGAGAGGTAAATCATGGTCTAACAAAGGTTGGGCAGGAGGATATAGGACTAGCTGCTTGGACATATGCCCATTCTTGATTGTCATGTTCCCAGCTCGACAACTAATGTAGGCATCTACAGTAGCCAACCAAGGTCTTCCCAGGATGAGAGGATACCCAGTGAGCTTTGCCTTTGGTTGGAGAACCAGGAAATCAACAGGGTACTCCCAAGAATCGATGGAGACCATTACATCTTCCACAATCCCCTCAGGGGTCATGGTGGAGTGGTTTGCTAACTGTAGTACTGTTGTGGTCTTTCTCAGGGAGCCCTAAAGGTTGAGCTTGAGCATAGTGTCCTTGGTCATCACATTAATGGCAGCCCCTAGATCAAGCAGGGTACGGGGAATTATGGTGCCATTGACGTAGACATCGACTACAAGACTTCCAGGGTCTAGATATTTCAGACAGATTACCTGCCCCAACATCAAGTCGGACAGTTGTCCTATGACATTGATAGTTGGAGCATCTCTCTTGCGCCTGCCTAGGTGCCTGAAGCACTTCTCCTTGATCATCTTGTTGTATATAGGCACATCCTTTATGGCTTGGAGAAGTGGTATTTTTACACATAATTGTTTCAATTCTCCCAGAAGTTCAGTTTCTTCTGGGGTAGGCTGTGTTGTTCCAGTTAATATCTCAGGAAAGGGTGGAGTGGATTTTGGTTGACTTTCCTATTTTTCTTCCTCATCCTCCTTAGGGGGAGGTTGGTTATCTAGGAGAACCTTCCTAGATCGTAGGTTAATCTCCTGAATCTCCACATCATAGGTCGGGCATGATGTTTCTCCACTATATACCCGTTGGGTCTGTCTGTTATTCGGGTTCGGTTGAGCAGGTATTTGTAGTTTCCTTGGAGGAGAAGGAGGCAATGCTTGTGGTTGAGCAGGTGGCGGAGGCAAAAGAGCGGGAGGAGAGTTGTACTGGGGCCTCCACCCCTGATGAGGTGCATTCCATTGAGGATGTGGTTGAGGATAAGAGTGAAACGAATGAGCAGCTAGTTGAGCATGGTATTGAGATGGATATGTGTCTAGTCAATTTAACGTCTTAAATTGCTCTACATAAATTATAAATCCGGGTATCGTAAACTGATGAAGTGTGGTGCACCATATGTGCTTAGTTAACCTTTTTCTTACTTCGTTGTTTTATAGATTTTATTTTGTTTTGGGGTTTTGTTTTTGTTGGTTTCCTAAAGTGTCTAATGCAAATGGAAATCCTATTCTAAGGTCTTAAGAATACTTTTAAAGGACAAGTATGGATAGAGATTTCAAGACAAGGCCTAAGGCCTAAGTCCCTAATGGTAACTTCCAAAACTTTAGCACTTCAAAAGATCTCAAAACATATTATTGGTGGAATTAGTACTTGAACAAAAGTATAAATATGCAGCTACTTCAATTAAAATGGAATGCAACAACCAATCAATGAGCTAGTGACTATGAAACCCAGTATCCTTGCTGCTGTATGAAAAAGAAAGTAAAAACTGAACTTAAAGCAACTCAAAGACTGAAAGCAAAGCAACTAATTCATCACACTACTTCAACTCTTCTGATCCTTTACCCTTCAGCTCAATCTACCTTATGGAAAGCAATCATGAACAAGTTAAGCAATATGATATCTAAATTGCAAGAAATTAAATTACATAAAGGAAACTAATCACACTACTTCAACTCTTCTGATCCTTTACCCTTCAGCTCAATCTACCTTATGGGAAGCAATCATGAACAAGTTAAGCAATATGATATCTAAATTGCAAGAAATTAAATTGCATAAAGGAAACTAATCACACTACTTCAACTCTTCTAATTCTTTACCCTTCAGCTCAATCTACCTTATGGGAAGCAATCATGAACAAGTTAAGCAATATGATATCTAAATTGCAGGAAAGTAAATGAGCAAAACAAAACTGATTGAAATAACAATGCTGGAATTAGAACTCAAAAAAAAAAAAAATCAGCAGAAGGACAATATGATTCCGTCATGCCATTAGTCATTAAAAAGCTATGTGCATTACTAACCTACAATCAACCGGTTGAACACACTTGCATGAATTAAAATTGCATGAATGAAAAATCTAATCTATCAAACTTGAAAGTAATTAAATGACATAATGAAATCAAAGCAAAATTACAAAATGAAATCTACTCTATCTTACATTCTAATATGCTCCATGAAATCTACTTCACATCTCCTTCCATGTTGAGAACATCAAAGATTTATTCAAATTCTTCAATATTACAAAGTACAACAAAGTTCTCCAAAGCTTTCAAAAGCCATCAAGGAAGAACTACAAACTCCAAGCTAAGAACTCACAAGCTAAAAGACTAACAAGCTAAGCTCTAAAAAGGACTAACAAATGAAGGAGAGAGATCTCCTATTTATACAAAATGATGAGAGCCATCTCATTAATTAGAATCCATGAATCTCTCCCTCTACCTCTAGAGTCCTAATCAAAATAGGAACTGATAAGACACATGTCTTCTTAGAGTTACAATACAATTATGAGATGTGACACATATCCTCATGATCCCATGATTCTTTCCATTCAAATTCGAATTTGGCCTTAGAGTGCCACATAAGGGTCTTCTAGAAGCCTCCTTTCAACCTACACATGTCAACAATCTCAACCCATTTGTTAGGTATAAGCATATGCACATTATTTTCTAATTTTTAACCACAAATTCACTTAAAAGGCTTAGAAATAATAAAGATTGGAAAAACATAAAGGTGGCCCAATGATAATGAAAGTGGGATGAATGTGGTGACATAGTAGTGAAATGGAGGTGATATAATGGACATAATAGTGAAAGTGTAATGGAAATGAATGACATTTTCAAGACTCAACAATATGACCAAGGAGGGGGTGTGGACCAGGAAGGATGAGCAGGGGAACCCCAAGAAGGCATGGAGGTGGCTTGGTTGGAGTTGTAATATGTCTGGGATGTCCCTTGCATTCCCTACTGGTAAGGTCTGGGCCCATGTGGCCTGCTTTGGTTCATGAAATAGAGTTGTTCAGTGGCTCCTTCGGCCCCCTAGTATGCAGCTTTAAGTCTGGGCAATAAAGGGCACTGATTTGTAGAATGGTTTTCTTCACAGACTAAACACACTTCTATAGAGTTTAATGGACATTCGTTCCTAGGATGCCTTCTAGTGCACCTAGGACAAAAGATGGCCAAATCCCTCTCTGTTTCCTCTTGCTTTCTTTTGATATGCAAGGTATCCATTTGCATGGCAAGATTCTGCCTCATCTCGTTCTTGAAATCTTCCAGCCGATTCTCAAATTCACTTCTAAGAGATGAACTGGATGAAAATGGACTAGCTAAAGGATGACTTCCCCTACCTCTCTTTCTGGCTGCCCTAGAATGGTTTCTAAACACAGTCTTTATGTCATCATAAGGTAGTTGGTAGATGTCCCCCCCAGCCAGCAAATGGAGGGTATCTAGAAGGTCTTCCAGGACCCCTCTGAGCAGGACCAACTTCAGAGATTCAGGGTCAAGTGTGCACCTAGCCCTTTTATAACTGAGCTGAAACCTCTCTTCATAGTCTTCTAAGGATTCATCGCTTCCCATGGTCATTCGAAAAATCTCTTCCTTGGTATCCTTTAACCTACAGTAGTCCCAGTATTTTTTGTTAAAGGCTTGCTGCATCTGAGCCCAAGTTGTGATGTTGTTTCCAGGTAACCCCATGAACCAGTGCAATGCTGCATCCTTGAGGGTAGAAGGAAATAGTTTCAACTTCTACTCATCTTCTGCATAGTCATAGGTTTGACAAAGAACAACAAATTCAAACAAGAAGGTATCAGGATCTTCGGTAGTCAACCCATGGAAGTGAGGTAAGGCTGAAGGACTTATGTTTTTCATTTTAGTGTCCCCATTGGTCTCCCAGATAGGAAAGGTACCCTCTACTCTTTCCCCATTTCCTCTAACGTTTTTGTTTTCAGCCATGGTCTCAGGAGGAATGGTTTCTTGCTCTTCTTCTGCTATAGGATCTTCGTATATCTCTGGTGGTTCACCTATAGGTTCTTCTGGATCACTGCCACCGAAGAAGAGAGAAGACTGACTGTGTGATGTGGTGGGGGCGTTGGGCAAACATTTTTCTGAATTATCTCTACTCCTACGAGGCATGAAAGGAAATCTTTTTGGGTGGTTTTTGTTTTTTCTACTTGTACCTACAAAACTGAAATGGATTGAACAACAAATTGCAACTAACTGAAATGAACTCGCTGAAATGAAATTGCAGAATTGAAATGAAAGCAAGAAATGCCTAATCTACTTTTGCTGAAATGGAAATTGCAGAATTGAAATGAAAGCAGGAAATGACTAATCTACGTTTGCTGAAATGGAAATTGCAGAATTGAAATGAAAGAAGGAAATGACTAATCTACTTTTGCTGAAATGGAAATTGCAGAATTGAAATGAAAGAAGGAAATGACTAATCTACGATTGCTGAAATGGAAATTGCAGAATTGAAATGAAAGCGGGAAATGCCTAATCTACATTTGCTGAAATGGAAATTGCAGAATTGAAATGAAAGCAGGAAATGCCTAATCTACATTTGCAGAATTGAAATGAAACAACTACTCTACTTTTGCTGAAATAAACTACTGAGCAGAATGTTGCAGTAGAAAATAGAAGAAAAGCAGTAATCACAAAATACTCTTACACTTCCCCGGCAACGGAACCAAAAATAATGGTGAGCACTAGTATTGCAGCAATAATGCTGCAACTCTTGGGCTTCCTTCTTTACTTTTATCAACCCGTAGTTCGTAACAAACTTGGAAGCAATGATGCTGTATGCACAAGTACTAGCTCTCACTGTAGGCTGTCACTTGGTCAGCTGGCGCAAGTTCGCTAGGAGCTCAAGCCAACTTCTATAAGTTCTTAGAAGAAGCTTGTAACTGTGATGAAAGAAAGCTAAATCTACACGGACTATTCTACTTGCAGAAAGAGAAGGAAAACTTAAATGTAACGCAAACCTTAACAAACCCTAATTTACCTATTAACCCTACTTTTGCAAGAAAAGAGATGGAACCTAATGAAATGAGTGCCATTGACTACTAAAAAGGTAAATTGCATTCATTCAAGCTACTTCTGAAAAGAAATGGGAAGAAATCATCTTTTTGTGCTTTTGAGTATTTTTATGTGGAATTATTATGCTTGTGATTTATCTGGTTATGATTGTGCAGAGGTTTGGTGGCAAAGGAAGATGGAGTTGGCTTTTGCAGAGGGTGAGGAAGGTGTGGAGAGGTCCTAAGAAGCCCCTAGTACCCTTCTAAAGACTTCCATAGCGATCGGAATTCGAAAAATCACTCACAGGAAATTCTACAGGAGGCTGCAAGGGATCTACAGGAGGATCTACAGGAGGAGGCCGAGAGCTATTTTTGGAGTTTTGAAGGTGGAAAAATGATGGGAAAGGGTAACTGAAGGCTAGATGAAGGTGTTGAGGTGTCTAGAACTTGTCAAGGAAGATCAAGAACGAACATGATGGTTGGATTTGTTCAAATGGCAAGAAAGCAGCTTTATGGAGAAAAACGCAGAAATTAGGGCAGATTGGCGAAATGTTGCGAATGACTTGGGAAATATATGAGAAGTGAGCTGGTGCTGGTTGGTTTATGGATGTATGGTGAGCTGAGGTGTCCTGCAAGAGATCTACACATCTACTTACAAAAATTGATCAAAGAAAGAACTAACTATGCCATGAAAACAAAGATTTCTCTAACTTGACCTAATTTCTTACCTACAAATAGAAAATGTTGAACAGTAACCTTTGAACAGAAAAGCATGCAGAGAGATATATGGTAAAAGAATATGAAATGATCTAGGCAATTGAATCTAAACCAATATCAATCTTTCCAAATCAAAGTATCACACTAGCAGTTGCATGGAAGAGCAAAAACTATGTTTTTGGTGGCAGCAGTAGTGCCTTGACCTCAAATCATAGTCCCAGGAAGAGATAAAGGAGATCAGGGCCTGTTGTTGGCCTTTTGAATCTTATTTTGTCACTGCAGTAACCTACTTGAGCAACTAAAACAAAAATAACTATGCTAACCATCAAAAGCAACCTAATCTAACAAAGTAAAATGAATCTATGCAACAGAAATTAACTCATGAACTGAAGCAAAAACATATAAGTACACAGTAGGAGGTGCTGGGCAGCTTGGGTTGGGCCCTAACCCAAGAGCTTCAGCCCTCTGAAAGAGATCAGTGTTGGCTCAAAAACTGGTTCATCTTCATTATCAAAAATAGCAGTCACATTACATAAACTGTTCTAAAAAAGGAACTCGAAAATGAGCTGAACACAATGTTGCACAAAAGTGCGAAAATCTACTAATAACTAACTAAAATTCCACTGAGGCTCTAAGCCTCCTTATTTATACAAATGGAGTCCTCCAACAGTCCTCCTAAAATCAAGGAACACGGCTTCCTGGAACTGGAGATAAACAACAATCCTTCTTTACTTGCTCGGCTGCCCCTTGGAATCATCAATATCGACCATTGTGCTCTGAGTTGCTGATGGAGGATTTCAGGAAAGGGGTCATAAATGAAGGAGACACCCCCCGTACAAGTCCTCTTCCCTGTTTTCCTCGAGTTTTGGCTGCCATTTGCTCATAAATCCCTTAACTTTGTCCAAAATTGACCAAAAAATCTGCATTAGGCACACATTAGACTACATGGCAAAATGACTAACCCAATTCACTCTATTAGCATAAATATATTCAAAAACATGCAATAAGCTAATGAGAATGGTGGATTAAGTCGAAATAAGAGGCAGAATGAGGCCATATAATTACCCATTTCTGTGGCTCATCACAGGGGTGAGTGAAATGGTAAATGGAAGTATTGTGCATGAATTGGAATGATGAATGGAGAGGAGAGGGTGAATTTAAAATTATATCACGGTTCATGATCAACTTGGTTGACAATACATAGATATTTTCGTTAAAAACAAAGTCATGTGAGAGTAATAAGGGTAATCATTATTCAGTATGGCAGTAGCAATGATTATTCATCCTTTATTTCATAACTCAAATGTTTTACCTTTATTATATAACTTAATATTACATACCTTAGATCCCTTGTCTTACTCATTTTGATTTGTCTTTTGTAGATTGTCAGGTTGCTCCAGCTACAACCTTCACTGAATTTTCTTTTTCCATGATCTTCATTTTCCCCAGTCGCAATCTACCAAGTCGGCTGTAGAATTCTATCAAAGCTGCAAATTGTTGACAATTTTGTAGCTGCATTATTTTTTAAAACAAAAAAAAAGAATAAAAATAAAATGGGACTAAAATAGAGAAAAGAAAATCTAAGCTACCAAGAACTATTGGTTTTAAACCTGCATTTTTTGTATAAACATGCCAACAATGTTGGTTATCATGATTATATATATATATATATATATATATATATATATATATATATATCATTTTTTTTATTTCTTATTTTAAATAAAGTAGAAGGCTAATTTGGAGAGGAAGAAGAATCTTCCTTGACCAACATCAAATCAAGATTATCTTGTAGATTTCTTATGAATTATTCCCTTGTTAATGGTTATGATATATTCGTAATTTGTGACCATTTACAAGGAAGGTTACTTTTTCTTCATCAATGGTTCTAATTCTGACTACTCCATTATCAAAGACAGTTTCAATATCATAAGGACCAAGCCAGTGAGTTTGAAATTTTCTTTTAAAATCTTTAAATTTTGAATCAAAAAGCAATGTGCAATCACCAGAATGAGATTTCCTTTCTTTGATATACTTATCATACCAACTGGACCTTTTTTGTTGGACTATATTGGTTCTATGAATAATGTCTTGTCGTATCTCATCAAGTTCATTCAATATCTCCATTCTTTGTCTTTGGGCTTCTGATAAATCAAGGCCCAACCTGGTTTCTGTTTCAAAGTATTTATCTAGAACTCAATAGGAAACATGACTTGCTTTCCATAAACAAGTTCATAAGGAGTGTGTCCTATTGTATTTCTCCATGTGGTATGATATGCGCATAAAGCTTTTGGAAAATTTTCTACCCAATCCCTTCTATGCAAATGCATAGTTTTGGTAAGAATTTCTTCAATTACTTTATTGGTAGATTCAACTTGTCCATTGGCTTGTGGATGATATGGAGTTGAATTACGATGTTTGATTTTGTACTCCTCCATTATCTTTTGTACCAACTTGGATGTAAATTGAGTGCCTTGATCTGTCACAATTTCCCTTGGGACACCAAAACGAGTAAAAATATCCTCAAAAAGAAATGAAACTACAACATTTTCAGTAGCAAAAGGAAGTGATTTAGCTTCTACCCATTTTGTGACATAATCTATACAAACAAGAATGTACCTTTCTTGTCTTGACGATGGATTGATTGGACCAACAAAATCCAAAGCCCATTTCTCAAAAGGTTCAATAAGTACCTGAGGTTGTAGAGGCATTTCATCTGAAGCAACAAGTTTTCCCATTCTTTGACAACCGTCACATCTCTTAACATATTCCTTGGCATCATTAAAAATAGTAGGCCAATAATATCCTAAGAGAAGGACTTTATAAGTAGTTCTTTTATCAATGAAATTTCCTCCACATGGTTCATCATTACAAGCCTTTAATATTCCTGGTACTTCATCCTCTCTAACACATCTTCAAATGATTAAACCAGGTCCCGTCTTGTGCAATTCTTCATTTATCCATGAATAAGATGCACTAGTTTGAATAACCTTCATTTTCTCTCGAGGAGACAAGTATGATGGTAACTTTCATGTAGCCAAATAATTAACAATATCTGCAAACCAAGGAGATTTAATAGATACTGCAGAAACATATTCATCGAGAAAATTATCTTCTACACGAACATTATTATTATCATTTTGGATTCTAGATAGAAAATCAGCAACTGTGTTTTTCTTTCCAGGTCTATCCAAAATAATCATATTGAATTCTTGTAATAAAAATAACCATCTTGTAATTCTGCCCCTAGTAATTGATTTATTCATTAAATATCAAATTGTAGAATGATCTGTGTGAATCAAGGTTTCATAATCAATGATACAATGTCTGAATTTATTGACGGCATGTAGAACAACTAAAAACTTATTTTATGTTACAATATAATTCAACTTCGCAGGGGTCAAGTTTTTGCTTGTATAGTAAATCATATAAGGATTTAAATATTTTTGTCCTACTACAGCTCCTAAAGTTGTATATGAGGCATCAGTTGAAATGAGAAAAGGTAGTTTCCAATTTGGTCCTCTTAAAATGGGTGCTTCAGAAATCTTTTCTTTCAATGCTTGAAAAACTTTTTGGCAGTCAGAAATTCCAGAAGAATTCAAAATCTTTTGCAAGAAATTTGAAAAGTGAAGAGGCAATCTTTGTAAAGTTTTCTATAAATATTCTATAATATCTAGTAAAACCAAGAAAAATTCTAACATCCCTTTAAAATGTAGGAACTGATAACTTGGAAATGAATCTACCTTAGATGCATCCACTTTGACTCCATCTCCTGAAATATGGTGGCCTAAAACAATTCCCTCAATAAACATCATAAAACATTTTTCATGGCTTAATGAGATATTTTCTTCTTTACAAGTAATGAGAACTTTTTCCAAATTTTTAAGAGATTCTTCAAAATAATTTCCATATACAGCAAAATCGTCCATGGAAACTTCCACACAACCATGAATTAGATCAGAGAAAATACCTAGAACTGCCCTTTGGAATGTTGCGGGTGCATTACATAACCCAAAATGAAGTACTCGCTAAGCATAGGTTCCCCATGGACATCTAAAAGTTATTTTATATTAATCTTCGGGAGCTACCTAGATCTGGTTATATCCACTAAAACCATCCAAGAATGAAAAATATTTTTTCCATGCCAATGTATCCAGGACTTGATCTATAAAAGGAAGTAGAAAATGATCTTTTAAAGTAGATTTATTCAATTACCTATAATCAATGCATACT
The DNA here is from genome assembly GCA_031772625.1 of Pinus tabuliformis. Classification (NCBI taxonomy): domain Eukaryota; kingdom Viridiplantae; phylum Streptophyta; class Pinopsida; order Pinales; family Pinaceae; genus Pinus; species Pinus tabuliformis. The sequence goes on from CM062808.1 coordinate 656,952,352, forward strand.
CTCCATTTTCCATTATTTTTCAGAACAATTACCAATGGTGAAACCCAATAGTTGTCTGATATTGCATAAATGAAATTCACATTTAACAATTTTTTAATTCCTCTTGAGCAATTTCCCTTAGATTTGAATTCATTCTCCTCTAAGGTTGTCGGATTGGTCTGACATTTTCTTCAATATAGATATGATGCATACAAGCGTTAGGATCAATTCCCTTCATATCAGTGTATTCCCATGCATAAGCAGAGGAATGTTCTTGCAACATCTTTACTACTTTCTTTTGAGATTCTTCCAGATTATCATTAATATTCAACGTTTTCCCGGGGAAAAATCTATATTAAAGAATTTCCAAACTTCTCCATAGAATGTAAAGCCATTTGAAAAGATGATAGATATTTAATATTACATTGTTCTTGCAAACTGTGATTTTGCTCACAATATGAGGAAGATTCATTATTTTCCATTAAATTCAAAATTTGATCTTCTTCATCTGTTTGTCAAGTGGAAAAAATTGGTCATATATCAAAATCTTCATTATCATCATCTATCCATGCTTCACTTTATACTTCTATCATTGTTTTTGCAGGAAGATATAATGTGAATTTATTTTTCGAACTTCCATCAAAGATAAACATATCACCGGATCTACAACTTATAAAAGCATCAGTTGTAGCTAACCATGGTCTTCCTAGAATCAATGGATGTCCTCCTAGATTATTCTTCGGTGTCAAGATCATAAAGTCAACAGGATATTCCCAAGAATATAAGGATACAAATACATCTTCTAACACACCATCAAGTTTGATAACAAATCTATCTGCTAATTGCAATAATGTAGGTGTATATTGAAGATTAGGAAGTTTCAATTGATTCATAGTTTGTTTACTCATGATATTTATGGATGCTCCTAAATCAATCAATGTATTTGGAATCTCAACGCCATTAATGTGTGTTTTCACAATGGGACTTCCTACATCTAGATATTTTTGAATTGTTGTCTTTCCCATCATGATATCTGCAATTTTTCCAACTAACTGAATTATTTTAACTTCTTTCCTTTTTCTTCCTAGTTTTTTAATACTTAACTCCCTAATTGTCTTTGCAAATATTGGTATTTCTTTGATAGCTTGTAACAAAGGAATTTTTATACAAACATTCTTTAGTTCATATATCATATCATAATCAGGCAACAAAATCTATTTTTCTACCCCTTTGTCAATTTTCAATCTTTCAGGAAAAGGTGGATTTTGAATAGAGACTGAAGGTTGTTATATAATGGGAGTTGAGTTTATTGGAATATCATCATAATGTACAGGGGTGGTTTGTTTTTGAGAAATTTCCTCTTGATGAGAAGATGTCTCATTCTCAAAGAGGTCACCTTTTTCAGATTCTTGGATAACAACGGACGATGACTTGTTTTCCAATACTCTACCATATCTAAGTTGGAAATAATTTAGATCTAATGGAGTTATCATGTAAGTTTGGAAATTTTGTCCTTCCGTGTTGTAAACAGGCTGTGAATTTTTATTATTTGGATTTCGAAGTGGTTGAGTAGGAAGTTGATTTGGCTTTTGTGGAAATGGTAGTGAAAGTTGTGGGTTTGGAGTTTGAGGTTGAGAATGGTGAAGGGGCTGAGTGATCCAGGTGGATATTGGTGGCCACCCACCAATTCCACTTGGACCCCCACCATTATTTCTTTTAATTTTTCAGTTTCCTTAATTGTAGCACAATTCACTATTTTTAGCAGTTTTTCGGGTCCTGAACTTCCGGAGCCATTTTGAGGCCCTAAACGGCATTTTTTGGGAAAATTGGGAGCATCGTGGGTCCATGGATTATTTTTGCTCACTCAAAAGTTGTAGTCCTCAGATAGATCTTTCTAACGAGGTATTTTGCGCATCAAACGAAGATCGTATGCCAAAGTTACGACCCTGGGAAGTTGATGTACCAATTTACCCAAATGGGGCCCAAGTTTAGCGCTTCATCTCCTAGGGTTAGATTTTTGGATGTTTAGGGTTTCCAAATGTTTCTCAACAATAAATAGGCCTTCGAGCCTCATTGTAACTCAGCTCAGAGGCATGTATCCGCCACATCTCTTCTCAAAGATAAGCTACCATTGCCCGAGCTAGTTTATTTCAATTTCTGTTTGTAAGCATATTTCAATACTTTACATCAATGAAATGAAGTGTTATTTCTATTGCATCTATGTATTTATGGTCATATTTGTAATTTGTTGCATTCCGGCTTAAATCCGGATAAGTGGTATCAGAGCGGTCTACTCTTTCTCTGTTTTTCTTTGCATGCCCCCCAACTAGGTTGAGATATAAGGAGTTAGGGCTCGAACTGGTCGAAACTTTGCAAGACCAGCCTCGCAAATCCCAAAGACCTCCCATGGCAGATGAAAATAAAGACGAGGGGGCAAGAGATCCTATCAAAATCTTGCTCGAAGAAGCCCTCGAGTGACAAAGGAACGCGATGATGGACAACTTTGCCCAGATCCTTTAGCAGCTACCCCGGGGCAACACTTCTACTTCCAGCAGCTACTCTGGAAGCGCCACACCCTTTAATGTACAAGTTAACTTTGAAATTTCCATATTTGAGGGTCAGATAGATGCAGACGTTGTAGATAAATGGTTAAATCTACTAGAAGGGTATTTTTTTGTTCATGATTTTTCCGACCGAAAAAATATTACTTTCGCTCTTCTCAAAGTCGCCCCCCACATCAATCATTGGTGGGAAACCTACTGCAAGCAGAAGGATGAAAGTATGGCCTCACTATTTTCAACTGCACCCACTTGGAATTCATTTCGGGCTTCCATCAAGGAGTAGTACTACCCTGTCGGAAGCTATGGGGATAAATACATAAAGTGGACCATGGTGCGGCAGGGAAGGGACCAAGACGTGCCAGAGTTTACCAATATTTTTCATACCCTTTGCACAAAGTTGGGAATCAAGGATTCTGAGCAGCATTTGGTACTCAAATACCATGACTACCTACACAAGTACATACAGGACGAGATGGAGTTCTTGGGCATCTCCTCGCTTGGCATGGCGTACTGATACGCTGTCAAGATCGACCAGAAGTTTAAATAGAAGAAGTAAGACTTTGGATCTGTGAATCTGAAGCAAGGGAAAGGTGCTCCCAAACCACTGAACAAAGGACAAATCCAAGGCAGGGTGGCCTAGGACAACCCACCAAAGCTGCAAGAAGGACATGGGAAAGTGGTGTGAGTTCCATAAGAGCTCCACTCACAACACGAGTGTCGAGCCAAGTAGTCACTAGTGGTCAAGCTAAAGTCTTCGGAATCATATGCATGTTCCAACTCTAAGTTAGAACCCGACAAGGGGAATGAAAAAGGGAATCAGATTAATGATGCAGAGCCCAATGCCACCATTGCCACCATGAAGACCCAGAAGGACGAACCGAAGATCCAGAGGAGGAGGAGTGCCTCTTCCACTCCCAGATGTGGGTAAAGGGTTCCCCGCTACAGTTCATTATTGACAGTGATAGCCAAAGAACCTCATTTCGGCAGAGGTCGTGAAGTAGCTGGGCTTACCGACCACAACACCTCTACAACCGTACACCATCAGGTGGCTTCACCAAGGACGGGATCTTCGCGTGAGCTAGCGGTGGCGCCTTCCATACAACATCAAGCCCTTCACGGATGAGTTATTATGTGATGTTTCTCCCCTTGATGTTTGTGATGTATTATTAGGCCAACCATACTTGTGGAAGCGACATGCTATGTATGAGTCAAGGCCTCATGCTATTATTGTTACTTCGGAAAATAAGTTGTAGAGGATACCAGAGGTGGCACCGCCTACCGCCATCTCTTTGGTTACTGCAAAACAATGTAGTAAGCTCATTTCCAAAACTGAGAAATTTGTTTTCCTGATGATACGCCCTCAAGGAAAGAAGAAGACAGTGGCCATGACTTCCAGACAGGGCCCATCTACATGAAAACAACAGATGGACAAGCTCGTGGAGGAGTACGAGGACATCTTCACCTCCCCCATAGGGGTGCCTTTGCACTGTCAGATCAAGCACTCCATCGATCTGACCCAGGTGCACCACAGCCCAATGGACCAATCTATCAGCGTTCTGTTATGGAGAACGACGAAATCAAGAGGTAGATTCAGGAACTGCTGCAGAAAGGTCACATTCGGCCGAGTTCATCGCCCTGTGGGAGCCCGATCGTGTTGCTACAAAAGAAGGATGGGACTTGGAGACTCTGTATTGACTATCAGGCGCTGAACAAGATCATTGTATGTAATATATACCCGATCCCATAGATTGATGACCTTCTGGACCAACTGAAGGGGGCAAAATATTTCAGAAAGATCAACTTGAAGTTAGGATATCACCAGGTACCAATCGAACCCTCCGATGTGTGGAAGACTGCATTCAAAGCTGAGGAGGGCCTTTTCGAATGGTTGGTTATGCCTTTCGGGTTGACGAATGCTCCTGCAACCTTCATGAGGCTGATGGATGACATCTTGTGGCCATTCACCAACTCATTTGTAGTGGTATACTTGTATGACATCCTAATCTTCAGCCAGAGTTGGGAAGAACACCTCCATCACATCTAACAGGTTCTCCAAACACTGCGACAACATAAGCTATGTGCCAATTTTGAGAAATGAAATTTTGGCATGACCCAGGTTCAGTATTTGGGTTACATTATTGATGAACGGGGGGTGCATGTGGATCCAACCAAGATCCAAGTCATTCGGGATTGGCCGACTCCATCCACTCTGACAGAGCTTCGCAGCTTTCTGGGTCTTGCCAATTTCTACTGCAGGTTCTTGTTGGGATTCTCTCATATCACTTGGCCCTTGAGTCAAGTCACCAAGGGAGGAGCGAAAGAAAATTTATTTTGGTCTAAATCTCAACAGAAGGCATTCACAAAGTTGAAAAATCGCCTCTGCTTGGCACCAGTACTCTCATTACTAGACTTGCAACAACCATTTGAGATCGAGACAGATGCCTCTGACTATGCTATTAGGATAGTCCTTACTCAACATGGGCATCCAGTGGCATATCACAGTGAGACACTTTCAGAAACAGTCCGGAAGTATCCCACTTATGACAAAGAGATGTATTCCATTGTGCAGGCCTGCCGACAATGGAAGCATTACATTTTGGGGAAGGAAACGACCATCCACATAGACCACCGGCCCCTGCAGTTCATACAGATGCAAGGGAAGTTGTAGAATGATCGCCATCAGAAGTGGTCCACATACCTGCAATAGTTCCATTTGAATATCAAGTATAAGAAGGGCAACACCAATAATGTTGCAGATTGCCTCAGTCGACCACCGATCCTGGCGTTAACCACCGTGCTCAACTCTTGTGGGCACGAGACTTATGACTGGCCACTTCTCTACAAAAGCGACCTAGAAGTTGGCCACACATACCAGACACTCTTAGAGGGTTAGCATGTTCCATATTTTTACCTCGAGGATGCCCTATTATGCGACTTGGGTCACCTTTGTGTTCCTTCAAGCGAGCGGGCCAAGATGATTTGGGAAGCACACTACAGTCGGGTTGTTGGGCATTTCGGGGTCGAGAAAATGATGTCATTACTATAGAAGTATTTCTATTGGCCGAATCTTCGACAAAATGTCGGGAAGTACATCAGATCCTGCACTGCCCACATCATTGCCAAACTAACCATCAAGAAGCAAGGCCTCTATACTCCGCTGCCTACCCTTAGTCGACCTTGGGAATCCATCTCCATGGATTACATGTTGGGCCTTCCTTCTACTAAGCATGGAAACAACTGTGTTTTTGTGGTCGTCAACAGATTCTCAAAGATGGTCATTATGGCAACCTGCAAGAAGAATATCATAGCATAAGCCACTACTAAACTCTTCTTTGAATGAGTGTGGGTACACTTTGGGATCCCACAGTTTATCTTCTCAGATCGGGACAGTAGGTTCCTTAGTACATTTTGGTCCAGTCTCTGGTTGATGCTGGACAGCAAACTCACTAAGTCCACAACTTTCCATCCCTAAACTGATGGCCAAACAAAGGTCATTAACAGGATGAGCGTACACATTCTACACATGTACAACTCGAAGCATCCATGCACATTGGATGAGAGCCTCCCCTATGTTCAGCACAGCTATAACCGGGCTCTCCATAGCTCGACTGGCCACAACCCTTTTCAAGTGGGCTTGGGATTCCAGCCCCTATGTCCCATTGATGTGACCATGCCATTTGCAGCTACTCAGGAAGATTCAGCTCATGTCCAATCCAAAACCGATAAGGAAAACAGCTTCATTGAACACATCCAACATATCCTCCAGTAGGTCCACAGCATTATGGAGAAATCAAATGCCAAGTACAAGCAGCGACATGATCAACATCGGGTGCCATACAAGTTTCAGGTGGGCGACAAAGTCTAGTTGCATTTGCAAAAGGAACGCCTTACCAGAGCCTATAGGAAACTTAGACCACTCTGATATGGTCCTTACACCATTACCAAGGCTGTGGGAGACAACACATTTGAGGTCAGCATTCCCCCATTCCTTGGCCTACACCCAGCGTTCAATGTGGACCACATCCTGCCATACTTTCCATGATTGCTAGACACATCCGACATTGCAGAACAACTCACACCAATAGAGCTAAATCCAGATTGCATGGAGAAAGCTGCAACTGATCGGATCATGGACACGCAAATCAAGCACACTCGCTAGCAAAAGATCCAACTGTATCGAGTTGTCAAAGTAGGCCAACTCCTTCACCAGGGCAAGTGGCTCACTAGGGACCAAGTTGAGAAGAAGTTTCCTCATCTCATGGAGGAACTCAACGCAATGGGGACCATTGCTTCCTAAGGGGGGAGGAATGATCCAGGTGGATATTGGTGGCCACCCACCAATTCCACTTGGACCCCCACCATTGCTTCTTTCAATTTTTCAGTTTCTTTAATTGTAGCACAGTTTACTATTTTTAGTAATTTTCGGGTCCTGAACTTCCGGAGCTGTTTTGAGTCCCTAAACGACGTTTTTTGGGAAACATGGGAGCAACATGGGTCAATGGTCTAATGTTTCTCACTCGAAATTTGTAGTCCTCGGATAGATCTTTCTAACGAGGTATTGTGCGCGTCAAACGAAGATCGTATGCCAAAGTTACGACCCCGTGAAGTTGATGTACCAATTTACCCAAACGGGGCCCATAGTTTGGTGCTTCATCTCCTAGGGTTAGATTTTTGGGTGTTTAAGGTTTTCCATTGTTTCTCAACAATAAATAGGCCTTCGAGCCTCATTGTAACTCAATTCAGAGGCATGTAGCTGCCACATCTCTTCTCAGAGATCACTCAAAGATAAGCTACCATCACCCGAGCTAGTTTATTTCCATTTCTGTTTGTAAGAATATTTCAGTACTTTACATTAATGAAATGAAGTGTTATTTCTGTTGCATCTCTGTATTTATGGTCATATCTATAATTTGTTGCATTCCTGTTTAAATTTGGATCACTGAGGAAAATATTGTGGTGGAAAAACAGGGTAATTTTGTTGAAATTGAGGATGTTGAGGGTACTTGCCATAAGGATTTTTCCATCCTTGTGCCCAAGGTTGAGGCCAAGGTTGCCAAGGCATGGGTACAGTCCAATTACTTTTTGATGGTTGTGCATATGTTTGAGTGTTGAAACCTTGGGTCGTATTTGATTGTTGATTTTGCCATGGTCTCTTGGCAATAAGACAAAGATATTCTACTTGATTTGGCATTAATTCCTCTTGATAGACAACTTTAAGACCTATTATTGAAGGAAATTCCTTTGTATTGTGATTTTATGCACATATAACACAGGTTTTCACACTTTTCAAGTCAAGAGGGCATTCTCTGAAGGCATGCTTCTTTCTACATTTTGGACAAAAGATAGATAATGCAACATTTTCATCGTTTTGCTTATTTTTTACTTTAAGGGTATCTATTTGTTCACTAATACTCCCCAAAATATTTGTTTTAAAGTTGTCAAGAAAATTGCCTATTTCAGCCTGACTTAGTGTCCCAGCTATAAATTTATTAATCCTAGACACAATAGGGTCTCTTGTATTTTTCCCAATTCCTACGTTTCGTCTTGAAATGTGTATGCATAACTCACAAACATCTCCAAATGATAAGTGAGAAATATCTCCTTTACCCATCAAATTGAGAAGATGTGTCCACTCATCTCTTATAGATTTTAGTAAGAGAGCTTTCAAAGTTTCTTCATCTAGATTATGCATTTTAGACCTTTTTAAATTATAAGCAAATATTTCAACGAAATCTTCAAGATTTTCATCTTATTTTTCCATAATTTTAAAGACTTCACCTATAAGATTATGAGGCATACAATAATCCTTGTATTTTTCTAAGAATGCAGTTTTCATTTGTTCCCCTGTTTTATAGAATGTACTCCTAAGCCCATAAACCATTTTAATGTTACATCCTTAAGAGTGGCTGGAAACAATTTCAACTTTTGAGTATGAAGCAAGTAGTCATCAGATCTACACAAGACTTCAAACTCAAAGAGAAATGTTTCAATATCCTCATTTCTTAATCCATGAAAACTAGGAAGGATGGAGGGTGAGATATGTTTCATTGTGGCTGCGGTATCTTCATCTAAGATGGGAAATCCAAAAGGTTCTCTATTTTCTCTACCAGCTCCTCTTCCTCTTCCTCTACCTCTTCCACCTCCTCCATTTCCTCCTCTTAGACCTCCAATCCTAGTTTTCTCACCATTCATATTATGTACTTCTCCTTCCCCTTCTCCTTCCATTGTAGATTGCTCAAAACTAATCTAAGGTTCCAAAATTGGATTTTCTAGTTCTTCCTCTATCTCATCTGGTTATTCTATCAATGGAATTTTAAAATAGGTTTCTTCTTCTTCCTCTTCACTGGGGATTTCTATTTTTAGTTGGTGATCTAGGATCTTCTTCTTCTACTACAGCTTCAGTAGAGGAAGTCGATGAATATTTAGGTTGGATTTCATATCTAAGTACCTCAGGAAGTCCATGTTTGTCTGCAATTGGTGGAAAATGAGTTTGGGTGGATGGTGTGGCACTACGAGGTCATGGTGGGGTGAGTGATGATGTTGTATATATATATATATATATAATCTTTTAATGAAAAGAAAAAGAAAAAGACTCCTATATACACTTCCCCCGCAACAGTGCCAATTTTTTTGTAATTTAACTGGTGTTAAATTACTTATATGAATTATCAGCTAGGGCTAGTGAACTAATGAAATGTATGTGCATTGTTTGTGCTAGGAGTCCTTATCACTCAAAAAATTCCTAAGTTAAATGGAGATATTGAAATGCACATGTTTCTGTACAACTATGTAAATAAATAAATCACTCATAAAAATGGAATCAATTCTATTTCTCTTTATTAAAGGAAATATCACACTCTTCTTGAAATAAACTTCACACTTGTTAAAAATAAAATCACACACATGTTTTCTTTCAAATTAAATAAACACACACACACACTTGCTTGAAAATGAAATCACACTTGCTTGAAAATGAAATTTAACAATGTAAATAGATCTACTCTTGACAAAAAGAAACATTAACTCTGCAAATGAAATCTGATCTAAACAACTCCAATGCAAAGAAATGCTACTAATCTATGTCAACTTATACTCTATCCATGTGCACAGGAAATCTTGCTTCAATCAACAATAGAATGATTAAATAAGCCTACTGCAAAACAATCTTGACTTTCATTCAAAAATCAAAACTTGAGCGATTAAATGAGCTAACAAAATCCTACATGAAACACAGAATAAAATACTAATTGCAGATAAAAGAAAACCTTACTATGTGGAGGGGGCACACCTGCGAGAAGTAAGTTTCAACACAATGCCTTCATGAGATGATTAACCATGCATTAAGTCACACAATGGAGGAATAAAATAGCTTCTTTAATTGCAAGAACAAATTTAGAAACAATATTCAAATATGTGTTTGTCATGCCGAGAGGAAAATTTATAAACTCCTATGCATAACGGTTTTAGAGTATTACGTCCTTATGCTAATAGACAATGACTAAAATTAACATTAAAAGATAAAATACGATGATTTCCTCATGATTTTCTATCAGCGAATCAAATCAGGAGGATGAATATCTGCATTCGCTAATTCCTCACTCGCCTGGTTCGCCTTCCTCAGTGGTTGGCTTTCTCTTTGGCTGAGATGCTACGGTGCTTTCCTTATCGATCCAGGTTATGAAGGTAGGAAAGAGTAGTTGTACCAGATAATTTCCACCAGCACATATGCCTTGTCCTTCGGCTGAAGCTTCAGAACCCATCAAACCTTGGACTTAGGTTCAGAATCATACATCCGTTGCAGAATCGTTCTAATTCAGTGGCTCGGGAAAATATTGAGGTAAATAACAAAGACAAATGAAATTTATGAAATAGAAGATGATTATGTACCTGTATGCCATAAACCTTGTAAACTGGGAAAATGGAGTATAAGAAGGTTTCCAAAAAGAGGAAATTTTGGGGTTCAACATGGATTAGGTACAAATTCACTAGCACCACTTGGCAGGTCAATACTAATGTCACCAAAAATGAAAATATAGAATGGTCACATTAACCTAACTCTTAAATAGGGTCTCAGATCAATGAAGTGATTGCATCATCGAAACGTTCTCACTGAGCTAGATACTTTGACAATATCATTATCTAGTTCCATAACTTTTTGGAGAATGGAATCTTATAGCCCAACGCATTACTAGAAATTGATCAATTGAAATGAAGTGTCAGTAACATCTCCCATAGCCCATAATAATTCAGGGGGGTGGTAGATACTGTAACATAATTTCATGAATCTGTTTTATTTATCATAATATTACCTACATTTATCCAACTCAACTGCCTTCTTCCATAACATTTTCCACAATAATTATCACAAGTTTCTTTTTTCTTTATCGTCCCTTAGAATGATTCACATCATCACCTTTTTCATATTTGGAATATTGGCCTTAGATCGCTATGCTTTACCTATCATTAGTTAGAGTCACAAATTCTAACAAAATAACCTCAACCATATTGAGATCGCGAGTCTAAATATGTTTTAATAAATTCAAGATTCCAATACATGAAAGTAAATCCTCACATCATATGTTTGGAAACTTCAACCAATCAGAAATTGTATCATCAGCCCATGATTTTCATCTTCATTCTTCCCAACTTTACCTAGCATTTGTTAGAGTAGTAAATTCTAAAAAAATGCATCATGCACATTGAATTGACTAGGGTCAAAATGGTTTAACAATTTCAATAAAATTCAAGAACACATTTAATTTCCTACCATCTCTCCATGTTATAGGCCACTTTTTCAAATCCGATCAGTGAGCCTCCTAATGGGATCAATCAATATCCTATTCCCCCATATCACCATCTTTCACAAATCCCTATGCATGTATCTTTCATTTCCCAGAGTTTCAACCCTAAATTGCTTCATTTGAGCCAGTTTAAGGACCAATGCTCTTTGTAGGCCTACTAGGGTGCGTTCACCAACAGGTTGCTCCACTGTGGCCTACATTGGTCACACACAAGTTGATCCCCTTTGCACCTACGTTGGTTCTAGAAATCCACGAGAATGATTGGGATTCTAGGAGCTTCCTATTCTAGGAGTTTCCATAAGTTATTACAACTATTTACCTTGGATAAAACATTTGGATCCTATCCTTCCCTACATTAGAGTTTTCACCACTTATCCTTTGATCCTATCCCATCATCAAAGGTGGATATCTTACCCTATATTGGTAATTTTATAAGAACTTCCAACTTACCATACTTCTCTATAGATTCCCATTCTTCTATGTGGTTGTGGGTTGGCTTTTCGAGAGTAATTTCTCCCTATGCTATTGTAGTGAGTGGTCATTATCTCATGCATTTAGGGGTGATTGGAGCTACATATTGTGACAAGGAAAGGACAAGTCAACAAGATGGAGGGGCTCTTCTACAACATCAACTACTACTTATGGTTGTAATCTCCCTCCATTTATAGTAATGCAAAGAATTCATTGTTTTCCTATATGTGACATTTTTATTTCACTTATTTCAATACCATGTTGATATATTAAATGAAGTACTTAGATGATACTGCATAGATCTTGTACTTTATTGCCTTCTGTTATTTGGCTATGCAAGTTCTATTTTTTGGAAATCAGAGCTGGAATTTGAGCTTCCAGGCTAAAGAATGAGTGAAGTGTGGGAAGGATTCTAGGTAAGCCTCACTCCATCATCTATTTACTTTAAGGAAAAACATTATGTTCCTTGTCTCTCTATTGTTTTATATTAGCCACCAACCTATGGGAGATACTTTTGTCTGCAATCATAAATCTCGCATAACAAATTGGCAACTCCACTAGGGAATAGAGTATACCCTTGGTGGTATCCTTATCCATTATGTTGGATTACCTCATTGACATACCTTTATTGTATATACCAACCAAGAACATACCTAGGAAGTGATTTCATTGAACCTTTTTTGCAATTTTTGTGTCAGAAACCTCTTTTCGAGGACCAACGCACTGCCTGTGCCTTTGACAGAGCATTGCACCTCACCCTGGCTGACTCTGCACTAGAGTTGCAACGCATTGGTGCCTCTTCTACACCAACATTGGCCCCTAGTTTTGCATGAATTTTTCCTTCGATCTTGAGCCTACCTTTGGTCACCCTACTTCTAGCTGAACTTCCCCGAGTCTTCAATGTCTTGTGGTATCTATAAAGCCTCCATTTGGTTTGCATTTGTGTTGTTTTCCTTTGGTAAGAATTGGTTTTGATTTTTATTTGTTCTTATCACTTGGTCATTTGCTCACAAATTGTGTTTTATTGTTGGTCTCTTAGATGAATTATTGTTTTAGTCCTCATTCTGAAAAGTGTAATTGAATCAATAATTGAACATTTTCATCTTAGTTTTCTCCATTATGTGTGGTGAAAAGAAAAAAATTGTATCAACATTTAGGGTTTTGCATGTGCATTAGCATAGGAAAAATTGCATCAGAAAGGAAATTTCATCTTGCTTCTTGTCTGGTGCATATTGTGTGTTGCATCTTGATTGTTTCTTCACTTCCTTAGCTAGATTTTCATTGAAAGAGAAAGGATTTCTATTTTCTCATGGTAGATTTTCGTTTTAGGATATTCAGGTGACATTCGTGGTGAGCCATAAAACTAAAACATAATCAAAGATAAACAGTAAAATTTATTGAATCAGCCTAAGGAGAATTTATAACATTAACACAAACATTTATAGGTCTAGGCTAGATATATGTTTCGACGTTATTAAACATAGGAGCTTTCGTTGTTTTCCAGCGTTGCATCCCGGAGGTGAAATCCTATTCCACGTATGTGAGTGTATAGGACCATACTCCACGTACAATTGGGTGTATTGGTGGTGCTCCATGCCTCTAAAGTATATGGGAATGATCTCATCGAATGGTTATGAATTAGACAACACTACTACAAACTAAACTCCCACTTACCGTCACGTATATTTTGGGAGTCCCTAGCAGGTTACTATCAATCCATAGGTAACTGAGTCTTGGTTTCCATACGTTAAGTCCTTAGTTTGCCAAGGTGTACATTGTAGTTCACAGTTTCTTGGTAATCCTTTATGCCTAGATTACCCTTTTTTATTTATTTCTTTTTGTGTTAATAAAATGTATTGCCCAACGTGGGAGAACAAAATACCCCTCACCTTCGTTCACGGAGAATGAAAAATAAGCCTTCGCTTCCTATGGATCTACTCCTAACCGTCGTCCTAGACATAGGAAAATGCAAACTACCAAATCAGGAACATCAGGAACTACTTCTGACCCTCCACCTGATATTGATCAGCCATAATGATCTGCCCTTTGAGTTCTGAACTCGAGATCACATTTGTTCCTATTGGTGATACTAACACAATTGAAACAGAAGTCCTTGACACTTTGTTTCCTTTGGTTATTGAACCTAAGGAGCCTCAACCATCTTCACCTGAGTCTTTGGGACCTTCCTCCTCTCTTCCTTTGTCTCAGACAGAACCAATATAACTTGGGCCTTACGATGAGCCTCTTCTATATGAACTTATAAGTATTAAAGAGATGCCTTAGGAAGAGCCTCTTCCTTCTACTCCTTTTCATTGGGAAGGACTTCATTTTTATCAAACCAATCATTTTTTGTCTCTTTAATTGCCGACACAATCTCCTTTACCTGATTCTTTGGGCTTACCCATGGATTTCACGTGGCAATCTCCATTGGAATTGTTAACCATGACTAGAACTGATTGAAAGTCCTAGCCTGTGTTCACCACTATGGTTGAGAAATCAAGCGTCACATCCTCATCTATGCTTTTGACATCACCATAAGCTCATTTTTTGGTGGCCCGTCTTTCCCGCATGTCTATCAGTCATTATATGGTACCTTTTTTGGTGTGGCTTCTAGTCCTTTGACCTCCCCCATGACATCCAATTTAGGAATAATGTCTAGTACTTCTCTTATGAATGCCACACAGTCTTCTCCTCTTCCTCCATCTACACCTACAATAGAACAGTAGGTTGGCCCTTATGTCAATGGGAAAAGCTACCCTCAGCAGCCCAACCCTCTTTATGTTGGGTACCCTCCATATGGATTGCAGTTGAATCCACTATCCCCTCCTCCCATGGCTGCGAGGTAATTTGTTGTTTGTATACCTCAATATGGTAATATGCCTAGTTATAGTCCTCCTCATCCTGGAATGGCCTCCAGTGTTTGGCAACCTACTAGACCCATACAAACTAGTTCATATTGGGATCGATTGTTGAATTCTCAAACTATACTATCTTCATCACAAATTCCTACCTATCCATCAACACCTAAACAAGCTCATATAGATGTGAGCCAACCTTTACAACCCATTCCAATGGTGTTTAGTTCTCCCCATATCCCAATTCGTCAACTTGTAAAAGATCCCTCGCCTTCTCAATCACTTGCACAAGGTACTCCTCAATTTTTGGTAGGCCAAATTATTCAAAATTTGGCACAGTCTCAATCCGACCCGTATAAGCAGGAAATGCAAACCCCAATCAAGAAACAATATGGATCACATCAAGTTCCCTTTCAAGGCTAGCAAATCCAAACCCAACCATTCCAACATCTTTATCGCCATCCTGGGACTAGGAAACAAACCCACTTGTATGCTGGTTATCAAAACCCTCCATATTCTAGTAACCAGGTTCCTTATTATCAAAACCCTCCTTATCCAGGAATGTAGGTGCCTGTTTCCCAAGATATCCCTTCATATCCAAGTCATCCACCTCCATAATTGTATCAGCAGTTTCCTTTTGTGGCTACTCTTGAGTTACTAGATTTAACTTGGCTTACTAATAGCCCCATTGCTCATTTGCCATGGTTGTCGATTACTCCCACTAAGTTTCCTTCTGATATCCTAGAGTTCAATGGGAATCCAGGAGAAGACCCATCGATGAATGTAACGAAGTATCATCTATGGTGTTAATCCAATTCAGTTAATGATGATTCCATCGACTTTGTCTTTTCCAACGAATGCTTGTGGGTACCACAACTAAATGGTATATTGAATTACCTAGAGCGTCTTTTCAAGACTTCAAGACTTTAGCCACTACCTTCCTCACAGATTTCTACTTGTCCATCAGATACGAAACTGGAATGAAACTATTGACTAACTTTAAACAATCGAACTCTACTCACATTTTGGATTACATTCATGGGTGGATATGTCATCGCCAGTTGGTCAAGACTTATGTTCCCGATTAGTTGTTAGCAGAATTATTTGTCAAATCTCTTTTAGCTCCCACAATAGAAGATGTGGCCAAAGGTGGATTCGTGACCAAAGAGCAGGTTATTTTTCATGCTCAATATTTAGATCTGGTCTATACCCAATCAGTCATGCTCTATGATAAGATAGAAAACACTCTGAGACCTTTGAATATTGTTCCTCCTCCACCTAGTAAAGAATCTCATGTTTCTGATGGCATTATAGGTTCCTCCAGTTCGCATTCGGTGAGTAAACCATATGGTATTTCTCTTGTTGATCCTGCAAAAAACCCTCCATCTCTTGCGGATTTTGCTTCCAAGATAAATGTCCTCTCACCTGATAAAGGAAAGTCTCCACAACAACCTCAAAGCAAGAAGAAAGGTAAAGGTAAGAAAAATAAAGACTCCTCACCATAGGATAAACAAAAAATTTCATCTTCTGATGAGAGACGAATGCCTCAATACCCATGTTTTATTTGTAACCAGGATCAGTTTACACGTGATTATTTGCACCGCGCCGAAGTGAATCAGTTCCTTAAATCGTCCACTTCTCCCACTATGTTGACCGACCCATTTCTCAATCAGGAGACCCATATGGTTTCCTGGAATGCCTCTTCCTTTAACACAGTTTTGATTCTTTCCTCCTCAAAGTTGAAATCTGATGTCATGGTTACCACTCAGAATAAGGACTATGGTAATGTGAATCCACCGAACAATTAGGCCACTAATCAACATGCTAGTTCGACACGAACCTCATCTGATCCCGTTCCACCTCTAGTTCTTGCACAATTGACTATCAAGCCTCCGAAGGGTGTTATCGATAAGTCTACTTTCAACCCTCGTTCAAGAGCAGCTCAAAATTACAATGTAGTTGAAGATTTGGCTCAGTCTCCTTTGGCTATGTCGACTCTTGAGGTGTTACAAAACTACCCCACCCAAAAGAAAGCCTTGTTTTTAGCTATCAGATGTGTGCATCCATCGGATTCCAACCTAATGGTTTTCTCTCATGAAAACTATACCCCTCGACTTCCGAATCAGTGATCTTTTATGATCTAGGTCATTGTCCATGGTAAGAACATTCGTCATTCTATTATGGACGAGGGAGCCTCGACCTGCATCATGTCCTTGTATTATTGGAAGGTAATTGATTCACACCAACTAAGTCAATCGACCACCACATTAAAAGATTTTTATGAAAGGAAATAAAAACCTTGTGGCATTTTGAGTTCCCTCCAAGTGGAATTAGGGGGAAAAGTTGTCTCCATTGAAGTATAAGTTATTGAAATACCTTTGGATTGTAATATTCTACTAATTCTTACATGGGTTTATTATATGGTTGTCATTGTTTCAACTTACTTCCGCATGATCGCCTTTCCTTATAAAGGCAGGATTGTTGCCATAGATCAACTCACCTTTTTCACGTCTAATACCAATGTTACTGGAAGTGTCCCTCTTGTATCGGAAGCCCTAAATTCCTATCAGCATGTTGGAGTTGGTTTATTGAAGGATTCATCGCTTATGGGAACTTTTTCACTCCCTCCCCCTCCCCTTCCCAGCTCCTCCACTTTGGTTGCTTATATCAACATGATATCATCATCTATGATCCTGGCTGATCCATGGATTGTTCCTGATGAAACTAACATCAAAAGTTTTGGCGACCAAATGTCACTTAGCCCTGTTGAGCAAGATTACGAAGCCATCTACTCAACTTGTGCAGCCCATACTTTCTCTTCAATTAATAAGGTAGAACGATCAGTGGATTATGGCACATCCTCTAATCCTTTCTTACGTATATTCTCTACCGACGAAAGCATTATGGATATCAAGTTGTCAAACAACATGCTGTGGGACAAACATCATCATTGTTCCTCCTTCCCAGATACCATTGAAGATAACCTCAGTGGTGTGTACCTACCTAATTATGTCAAACTCATTACTAATTTTGTTTCCATTAATGAGATCGACTCTTAAAAGAACCTTTCAAATATCAAAGAAACCATTGCTCTCGATATTTTGATTAAACTAGGAATAGTCAAAATTTATACATTGGAGCATCTTGTAATTAATCTAAAGTCGAGATTTATCAAGCCCTTTTTGGTGAGTTCAAAGATGTATTTTCCTGGACATACGAGAAAAATCCCAGTATCGAACCAATTATTGTAGTGCACGAGATCAAGATGTACCATGATGCAAAACCCATCCGACAGCGCCTCGATCCAGTCCATCCCAAGAAGATTGTCGGCATAAGAGCTGAAATTGAAAATCTTCTTTGAGCTGGTTTCATATATCACGTTCCTTTAACTGATCGGGTATCGAACATTGTCCCTGCCATGAATAAACAGGGCACGATCCGAGTATGTGTCGATTATCGATACGTAAATAAAGCTTTCCTAAAGGACAACTACCCGGCCACATTTATTGACCAGATTATTGATGACTATGCTAGGTGTGAGATTTATTCATTTATGGATGCATTTTCGGGCTATAATCAAATCAACATTCTCCCGACGGACCAACCTAAAACCACATTTATTTTTCCCTGGGGTACTTTTTCTTATAGAAATCTTCCTTTTGGTTTAAAGAACACATAAACCACATTACAACATGCAATGGAGTATGCTTCCATGATATCAAGCACATCGTGCATCCCTATTTGGACGATCTCCCTACTCACTCCAAGCATCGGGCTGATCACATCATTCATTTATGGGTCATCTTCCTCCATTATAGACATTACAACATTCAACTCAACCCACACAAATGTGTGTTCTGTATCGGTTCTAGTTGACTCCTTGGTTTCATAGTTTTGAAACAAGGAATTTATATTGATCCTTTAAAATTCAAAGAAATCATTGATTTTCCTGCACCTTCCACTCTTGTTGAGTTACAAAGACTCCAAGGGAAAGCCAACTTTCTAAGGAGGTTAATCACTAACTACACTGAACTGACTAAAGGATTTACTCGCTTACTGGAAAAGGGGATTCCATTCTATTGGGAAGATGTTGTGCAGAACGCATTTGATGCCTTGAAATATGTATTGGTTCAGGCATCTCTTTTATATCCTCCCAACTATCAGTGTGATTATTTCATGTACCTTGCTGCCACCACCTCTAGTATAGCTATGGTGTTGGTCCAAGAAAACAATATGCAGACTGAACATCCCATTTATTATCTAAGTCATAACCTCAAAGATACTAAGATCCGATATACTCAGGTGGAAATGTTAGCTTTGGCGGTCATTCAAGACGTCCATAGATTTTGCCATTACATCTTACTTCACAAAACTACTGTCGTTTCATATTGCAACCCTATGACATACATATTGTCACATTAATTGCTGAGGGGAAAATAATCTAACTGGATCGTTATTCTTGAAGAGTTTGACCTAAAATTCATCAAATCTAGGTCAAAGAAATCCTTATTTTTTGCCGAGCTAATGTGAGATCTCCCTTCCCTTGATGTTGAATCTACATTTGAATATTCCATCCCAGATGAGCCATTGTTCCTGATCTCATCATCTGACTTATGGTATGGATATTTTTTCATTTATCTCTAGACCTAGACTTTTTGTCCTAATACCTCTCGCTTAGAGCAGCGACGTATCTAGTATGAATCCTGAAACTATGTGATTACCTGTGGCACCCTTTACCGTCATGGTATCGATACGATCTTACGGAGGTGCCTCACTCTTTAGGATGCTGAGAAATTCTTGAATGAATGCTACCTGGGGGCATGTGGTGGAAATTTATCTGCCTACGCTACCGCACAAAAAATCTTACGCGTCAGTTACATTTGGCCCACCATTTTCCACGATTGTATCATCACAGTCTATAAATGTCATGCATGCTAGATCTATGATCGAAAATTCCACGCTCCACCTACTCCTTTGCATGTCGTTGTCTCGCTTGGTCCCTTTATGAAATGGTGCATCAATTTTATCACATGTAACCCTCACTCGATCGGGGGCATGGCTACATTATTGTAGTTTTTGACTACTTTACTAAGTGGGATGAAGCGATTCCTACATTCAATAATACTGGTGAAACTGCTGCATACTTTTTCTTGAACCACGTAATTGCTAGGTTCGGTGTTCCGCAATCAATAGTAACGGATCATGGGAATCACTTTTGGAATCATATGATGACTGAATTAGATGCCAAATTGGGAATTTCACATGAAAATTCCACTCCCTATTATCCTCAGGCTAACAAACAAGTTGAGGTGATTAACAAAGTCCTTAAGAATATGATTCAACATATGATAGGGCTCCATAAATCTGACTGGAACTTGCTTCTCTTTACTTCCTTGTTGGTGTATCAAACCTCAGTTAGGACTACTACTGGATTCACACCCTTCCAGTTGGTGTATGGTCATAAATTGATCCTCCCCATCGAATGCAAAATTCCATTGTTGAAACTAGCTATTGAACTTCTTCCTACTACTTCCGCAAAGGAGGAGCATATTTTTCATCTAACTCATTTGGATGAAACCTGCCGCGATGCCACGTTAGCTAATGAAGCCCATAAAATACGCATTAAATTGCAATATGACAAAAGTGCCAAGCCTAGAATCTTCTCTGAAGGATATCTTGTTCTCTTATATGACCAGGAGGCTGACAAATTTGGTCGAACGAAGTTCCAGCCTATGTGGTTGGGCCCACACATTTTTAAGTGAGTCCTTGCAAAAGGGGCTTATGAGTTAGTAGATCTTAATGGAGTTCCATTGGCATACCTGTTATAGACATATTTGGGCACTTCAACCGCAATCTTATATGTCAATAAACTAGGGCTCTTTAATCCCTAAAAGTGTTGTTTCATACCCTAAAAGATCGTGGTCAACTAATTACATTATTCCCCAAAAGTTCCACCTGAAAAACCATCCAGAACTGGCCAAAACAGGACCATACTGACTGCTCCACTGTTAGGGTGCGATGCATACTGACTTCTACACTAGCTAGGTGTGATGCATACTGATGAGGCCTTCTGTGGGGTGCGATGAGCGAGAATGGACAAATGTCTGAGACAATTTGCTAAGTGGATGCTCATGGAATCTACTAGAAACTTCTCCTATGACACTTGTTTCTCTGAATTCGCCCAGGGATGAGTAAGAGATCCAAGAAATCTCCAAGTGGAACCAAAAACAACAAGTGGAATGACACTAATCAAAAACCCAGAGATGACTCACACCCTTGCAGACATCTATAAATGGATCCCTCATCTGAGAGATCTAGAGGCTGGAATTTGGTAATTTGTAAGGAAGTGCTGATAGTTTATATCTGAGAAAGAGCATTGTATTGTTGGGTGATCTTGCTTTTCATGAGGTGAAGAGGGCTTTGATGCTGGGAGGATGATGCTGGATCAGACAGCTGGGTTGTAATTCTCCCTTCTATTATTAATAAAGTTCTTTGATTTTTCCTCCATACAATTGTGTATTTGTGAATGTTGTTATTTGTGAATGCTATTGTATGTTCATTGTATTTCTAATTCTGCAATGCTTATGATATAATAGATCAAGATGCTTTGATGGTGTTTTGTTACTTTGTCTCTACAAGTATTCACTGAGTGGGATAAGTAGGAGAAGAGTTGCAAGCTCTATCAAGGGGGAGAGAAATCAAGCAAGGAGTCAAGCGGAAGATCCAGGTTGGTCCCTTTGCTTCTCTCTTATCTATCATACATAAAGGAAATCGCATTTGATTGTTTGTTTCTAGGATCGCTGCCAATCCTAGTGGGGCTAGCATATCGAAAAGACACTAGTTTTCCTGGAAACAAAAAGGTGACTCCACTGGGGAACGAATAGTTTGTTTTTTTGTTTTTAATTGTTTGTTATATAAACTATAGACGGAGCCTGAAGTTATCCAGATAGCCTTCAAACTACTCTTGCTCTACAATTGCAAAGTAGATGAATGTTGCTTCAGTCAATCTCCGATTTAGTTTATGATTTGAACATCTAACTTACAAGAATTCTAGATGCCCTGTTGGTAGCTCAATAGCCTTCCAAGATCATACCCCTGTACTTTTTTCTTTACTGTCCATAATAGCTCAGCTTAACTCACTAAAATCAGTTGCAAATTTGAGCCAAAACCCACCTCAGTTGCGCTCCCTGGCCCATCGCACTATCTGTCATTGGAAGCCAGTATGCATCACACTTCCTGAGTGTATTAGGTGAGATGCATCCCTATTTCTATGAAGCATAGGTGTGATGACTGAGTAATCCTATTTCTCTCCTTGAAATTTGGGGTTTTTGTCCTTGTTTTCAGCTCTGTTCAATTGTTTTGTTGCTTATGAACAATATCTCATTGTTGAAGCCTCCTTGCTTTACATAGTTCAGCCTCCATTGATTAGGATTAGTAAATGTTTTTATGTATTTTTCCATCATTTGCAATCCTTTGTCGAAAAGTTTCTTAAATCGATCTGTCGTTTTGGAACAAAAGTGTCGTAACTGTCATTTTGTGTCAAAAAGAGAAGTGTCGTTGAGTCTTCCTTCTTTGGATAGTCAATTGAACTTTTTGTCATGTATTTGATTTGATTTGTTGATATTTGAAGTGTCAAAAGCATCTTCTATTCGAAATTGAAAAGTGTCATTTAAGTCTTCCTTTCATTTTGAAAAGAAATTGTCGAAATGTCGCTTTGAAGAAAATATTTCAGATCTATATTTAGTTTTCTTTTTTGGCATTTTCACATTAAAGAGAATAAAAAACAAATACATGCATTTGCATTTGCATTTAGACTGTTTGTGAAAAATTATTTAGGAAAAGTGCATTTAATGTGTGCTCTTTGCTCTTTGTTTGAAAGAATCGTAATCTTCTTTCCTTAGTAGCTAGGATTTTCATTGATAAAAATAAACAACGATTGTTTATCATTGTAGATTGCATTTTTAGAAATTTTAAATCTACATCACGCGGTGAATCATTGAAAGACAAACTTTTAAACAAGATCAACTCTAAAATAAATTTAAATGAACTTAACAATGCTTTGGAACCTAACACAACACATCTAGAGGTCTAGGCTAGAGACGTGTTCCGGCGTCGTAAAATCTAGTAACTATCATTTTCATTGAAGGTTGGGTGATTCCTCCTCTTTGATACGACAAGTGCTAGCACGGACTTGTGCTCCCCGTACTGTCACGTATATATTGGGAGACCACAATAGGCTTATATCCTTTATCCATAGGAAGCCATGTCTGCCGCCCTATCGATCGCAATGCACTGAACACAGCATTCGGGAAGATTGACTGCCGTACATAAGTCCTTGGTAATTTCTCTTTAATTTATCACCAAGGTGTATTTTGCAATTTTGCGATTGGTTTGGTAATCCCTATGTCTAGATATCCAGAGTAGTCACTTTCGTTCCTTTTCGACTCTTTAAAAGAAAATGTCCATCTGAGCACTTGTCACTTCAGGCTCATTAAAAATTGAAGGGGACTAGAGTCATCTTTAGCTTTTTCTCGACTCTTAAAAATTGAAAAAGCAAAGTTGTGTCAAAGCGTCATTAAAATTTATTAATTTCGGAATAACATCCTTGTTCCTTCATTGGTCTTAGGATGAGATAATGGAGTCCACCAATCAAGGAATCCCTCTGGAGGGGATTCCTAGTCCTTTTACATTTTGGGGAAATATTGGTGCACCTCATATGGCCACTTTGTCCCTTCTGAGACTTACTATTGGCCTACCAGTATGGCTATTCTCAACCTCTGTGGTTCAAAATAACGTGATTCCTCAGCAATTGAATCAACATCCAGTTGATGTTAAAATTGACCCCTCGCCTTCTTCTTCATTTGTTTCTCCCTCCCCTTCTCCCTCTTTGCTTGGTGAAAGTAGCGATGCTAATAACCAAGTGGCTAAGAAGAAGAAGAAAGGTAAGGAGAAGAAGAAAAAGCCAATTCAGCAAGGGGGCAACCAACCAACCATAGATTTGGATGCATCAGCTGGTGAAAATCTGCACATTAAAGCTCATAAACCCAGATATCCTTGCATAATCTGTAGAGGAGACCATTATCATCGAGATTGTCTGTGCATTCCTCGGATCTTGAGAGAATGGTCCCCCTGTTCGCACCAACTAGTGTCATCAACCTCTACTGATCATGTTGATAATACACCATCAACTAGTGATAGTGAAGTCCACGAACAAAAAGGAAAAGTCAAAGTTCCATGTGCGTTATGTGAAGGGAACCATATAATTCCCCGTTGTCCTTTTTTGGGTGAGGCCAAAAGAGTCTTGCATAACCGTCCTGCTTCACTACAGCGACTTCCACCTGGATACAAGAAACTCTCCCCTAGTCCTTTACTAGTGGAAAATCCGATTGACTTAACTGAACCGTTGGTCGAAACACCTATCATTGAAAGTGAATCTTCTGATTCCATATCGGACCAAAGTCAACTGGTTGAAATGGCAGTCGACCTAGTTTTGCCTTCAGAAGATCATATCCGTCCTCAAGAGAGTGAGAACGATACCGTTCAAATTCTCTTTGTTACTTCAGAGTCCGATGAACTAGGGGGCAATCCGACCATTCCTTCACAACAGGAAGAAAATCCCCCAGTTCCCGCTACTCGAGGGATTATTTCACCTGTTTATTCAGTACCCCCTCCAAGCAGTCTAATCGCTTCCTTGGATTGGAATCAACTAGCGAAATCCCGCCTTCCTTCTAATATACCATTCCGGATCATAGTACAGGTTTACAAAATGATCATGTCTGGCACTATCATATATGAAGGGGCTTCAGTGAGTATCCTTTCCTCAACTGCTTGGAGAGCGCTTGGTTTGCCATCGCTCATGCCTATTGCACAGAATTTTTCAGGCTGTAACAAAGGAACCAGCAGACCGTTAGGGATCCTTCCTAAGTTACCAATTACTTTGAGAAGGAAAACCATTCACTTGAACATGATGGTAGTCCAAGGGCCATTAGATTACAATCTACTCCTTGGGTGTGACTATGTTTACAACATGGAGGCTATTGTTTCAACACTCTTTCGAGTGATGTGTTTCCCACATGAAGGCAAAATTGTCCAGCTTATTGACTAGCTTTCATTTCCCAGTTCAAACACAACTCCAAGTCAAACATCACCCCTAAATGGTCCTTTTGCATCAAGAGTGTCTCTTCAACCTTCATTCCATCCACCTAATTACCGCGAGTAGTCTGGTGAATGTAATGAAGCTTAGGGGGCATGCACCCTGGTCTGCTTAGGCGGACGAACCCAGCTGAAAAGATAGGTTTCCCTATAGGTTATGTGATTGGAAGTGTTATCTCACACCATTCACCTTTGTCTATTTGATGGACAAAGCCAAGGAAGTGTTTCGTCAGCTCCGCTAACAAAAACAATCCTGCTTAACCACAGTGATTTCCATATGGTTACCTAGAGACTCTCCTTTTCTCGATGCCTGGGGGCATGCAAACCTTTTTATGCAAGCTAAAAATGACAAATTTCATTTTTTAGCTTTTTAGCTTTTAGCTTTTTAGCTTTTTAGTTTTTCAACTTCTTAGGTTAGGTGATTGGTCTGATCCACCATTCACCTTTGTCTACACTGCAGACAAAGCAAAGGAAGTGTTTTGTCTAAACTGTTGACAAAACCATCCTACCTAACCTTAGTAGTTCCTTAGCTTTTTAGTTTTTTTTCTTAGCTTTTTAGTTTTGTCGTTTCTAGTTTACATAAAAAGAAAACTAAAAACTGAGCATATGTTCCCCCAAAGTTCAAGCTCGTTAAAAAATGAACCTACCTCTGAGCATGTTGTCATATGGTTTAAGCTCATTAAAAAAAATAAACCTACCACCACGAGCTTAGTTTCCGCAAGGTTCAAGCTAGGTAAAAAATGAACCCACCTTCACCGAGCATAGTTTCTGCAAGGTTCAAGCTCGCTAAAAAATGAAACCGCCTTCACTGAGCAATGTTATTGCATGGTTCAAGCTCATTAAAAAATAAACCTACCACTAAGCATAGTTTCCGCAAGGTTCAAGCTCGTTAAAAAATGAACCCGCTCCCAAACAGAGCATATGTTCCCCCAGAGTTCAAGCTCTTTAAAAAATGAACCTACCTTCGGTAAATAACCTTCGTGATTGCCATTACATCAGCCTTTTGAGCCTTGGTTGTGTTCCTGCCATCACCTCCATTCTTTTGGCCGATCATACACTTCCACTTGATTGTTTACCCTTTTGAGGAACAGCTACGATGAGTGGTCCTATTAGCCACCCTCTTCACATCACCATGTTTTGAGAAGTTCCAAGATTACCCGGAACCAGTTGCTACCCTGGATACCACTCGTTCCTCAAAAATGAGTCCTCTTTAAACACTTTTTAAACTCGTTAAATATGAAAAGATTGTCAAGCTATTGCCTTTCCAGCTCGCTAAAGTAATTGAAAGCGCCGTCCCTCATGTAGATTTTAATCTTTTTCAGACTTGAGGGATTATCTCACAAAAAAGTTAGAGCGCTTGTCTTTTTCGGCTCACTAAAGTGATCGGAAAAGTAATCCCTTTTGTATTATTTTAATCCTTTTCGGACCTAAGGGATTATGCTACAAAAAAGAACTACTAGAGTTTTCTTTTCATCCCTTTCAAACTCTCTAAACATGAAAAGGACCGAGTTATCTTTTTTGTTAAACTCGTTAAAACAAGAACGACAAACTTGTCCACCCAGACAAGAACAAGTTTCACTGTCGCTAGACTCGCTAAAACATAGCGATAGGTTTGTCCAAAGGGAAAATTATAGAACAAGCACATGTTATCCTCCTCAAGCTTGACAAAAATAAAGAGGTACTGGTCAGCAATGACTGGGGAAAAAGGGAAGAAAACTTAAAGAATTTTATGGTAGCAGGTCACTCTTGAACATGACACTTTCACTCCATCACCATGATTGAGTCGGGTTGGGTTATTCCGTTCACCAGTCATTTCACCATTGGTCTTTCACACCATCCATTTTTGGGGTTAACGCTACCAATCCATCTCAGTGTCGCCGATATGTTCAAGAGAAGTCATTCAGTTGAGAATTCACCATCCAGTTAATGTCTCATCCACTGCAATACCTTCAACCTCCATTTTTCATGACCGCCATTCCTGAACCTTGTGTCGTCGATCGTTTTCACCTCCAGAAAATCATTTGCTTCATTTCATGTCGTAGATGTGGGATACATTAAGGCCCTCCTATGACAGGTCACTTCTTGTCGACATCAGCTCATTATCCAAGAAGTTGACTTAGAAACACCCCTTTCAGTACTTTGAAGCTTGCATGCCTTAATGGCAAGTTTCTCACTTCTGGTGACAGGTTGACATCAATGGCCTTCGACCGAAATATTTTGTGTGGTGTTCGACATCGAATCATATATTCATACCACATGAATTGTACTGTAGTACCTTGAGGGTCATTATCATTATCGGTGATTCCTCTCACGTCAGTTAAGAGTTCACATTATCGGCTGGTAAAAGGGCGATGTCTTTCCATGTTCGACTTCAGAACATCTTTTCACATGGATCGACTTGTACATCAGGCAAAGATTGAACAAGTTTGAAGACCCCGGATCTAGTTTCATCCATCCGGGCTGCAATATATTCAGGAATATAAAGACATCAAATGTACACAGAAGCTACACAGATGGTCATCCAAGCCAGGGACGATGACCCTACATATGAAGAATCACCAGTCTGCAACTGCAGACGATTATCTGTTCTATGTACATGAAATGAATTTATAAAGCTGAGCATGGGAATGCCCGCCTCAGCTAGATCATGAAAATTATATGATGATGATGTATTGTATTGTATCTTATACAGGTCACCTTCCAGTTTCGAAAACCTCGAATCCTCATGTTAAAGCATTTCACTCGACATCAAAGATTTACAACTTCATGCTTTAGGGGGCAGTTGTTATAGACATATTTGGGAAATTCAACCCCAATCTTATATGTTGATAAACTAGGGCTCTTTAATCCCTAAAAGTGTTGTTTCATACCCTAAAAGATCATGGTCAACTAATTACATCATTCCCCAAAAGTTCCACCTGAAAAACCATCCAGAACTAGCCAAAACAGGACCATACTGACTGCTCCACTGTCAGGGTGCGATGCATATTGACTTCTACACTAGCCAGGTGCGATGCATACTGATGAGGCCTTCTGTGGGGTGCGATGAGCGAGAATGGACAAATGTCCGAGACAGTTTGCTAAGTGGATGCTCATGGAATCTACTAGAAACTTCTCCTATGACACTTGTTTCTCTGAATTCGCCCAGGGATGAGTAAGAGATCCAAGAAATCTCCAAGTGGAACCAAAAACAACAAGTGGAATGACACTAATAAAAAAACCAGAGATGACTCACACCCTTGCAGACATCTATAAATGGATCCCTCATCTGAGAGATCTAGAGGCTGGAATTTGGTAATTTGTAAGGAAGTGTTGATAGTTTATATCTGAGAAAGAGCATTGTATTGTTGGGTGATCTTGCTTTTCATGAGGTGAAGAGGGCTTTGATGCTAGGAGGATGATGCTGGATTAAACAGCTGGGTTGTAATTCTCCCTTCTATTATTAATAAAGTTCTTTGAGTTTTCCTCCATACAATTGTGTATTTGTGAATGTTGTTATTTGTGAATGCTATTGTATGTTCATTGTATTTCTGATTCTGCAATGCTTATGATATAATAGATCAAGATGCTTTGATGGTGTTTTGTTACTTTGTCTCTACAGGTATTCACTGAGCGGGATAAGTAGGAGAAGAGTTGCAAGCTCTATCAAGGGGGAGAGAAATCAAGCAAGGAGTCAAGCGGAAGATCCAGGTTGGTCCCTTTGCTTCTCTCTTATCTATCATACATAGAGAAAATCGCAAATTTCTTTGATTTTTTGTTTTTAGGATAGCTGCCAATCCTAGTGGGGCTAGCAGATCGAAAAGACACTAGTTTTCCCAGAAAAAATACCCTAGAAATGGGTTGTACCTCAAAAAATACTATGTTTGATTCCATGCATGGTACACTGTGTACATACTGTCTATAGGTGTGTTGAGTGTGTTTTTTAGAGTTTCCCATGGTTTCTGTTGACTCTATTTACTTTTGGATTGCAGATGTAAACCTCTCTCGAACTGTATATTGGTTATGCCTACGGTGCTAGCCGTAGTACTAAGAACATATCCTCCGCAGCGTGGGCTATCTTTTCTCTAAATGGTGAGCTAGTGAGCAAGCAAGTGATTTGCATTAGCAACTCAAATAACAACATCACTTAGTATTGCTCAATGGTTGAGCTACTTTCTGATGTTATTTGGTATCCGCTATATAGTCATCAGACTTGACTCACATCTCATAGTACTGCAACTCGCGAACATCTATTCAGTGAGAAATCCCACCATCCTTCACATGGTTTTGAGAGTGCGTCTTCTGGGAAGACATTTAAATTTCATATGATATGAACATATTTCTCAGAATCTAAACACATTAGCAGATGCCCTAGCTAATTTTCTTTTAGATCGACATTTGTAAAGAATGTAAATAAATTTCAATTCACATCACATCATATTGAAAACAGAATAGGAACTAGGAAACACTGTAATATGGCTACATCATCCATATAAAATGTAGCCTCCTACATTTGGTTTTACAAAATTTGTGCCCCTAGACACATATGGCTACATCGTCCATATAAAAACTACATGGAAAACATGTAAGTAGACAAATCAGTGGTGCTCATGATAAAACGACACTGCATGAGCTATTTTGCGAAGTAATCGACCAATACAACTAGGCACTCTAATTATGTGTTGTTGAAGTCGCAATGGAATTTGATCGACCACAGTCTCATCAATATCATGTTTTAGTTTCTCCATGTGGTGCTTTACCTCCAATATGATCTCTACTACATCTGGATCTCGTAGCGCATTTCATCCTACAGTAACGACCTATACTAGTCTCTATGCCTCCTCCTGTGTCTGTATCTCTGAGAGATGGAGATATGTAGCACGTACTGGTCGAACATGTCCAATGTCTGCATGAAAACATCAAATAGTTTAGACTCCAAAACATAAAAAACATAAAAAAAAAATCGTAAAACTTTAAAAACTTAATGGTCAAAGTACCTTACCTAAAGCATCCCATTTCTCACCCTTAGGCAACTTGATCTCGGGATCATCACAGAAATCCATCCCTACATAAGGATACTTGTTATAGACATTTTTGGGCACTGCAACCCCAATCATAAATGTCCATAAACCAAGGGCTCCTAAGTCCCTAAAAGTGTTGTTCCAACCCCTAAAATAACAAGGTCAACTGATTACAGCATCTCCTAGAAGTTCTCCATGAAAAACTACTCAGAACTGGTCAAAACTGGACCATCTCACCTGCTCCATGGTCAAAGTGCGCTGCATCCCACCTAAATGCACACAGGAGGTGAGATGCATACTGAAAAGCCCTTCTATGGGGTGCGATGGGCGAAAGTGGACAAATGGCAGGGTCAATCTGTGAGGTGGAGGATCATGGAATCTTCCAGAAACTTCTCCTGTGACACTTGCCTCTCTGCATTCGCCCAGGGATGAGTAAGAGATCATCATTCTCCAAGTGGAATCAAGAACTATCAGAGAGAGGACACTAATCAAATCTCAAAAGCTGACTCACCCCCCTTGCAAACATCTATATATGGATCCCTCATCCCAGAGATCCGGAGGCTAGAATATTGTATCTTGTAAGGAAGTGCTGCTGGTTTCTTGGTGTAACATCATAGTGTTGGGTGATCTAAGCTTTTCATGAGGTGAAGAAGGGCTTTCTTGCTGAGAGGATGACGCTCGGTCAGAACAATTAGCTGTAATCCTCTTTGCTATTCTTGATTATTAATAAATCTATTCGAGTTTTCCTCCACATTCTTGTATGATTGATGATATATGCATTTGTGTGGTCAATATATATCTGGTCCTATATTGTTTATGATAGTAGATCTCTGTTCTTGGATAGTGTTATGCTGCTTTGATTCTACAGGTACTCTTTGAAGCTGGGTAAACGAGGAAGCAAGTGGCAAAGGTCTATCAGAAGGTAGAGGAATCAAGCAAGGAACCAAGTGCAAGACAGAGGTTGGTCTCCTTCTTTCCCCTCTTATCTACTTCTCATAAAGGAAAACAAAAGTGGTTTTAGTTTGTTTGTTTCTAAGGTAGCTACCAGCCTTAGTGGGACTAGTAGCTCTGCATAGACACTAGACTTCCCGATAACAAAATGGTGACTCCACTAGGGAGCGAATAGATTGTTTGTTTGTCTATATTTGTTTGCTTTATAAACTTACAGACGGAGCTTGAAATCAAGCCAGCTAGCCTTCGAACTGTATTTTCTATGCAAGTGCAAAGTAGATCAATGCTGCTTCAGTCTATCTCCGGGTTTTGTTTATGAATTGAACAATCGATTTACAAGCTCTCTAATTTCCCTTGTGGTGGCTCTAGTAACCTCCTTAGATCTACCCCTGTGATTTATTTACTGATTACCACTTGCTCGGCCAAAATCCCTGAACTGTGCTGCAAACTGTGATCAAGAACTGGATCAAAAGTCTCGCACTGTACCATTGCACCCTCTCTTCAAGGATATCAGTATGCATCGCACTTCCCGTGTGCTATAGGTGGGATGCATACTGGAATCCCTGTGTAACAGGTGCGCTGATCAGAAAGGGCTAATTTTGCCTTCAGACTTTGGTTTTTTCACTCTTTTCAGCTCTATTTAGGAGTTTTGTTGTCTGTAGTCAGTATACCTCTGTTGGAAACCCCCTTCCTTGCCATTATTACGCCTCTATTGTGCAAAGAACTGTAAATTTTTTATGTATTTTGATCCATTTTCAGTTCTCTTTTACAAAGAAGTAGCGTAATTGAACTGTCGTTTCTTGATTTGGAAGTGTCGCATGTGTCGTTTTCAGTCATAGAAGAGAATTCGATTGTTCTTGATAGTCGATTACACTGTTACTCTTGTATTTGATTTGAATTAGTAGTTTTTCAAGTGTCGAAAGCAAGTTTTCAATTCCAAATAACAAAGTGTCGTCATTGTCTTCATTTTGTTTTGAAGAGAAACTTGTTAGTAATGTCACTTTGAAAAATAATTCAGATTTGCACTTAGCTTTCTTTTTATCATTCATATATTAAGAAGGCTGAAAACAAATACATGCATGTGCATTTGCATTTAGACTATTTGTTGGCTTGATTTAGGACAGTGCATATAGTGTGTGCTCTCTGCTCTATGTTGAAAGAATATCATCTCTCTTTCCTTAGTAGCTAGGATTTTCATTGCGAAAAGAAGATTAAACGATTGTTTATCATCTTAGATTGCATTTTAGGAATTGTATATCTACATCACGCGGTGAACCTGAAAGGCAAATTTCTTAAGCAAGATCAACTGTAAAATAAATTTAATGAATCTAAAAACGCTTTGGAACCTAACGCACAACATTTATAAGTCTAGGCTAGAGACGTATTCCAGCGTCGTAAAGCCTAGTAACTGTTATTTTCATTGCTGGTTGGGTGATTCCTCCACTTTGAGACGATAAGTGCCAGTATGGACTTGTGCTCCCACATACCGTCGAGTATATATTGGGAGACCACAATAGGCTTTATCCTTTATCCATAGGAAGCCATGTCTGCCGCCCTATCGATCGCAATGCACTGAACACAGCATTCGGGAAGATTGACTGCCGTACCGTAAAAAGTATTCTGCAATTTTGTGATTGGTTTGGTAATCCCTCTATCTAGATTTCCAGAGTAGTCTCTTTCATTCCTTTTCAGACTCCTTCAAAGAAAAGGTCCATCTGAGCACTTGTCACTTCAAGCTCATTAAAAATTGAAGGCGACTAGAGTCATCTTTTGTTTTTTTTCGACTCTTAAAAATTGAAAAAACAAGTTGTGTCAAAGCGTCTAAAATTCATTTAATTCGGAAACATATTTCCCCTTGATTTTTAGTTGATCGAGTAATGCGCAATCGTGGAAGAAATTCAATTGAAACCCCGTTGTTCGCAGAGACTTACGAGTCAACCGTCTTTCTCTCCCGAATCAAAACTATTACGGACAAAGCGAACTCATTTAACCAGTTCCAAATCCCCTGGTAAAGTTAGAACAAGTGTTCCAACACCATCAGAGACTCCGGTTACTCCAAACATTTCTGCTATCCCTGCCTTTACAGAAGAAGTTCCGCAGCCACAAAAGGACAGTAGCGCTGATCCTAGTGTGGAGGTAAACACTTGTATTACTGAACCAGCTCCATCTACAGCTGATTCGGAAGGTGTTATTCCCCAAACATCGGTCGCTGCAGATTCTATACCTTCTTCGGCACCAGAAATATTTTACGGACCTGACGGTCTACCTCTTCCACCTGGTCTGATTGCTATAGAAGAGATTGTGGAGGATCCTCCATCTAGTACTCCATCACAATTTGGAGTCGGGATCACCCTGTATCCTTCTTCATCAAAAATTAGTCTACCGTTATCGGAAGCTCCTGTAGAATTGCTAGGAAATCTTTTGGATAGACTAGAAATGTCTGAACAACCGCCGACATCTAGGACTATGTCATCCGACACAGCAACGGCAGAACTTCCTGCTGTCACTGCAACAATGTTCGCCGGCATACCATCTGTCCCAACTAGCTCTCAATCGCTAGATGGGGTCCACTCAGGGGCTATTTCGACAGTATGGTCTGTTCCCGTTTGTTCATCCGGAATAATATCCAGGAACTCTTATGTTGAGTCTCAGCAAATTGATCCTTCACGGTGTCAATTTGGGCAGTCCAGTCCTCAAGGACAAACAATTCCATTGAGTACCGGATTACCGTTGTATGGGGGGCAATATACCCTTTCATTATCTCCTCCGGGAGGACAACCATACGAGAGTTCACAACAAAATTCAGGTTATGCTGGAATTACATCTAGCGGTTGGGTGCCAATACTGCCTTAACAACCAAGAGTTGTATACTCGATGCAACAATGTTTACCTATGTCTAATATACCAACTACGCCGGCTATTGTGACGGTATCGCAAGTACAAGCATTTCTCGTTGTATGCCAACCTCAGGTTTCTCAAGTTGTAATGCAACAACCTCTTGTCCCTGCTACTCAACCACAATCACCAACTAGTGGAATGACACAGGCCCAAACGTGTACAATTACCCCTCATCTTGGTCAAATGGCCAGTATTGGACAACAGCACATGGCTTCACAACCATGGCTGGTGCAATACCAACAACCGCAATTCCAACAAGTATACCAAGAATCTGAGCAACAAATCTTTACAAATAATGGGCAGCCGTATATTCAAAATGGTCAAAATCAACCATTCTACAATGGTTATGCCCATCAACCTTACCAAAGTTACCATCATCAAATGCATTATGCTGGTATGCAAAGACCAACTACTCAGGCAATTCCATCTTATCTTGGGTATGCTTTGCCAAACTTGAATCAACAGTTACCCTTCGTGGCAACTTTAGAGTTACCGAATCTAAATCAGCTAACGAACGATCCAATTGCTTACGCCCCTTGGTGGCCAGCGATTCCGCATAAACTTCTGTCAGATATTCCTAAATTTAAAGGAAATCCGGGTGAATACCCGTCGAATCATGTGATGACCTTTCATCTGTGGTGTTCATCAAACACCCTAAATGATGATTCGATTAGGCTTCGCCTCTTTCAGAGAACGTTAACTAGTCCGGCAGCGAAATGTTATATCGAATTACCTAGAGCTTCGTTTGATAACTTCAGTGCCCTAGCCACAACCTTTTTAACCCATTTTCAGTTACCCATAAGGTACGAAACGGGAACAGAACTTCTTACCAATTTCAAGCAAACGACGGCCACTCACATATCCAATCATATTCATGAGTGGCAACGTCATCGTAGAATGGTAAAAACGTATGTTCCTGATCAGCTTTTAGCTGAATGGTTTATTAAGTCGTTATTACCTTCCATTACAGAAGATGTGGCAAAGGGAGGAGTCATCACTAAAGAGCAAGTTATTGCTTGTGCGCAATATTTAGACTTGATTTATACTCAGTCTGGCACGCTCTAGGATAAAATCCCCGACACTCCCAGGCCAGAATTTTTCGTTCCTCCTCCTCCTAAATCAAACAATGACTTTCATGCCGGCGATGGCATGATTGGTACGACAGACACGAAATCAACAAAGGCTACATCTAAAAAGGCCCGTAAGATTTCTGGTCAAAATGCAAAAGAAGAACTTCTCGCCTCGGAAGTAAATGTCATCTCAACTGATAAAGGAAAATAAACCAAGCAACCAAGAGGCAAGAAGAAAAACAAAGGGAAGTAGAAGAAATAGGAGGAATCATCACCTGAAAAATCTTCTGCAAACCCTTCTGGAGATAAGAAACCAAATCGTCCATGTCTTATATGTGATGAGAATCATTGGACAAGAGATTGTCCATATAAAGGTGAGCTTAGAAAATTCTTCAAGAATTCAAAAACCTCGTCGGTATTGACTGATCCGTTTCCAAATCTAGGAACAAATCTGGTAGCTAGTGACAATGCTTCCCTGTCCCAAGTGCTGATGTTGTCGGTTTCGAAACAGCAAAATGATGCTTTGATAATGACAAGGAATAAAGATTACGGGAATCCACAGCTGTCGAACAACAAGGATAAAGATCAACCTAGTAGTTTGACAACAACTTCGACAGAAGTTGCACCGCCCATCATTCCAGAGCTAACAATAAAACCGCCAAAAGGAGTAGTACACAAGTCGACATTTAATCCTCGTGCCAGAGCAGCACAGCATTATAATATAGTGGAAGATTTGGCCCAATCGCCATCCGCTATGTCGACACTTGAGGTACTGCAAAATTGCCCCTCCCAAAAGCAGGCTTTATTATCAGCAATAGGTGGGATTGACCCAAAGGATTCTAATCTTGTGTCCTTTAATCACAAAGGATATGATCCTCGGTTACTAGCTCAACTAGCTTTCCTCATTCAAGTGAAAGCCCTCAACAAAACTGTTCATCGAACAATTATTGATGAGGGGGCATCTACATGTATTATGTCGATGAGTTGCTGGAAAACTTTAGGATCTCCAACCTTGTCGCGATCTTCGATGACATTAAAAGCATTTGATGGACGAACATATACCCCATATGGTATTCTAAGTAACTTGCAAGTTGAACTGGGGGGGGAAACAGTAGAAATAGATGTTGAAGTAATCGACGGAAACCTCGATTACAACATCCTACTGGGAAGGCCCTGGATATATGCTATGGCTGCGGTTGTGTCGACTTACTTTAGGAAGATTGCATTTCCTTTTCAAGGAGGAATTACAATCGTCGACCAACAAACATTTCTCCCTAATAGTTCCCAAGTTACGGGAAGCATTCCGATGATCCATGGAAGCCCCCATTCGCTTCAAAATATCAGAGTAGGCCTACTAAAAGACCCTATACTAATGGGGGCTTTTGCTCTCCTGGCTCCAATCAATTTGGCGGAAGTGGCGACGGTAGGAACCTGCAATATGATATCTTCTATTCAAAAGATCTCAGAAAATGATATTAACATGGATCATCTGCAGGTATTGCCTCCAAGCCCAATAGAAATATTGTAGCAATCAATGTTTTTGGCATGGGAGGCAGACCCGAATCAATGCTCATCAAGCGTTTGGATAGATAGGTCTAAAGAATATGGCACCCCTTCAGATCCTTGGCTGCAAGTGCATTACACCGACGAAGGAATTATTCAGTCAATGATAACTGACGGGGCACCATGGGAAGACTACCACCATCGTTCCCATCTTCCAGATTGTCAAGAAGATAATCCTGATGACCTTCATCATCCTTCAGTTTTTTATTTCCTATCAAATACTGTAAACACGGTGGATTCTGAGCAAAACTTGTCCAATA
Source organism: Pinus tabuliformis (assembly GCA_031772625.1). Classification (NCBI taxonomy): domain Eukaryota; kingdom Viridiplantae; phylum Streptophyta; class Pinopsida; order Pinales; family Pinaceae; genus Pinus; species Pinus tabuliformis. The sequence continues at coordinate 656,988,913 of CM062808.1, forward strand.
TCGAAGAGACTATCGCCATAAATATCTCGACCAAAACAGATGTTGTAGAGAATATTTATGTTGGCAAATGTTGTTCTCCTTCAGAACTGGAAATATATAACGCTCTTTTTCGCAAATTCAGAGATGTCTTTGCTTGGTCATATGATGAAATGCCAGGCATTGACTTGAATATCGTTGAACACGAAATCAAGATATATCCAGATGTCAAACCAGTAAGACAACGGCTATGGTAGGTGCACCCCAAGAAAGCCGCTGCCATCAAGGCAGAAGTTGAGAAACTTCTCCATGCTGGTTTTATTTACCCAATTCCTCTAACCGATTGGGTATCAAACATTGTTCCTGTAATGAAAAAACAAGGAACGATTAGAGTGTGCATCGATTATAGGGATGTAAATCAAGCTTGTCCAAAAGACAACTACCCTACACCCTTTATTGACCAGATAATTGATGAATGTGCCGGATGTGAAGTCTTTTCATTTATGGATGGATTCTCTGGGTATAATCAAATAAATGTCCGCCCACAGGACCAGTCAAAGACTGCATTTATTTGTCCGTGGGGCACATTTGCATATCGCAAATTACCCTTTGGTTTAAAGAACGCAGGGGCAACATTTCAGATGGCAATGAATTATGCCTTCCATGACATCAAAAACATCGTTCAACCATATCTCGACGACCTTCCGGCTCATTCGCGAAAGCGGACCGATCATCCGTAGCATTTGAGAGCGATATTTCTACGTTGTCAACACTACAAGATACGACTCAATCCACACAAATGTGTGTTCTGTGTCAGTTCTGGTCGTTTGCTTGGCTTTGTAGTCTCGAAGGACGGGATCTGTCTCGACCACTGTAAGGTTCAGGCATTCATAAATTTGCCTCCGCCTTCAAATTTTCTTCAGATTCAGAAACTCTAAGGGAAAGAAAACTTTCTGAGGAGGTTCATTCCAAATTACGCCGAACTTGCTAAAGGTTATACGCGTCTATTGAAAAAGGAAGTGCCTTTCATCTAGGATCAGGTTGTGCAAGCTTCCTTTGATGCTTTAAAAGAATCCCTAATGAAAGCATCATTAATGTATGCTCCTGATTATCAAAAAGACTTTAACCTGTACCTGGCTGCAGCGGATACAACCATCACAATGTTTTTAGTTCAAGAAGACAACGGAATTGAACATCCTATATATTATTTGAGTAGAAACTTAAATTATACAGAAAGCAAGTATTCCTATGTTGAAAAGCTGGCTCTCGCAGCTGTTCAAGCGATACAGAGATTTCGACACTATGTCCTCTTTCGAAAAACTACCATTTTGTCAGATTGCAACCCCATGATTTATATATTGTCGCGACAGTTGCTGGGGGGAAAATATTCAAAATGGATAGCAATTCTTTAAGAGTTTGATCTGGAATTTGTAAAATACAAATCAAAGAAATCCCTGGTTTTCGCGGAATTACTATGCGATCTCCCATCGTCGTCCAACGATGAAACATCCGAAGAAACCATCGTGGATGAATCTTTGTTTCTGATATCTTCAAGAAATCCGTGGTATGGAGATATAATCATCTATCTCCAAACCCAAAAGAATAGGTCTAATACCTCTCGCTCGGAACAAAAACGTATTTGATACCAATCAAAAGACTACATGATTGTCGGTGATACACTTTACCGTCGTGGTGTCGATACAGTTCTGAGGAGGTGCCTCACCCATGAGGAGGCCAAAAAAGTCCTGAACGATTGCAATTTAGGCGCGTGTGGGGGGTATCAATCTGGTTACACTACGGCGCAAAAAATTTTACGAGCAGGATACTTCTAGCCAACAATGTTCAAAGATTGCATAACCGCAGTCAGAAGTTGTCATGCATGTCAAATTTTCGATAGCAAAACTAGAAAACCACCCGCACCCCTACAACTGATAGTTGCTATTGGGCCATTCGCCAAATGGGGCATTGATTTCATGACATGTAACCCCAAATCGATCGGGGGGCATGGGTATATCATAGTCGCAGTAGACTATTTTACCAAATGGGCCGAGGCGACGCCTACATTAGATAACACAGGTGAAACAGTTGCCCTTTTCTTTTTCAATCATGTAGTTGCCAGATTTGGCATTCCACAAGCCATAGTCACAGATCATGGATCGCATTTTCGCAATCACATGATAGTCGAATTGGCTGCCAAATTGGGGTTGTCCCACGAAAGCTCTACTCCATATTACCGGCAGGCCAATGGACAAGTTGAAGCAATCAACAAAGTCCTGAAGCGGATGCTGCAAAGGATGATTGGAGTCCACAAAAGGAGTTGGCACCTGATCCTGTACTTAGCCTTGTGGGCATACCGAACATCGGTAAGAATGCAATCGGGTTTACACCTTTTCAACTGGTGTATGGCCTAGAAGCAATATTACCAGTTCAGTGTGAAATCTCGTCCCTCAAACTCGCAGTCGACCTTCTCCCCGGAACTTCAGAAGAGGAGGCTCGTTTCTTGGAACTAATCCAATTGGATGAAACCCATCATGATGCCGCATTGGCTAACAAAGCCCATAAGAAACGAGTCAAGGCGCAGTTCAACAAAAATGTCAAACCCCGTGTCTTCTCAGAAGGTGACTTGGTCTTAATTTACGACCAGGAATCCAATAAATTGGGAGCAAGTAAATTCAAGTCTTTGTGGATGGGCCCCTATATTGTTAAGCGTGTATTAGCAAAAGGAGCCTACAAGTTAATGGATTATGACGGGATTCCACTGGCACAACCCCGTAACAGGTTGTACCTTAAGCGTTACTACGCATGATTCAGTGTAGTAACCGATATGCTTTTGTTACATTTTTGTTTTCGCTAAGGGTAATTGTTTTGGTCAAGTAATCCACTTTTTACATTTGTCACAGATGTCGAACCTATTGGAATCTTTTGTTGGATATGCCGACGGAGCGAGTCGTAGTTTGCGGAAGCTATCTTCTGCAGCCTGGGCCATTTTTGATCCAAGCGGCGAGTTAGTAAGTTTCAGAGGGGTATGTAATGGTTAGTCAACAAATAATATCGCTGAATATAGCGCGTTGATAGAACTCCTCTTTGATTCCATCACACATGGCATACGCCGACTTGTCGTCAGGCTAGACTCACAACTCGTCATACTACAACTCACTGGTATCTACTCCATCTGAAATCCAGCTATCTATCGCATGTTCCTAAGGGTCAAGATTTTTGAAAGGCAATTTGATTTTATTCAATATCAGCATATTTCCATAAACTTGAACACATTAATAGATTCATTAGCAAATTATGTGTTAGATAGACATTTGCAACATTTATAAAAAGAAGCATTTCATCAGTATTTGCATCAGGATCATGTAACTTAACCAAAATAAAGCTCCGAAAATAAAAAAATATATATATAACTGTTTATGGTTTACATATAATGTTCTGTAACCAAGACAAAAATTGGTCAAATGACCCAAAACTCAAAACGCTAGGGGGCACCCTAGTCTAATGATGTTGGTGATAACAAGTCACCACCTGTGCAATCATGCGTAAAAGCCTAGTCCATCGACTCGACACGCCGGTAGTATGTCGCTGCAACCTCAAAGGCAGCTCGTCAGTCCTCACGTCTGGAATACCAAGAGTGAGGCCTTCGACCTGATCCTGCAATGCTGAAAGAGTCTCGACCACATCAAGGTCATGAAGGATAGCCCTTCCCACAGCCTCTCCTGCTGGAGCGGCAGCGGACACTCTCAGGCGTACTACTAGCCGAACTGGTCCAACATCTGCATGAGCACATGAGTTTTGATTAGTCTTGATAGAAGGAAGCACAAGAACATTATAAAGAGAAACGATAAACAGAGATATGGTCAAAGAATTTACCGATGACACCTCACTGCTAGCCAGCCGGCAGTACCAAATCCGGGTCACCCCGGAAATCCATACCAGCATATGGATACTTGGAAAAAACCATCTCCTGACGGTTGAACCACTCAAAGAAAGTATTCAAAAAGGAAACCTGGGACTGACCAGCATGTCTGGCCATAAGGTCGACCCATCTCTGCATCCGTGACTCAGTCGGTGCATGTTCCTAAGGGTCAAGATTTTTGAAAGGCAATTTGATTTTATTCAATATCAGCATATTTCCATAAACTTGAACACATTAATAGATTCATTAGCAAATTATGTGTTAGATAGACATTTGCAACATTTATAAAAAGAAGCATTTCATCAGTATTTGCATCAGGATCATGTAACTTAACCAAAATAAAGCTCCAAAAATAAAATATATATATATATATATATAACTGTTTATGGTTTACATATAATGTTCTGTAACCAAGACAAAAATTGGTCAAATGACCCAAAACTAAAAACGCTAGGGGGAACCCTAGTCTAATGATGCTGGTGATAACAAGTCACCACCTGTGCAATCATGCGTAAAAGCCTAGTCCATCGACTCGGCACGCCGGTAGTATGTCGCTGCAACCTCAAAGGCAGCTCGTCAGTCCTCACGTCCGGAATACCAAGAGTGAGGCCTTCGACCTGATCCTGCAATGCTGAAAGAGTCTCGGCCACATCAAGGTCATGAAGGATAGCCCTTCCCACAGCCTCTCCTGCTGGAGCGGCAGCGGACACTCTCAGGCGTACTACTAGCCGAACTGGTCCAACATCTGCATGAGCACATGAGTTTTGATTAGTCCTGATAGAAGGAAGCACAAGAACATTATAAAGAGAAACGATAAACAGAGATATGGTCAAAGAATTTACCGATGACACCTCACTGCTAGCCAGCCGGCAGTACCAAATCCGGGTCACCCCGGAAATCCATACCAGCATATGGATACATGGAAAAAACCATCTCCTGACGGTTGAACCACTCAAAGAAAGTATCAAAAAAGGAAACCTGGGACTGACCAGCATGTCTGGCCATAAGGTCGACCCATCTCTGCATCCGTGACTCAGTCGGTGGAGGTAAACCAAGTGAAACATATTGCGGCTGCATCAGCGAAATCTTTTCCAGGGCGAAAGCGGTCAAGATAGAACCATATCCAAAGTTCTTCAATCTTCCGTTTTTCACCTTGGTCAGTTGTTCTTTCATCACAGATAGTACTACATCACACCAGTTGAACACCTTTGGTTCAAGGCATTCCAAGGCGTACTGCATATAAGACCTGTTGGCCACATGAAGAGCCGCACTACCAGCCAGTCTAGCAAAAGTGAATAGAATGGTCCTCAAGGACCTGTCAGTGACATCTCAGATATTGATCTTGCCGTCCTTACTCGACTGAGATCCCTCTCTGCAATACCTGTGAATGTAATCTCTCACGGATTCACCCCCACGGGCTGAACCTGATAATGAGATAGGGGCACCCCGCCTCAATAAGCTGGTCAAAAAATAGATGTCCACGACAATCAAGGGGATGGACTTTCCCCTAATCTGGAACACCTGGGTGGTAGGATCCCATGCATCGAGAAAATATTGCAACAAGTTGATTTGTTGCCTCATGCTAGAGATGCGAAAAAACTTGAACAGGCCACAGTTCCGCAGTGCATTTACCGTAACCGGATCATGTAAAGCAAGCATGTCCTCTTCTTCATGCTCATGTTCTCGCCATGTAACAGGCATTTTTCTCCAATGAATCTCTGAAACAAACAAGAGAAGAGTCAGGATCCTGATTTGGTGAAAAACAGGCAAAAATTTCCATGAAAAACTGTGCATAAATTTCCCTCTTTGCGCCCATCGCACCCCCAGCAGTGTTCTGGGTGGGATGCATGCTAACTGGCCAATGGCCAAGCCAGCATGCATCGCACCTTTCGATATAGAAGAGGTGCGATGGAGCCAGGGCGAGTTTTTCAAACCCCAGAGGCTCAGAAAAACTAGAAAACATGCTCAGAATTCAAAAAGGAAAGGATGAAACTGAAGAGCTCAGGTTTAGCTCCTACCTGGTCCAGACGGCGCTGAGAATCGTCCACAGAATCTCCCGGAATCAGCTAGTGAAAATCAAGGGGGAAAGCACCTCCAAAGCTCCAACAAACCAAAGTTCAAATGAAATGGTAAAATGAGAGGTAAAAAACCACTTTTAAATTACTTTTCACGTAATTCAAGTAAAATATTAGTGTTTTGACTCATTTTTCAAGCATATATTATTCGTTTCTAACTAGTTTGATGAAGCAATTGAAGAGGCAGTACAACCTTTGAAGGAACAAAAGTTGTCAATGGTAAAATCAAGATAATCAATGACCATTATATCGAGCAGTTTTAACGCGGAATTCAAGCTCGTTAAAAAATAAACATAAGCAATGAGAAAATGTTCTCCCAGAGTTTAAGCTCATTAAAAAATGAACAAATTTGTGGTAAATAACCATCGTGAATGTATTATCATCAGCCTTTGAAGCCTTGGTCGTGTTCTCATCATCACCTCCACTCTATTTTGGCCGATCATTCACCTCCATTTGATTGTTTACCCTTTTTGAGGAACAGCTGTGAAGAGTGATCCTGTTAGCCATCCTTGTGACACTGCCATGATTGGAAAATTCCAAACCTTACCTAGAATTAGCTGCTACCCAAATTTATCACTCGTTCCTCAAAAAACGAGTCTCCTTTAAGCTCTTTTCAACTGACTCGTAAAATATGAAAAGATTGCCGAGCAATTGGCCTCTCCAGCTCGTTAAAGTGACCGAAAGTGCCATCCCTCCTTTAGATTTTAATCGTTTTGGACCTGAGGGATTATTACACAAAAAGATCGAGCGCTTGTTTTGTTCGGCTCGTTAAAAGTACCGAAATTTCATCCCTTTTGTATTTTTTTATACTTTTTCGGACTCAAGGGATTATATGACGAAAAAGGATTATTGGAGTTTTCTTTACGTCCCTTTTCAGACTCTCTAAAACTGAAAAGGACCGAGTTATCTTTGTCGTTAAACTCGTTAAAACCGAATAGCGACAAACTTGTCCATACAGACAAGAACGAGTTTCACTATCGCTAGGCTCGTTAAAACATAGCGATGGGTTTGCCCGAAGGGTAAATTATAGAACAAGCATATGTTATCCTCCTCAAGCTTGAAAAAAATAAAGA